>JAPXFY010000018.1:26897188-26924688 GCA_030674185.1 Monoplex corrugatus | reverse complement strand
TTATAAAAATAAGAATTGGAATGACAAAAGCAAAACAAAAAAAAACAAAAAAAAAGTCCTAGTGAACAACATCTGGAAAACCAGTGAAAACGACCATAACATCTTAATTAACACAGTTCCTTTAGAAAATGTTCATTATCATCAAGTGCCTTGCCACATAGCGTTGGCGATCATGGCCCTCCATATGTTTCTATCCCTTGGTGCCTCAAGCACATCTTCCACCTTCTCTGTCTTCAGTCACTCTGCAAGTCCGTCCAGTATGTTTTCCCTGGGTCTACCTGGTGCTCTCTTTCCCTCCAGCTTTCCTGTTGTGACCAGGTGCTCCAATTCTCTTTTCCTCATAAAATGGCCTATAAATGTTGCCTGTCTTTTCATAATCTTCCTTATCAATGATCTTCTTGTGTCTGTCTCCATCAAGACTGTCTCGTTTGTTTTCTTTTCTGTCCATGGAACTCTCAACATTCTTCTTAGACACCACTTCTCGGCTACCTCAATCTTGTTCTGGCTTTCCTTGTTGACTGTCCACGCCTCATAACCGTATAACATTATTGGTTCTATATAACATTAAAGAACTCTCTTCCTGATGTTAATTGATAGGCATTTGTTGGTAAGAACGCTTTTCATCTTCGTGAATGCTGTTTTGGCTTGGCCGATCCTGACTGCATCTGCCGTCTGGTGAAATGATCGTTCCCAGATATTTAAACTTATCAACCTGTCTCAAGGTTGTGCCGTTTGCTGTTATTTTGCATGAGGGGATTTCATGTCTTTTACCGATCACCATGACTTCAGTCTTCTTGCTGTTTAGTTCCAACCCTTTACCTTTGCTTTCTATTTCTAGTGTATTCACAAGGTTTTGTAAGTCCCTGTCATTTCCTGCAATTAGTGTGGTGTCATCTGCGAATCGAATGTTGTTGATCATTTTTCCTCCAATCTTTAATCCAGGGTATTCTTCTAGGTTTCTCATGATGTTTTCGCTGTAAAGTGAAAACAGATCTGGTGACAAAACACAACCCTGTCTGACTCCTCTTTTGATAGCGACAACAGAGCTGTCCATGGTAAAAGTTCAGCAGAGAATTCTGCTTTAATAGATAAACTTAAATACGGACATACATAAAACACAATTAAAGAAACAAAAAAAGGTGGCACGGAGAGCCGCCCGCACTTTGCGTGGAAAACTTCCGTTGTGTCCAAAAGTGATTATAATTCTCCATTTTGTCATAATGGATTTAACACGGGAAACTGAGGCTGCTCTTCCTTCCAGTTCTTATGAAAATGAGTTATTTATAAGCTGTTAATGCAATGTTTACTCATGTCTCAGAAATGGATTTATAAATGCACTGTTCACTTGCACGAGTCATCGAAATAGATTTATGAATATAATGTAAGCACACAACAAAAATTTCTGTACTGAAAGCAGTTGTGAATGCAAAAGTCCAAAGGGTGTGACACATGCAGGGTTTGTGGTAAAATAGTGATTGAAAAAGTCATCCTTGTATAGCGCTATTCTCCAAACTCATTTTGGCTCACTACTCTTTACATGTTCACAAGACAGAGAGTGCAAATACACACAGATGCACTGATGTTACAGACACACACACACACACACACACACACACACACACACACACACACACACACACGCGCGCGCGCGCGCGCGCGCACATCAGAATGTACATGCCATACACGAATGATAATGAATATATACTACCAGCGCCTGATCATACATAAACGTGAAGTACCGTCATGGACATATACCTACAACTAAATAACTATACAGTGCTACATGACCAGTTGCTAGAAGCGTTATTACAGACTAACGGAGGACTAATCATGATATAAACGATGGAAGGCCTGGCTAAACAAAGAAGTCTGTAACTATAACTTGTGGTGCAAAGGGTGAGCAAATCCCCCAAATTAACTGGCAGTGAGTTCCAAACAGACGGGACAAGAAACTGGAGGGCAAGACAGACAAATGTGCTGGGTGGCAAACATCAAAAACAGGATCACTCTGAATACGCCTGCAATTGCTTGATGCTAGATTTCAGAGACAAGGTGGATCCTGTCTGCTGTTACGTCCATAAGTCCTCCCAACTACCACGGTAGTTGTGGGATTAAAAGAATTATATTCCTTGTGTTATTATTATCATTCATATATTTATTCTTTTGTTGTTGTTGTTGTTGTTGTTGTTGCTGTTTCATCGTCTGCACTGATCTCGTGTTACTACTCTCACCTCCATGCTCCTCATTTCAGCTGTCTACCACACCTCTGAATCCATCAAAGTGAGTTCACCACGACAACTGGACATGAAAGGGTACAGGATCTAGCAACAACGTTTGACAATGTATGATGATGAGATTTCGGATATTAGTGATGATGATGATATGGCGTTGTTTTTGGATTGAGTCTGTGTGACGTGGCTGTACTCTACGCTTCCTTCCATCATATATCCTTGCATCAACCTGGTCCAGCAGATGCAGAAATCTGCAATGTTGATCATGAAACTGGAGCAATGCCGTTAATGACACATCCGTGAAGTGAAATCAGATTCGACTGTGCGGTCCCCGTCTTCCCAGCGAGCACACTCACCCTCAACTTGGACAGTTACTTGTCGGACTTATGGGTATTTCTGTCAGGAACCAGAAAAAAAAACGAAAAAAAAAAAAGAAGAAAAAAAAGAACGCGTATTTAATACAACCGGACAAGACAGGCGCAACTTTTCAGCCAACTGGCCTTTGTCAAGCGTAAGATTACAAACAAACAAACACTAGATACAAAAATTAGGAGAAAAAGACTAACTTCCCTGCTGCTTCGTCCAGTATGAGAAAAGGAAACTGATCTGACAGTTAATGATCCATTGAGCCAAACACTTCGCCAGGATGACTGCTCTGTTTGAAGAAGACAAATCTGATACAATAATTTTGCAATCACAACACTCCCTGTCAAAGGTGCTGTTCTGCTGTGTTTTATTCAATATAAAAAGAGAAAACTTTTTACTACATTATTACAACTTTGTACAAATCTGCGGTTGCTTAATCCACACAAATCTCAGTACAGTGGTACTAACTGTCAGGGAAAGTCAATATTATTTCTAGAAACATTTCTGTGGAGGACAAAACCAAAACCAAAACAACCCCAAAAAACAGCTTTGGCAATGGCAACAACTGTGGATAACAAAAATGAATTGATCGTTTATCTTGAAAGGGAGAGAGAGGGGGGAGGAGGAGAGAGAGAGAGAGAGAGAGAGAGAGAGAGAGAGAGAGAGAGAGAGAGAGACAGACAGAGACAGACACAGAGAGAGAGAGAAAGCGAGAGAGAGAGAGAAAGAGAAAGAGATCTAGGGAGGGAGGGAGAGAGACAGTGAGGGAGGGAGAGAGAGAGGGAATGAGAGGGAAGAGAGAGAGAGAGAGAGAGAGAGAGAGAGAGAGAGAGAGAGAGAGAGACAGACAGACAGACAGAGACAGAAAGCACACTGACGAATAAAGAGGTAAGTTGTTTTTACTCAGCCATAAAACATTCGCCTGTCTCTATAAAACGTATGGTGTACAGACACTAAGACTCATCTGCTTCATCACCAATTTGATGTTAGCTCCGGTACGCTGGTGAGTAAGTTTGCATTCGTTCACGATTTGACCTATTTTCGTTTTGTCAAGGGTTCATAACTTGACTACTCTCTTATTTTCATGAGGATTTATAATATGACTTGTAGTTTAGGATTTTCAAGAGTTTATATTATTTGACTTGTATCTTTAGATTTTCAACAAATTAATTTTTGATTTTAGAGTCACGAGGTGCACAACAAGTTTCTAGGAGGTTGAAATATGTTGTGCACCCGGGCCTGGATTATTTCAAACATTCAGAAGTTTTCAACTTGGTTTGAACTACAAGTTTCTTACAGATTTATGACTTGTATTTTATGTTTATTCAAAGTTCAGAGGGTCACTTGCATTTCATGTTTCTCAGAGTCATAAGTAGACTTGTTTACAAGTTTACCAGAGTCATAAGTAGACTTGTTTACAAGTTTCTCAGAGTCATAACTAGACTTGTTTACAAGTTTCTCAGAGTCATAAGTAGACTTGTTTACAAGTTTACCAGAGTCATAAGTAGACTTGTTTACAAGTTTCTCAGAGTCATAACTAGACTTGTTTACAAGTTTCTCAGAGTCATAAGTAGACTTGTTTACAAGTTTACCAGAGTCATAAGTAGACTTGTTTACAAGCTTCTCAGAGTCATCAGTAGACTTGTTTACAAGTTTACCAGAGTCATAACTAGACTTGTTTACAGTTTACCAGAGTCATAACCAGACTTGTTTACAAGTTTACCAGTCATAAGTAGTTGTTTACAAGTTTATCAGAGTCATAACTAGACTTGTTTACACGTTTATTAGAGTCATAATAAGACTTGTTTACAAGTTTACCAGAGTCATAAGTAGACTTGTTTACAAGTTTCTCAGAGTCATAAGTAGACTTGTTTACAAGTTTACCAGAGTCATAAGTAGACTTGTTTACAAGTTTCTCAGAGTCATAAGTAGACTTGTTTACAAGTTTCTCAGAGTCATAAGTAGTTGTTTACAAATTTACCAGAGTCATAAGTAGACTTGTTTACACGTTTCTCAGAGTCATAAGTAGACTTGTTTACAAGTTTACCAGAGTCATAAGTAGACTTGTTTACAAGTTTACCAGAGTCATAACTAGACTTGTTTACAAGTTTACCAGAGTATTAACTAGACTTGTTTACAAGTTTCTAAGATGATCATAACTTTGCTTTATATTTAGGATCATCACACTTAAGCAGTTTCCTTTGCACTCCCCCCCCCCCCCCCATTTTCTACGCTATCTTAATGGCCAATGAAAATGGGACAGTTTTTACAATACTATGATGAGGATGAGGATGAGGAGGATAATCGTAATGCTATGGAATTCCATGTAGGATTGAAACTCCGTAACAGGGGCGGTACTCATCACTCAAGTTAAGCAGACCCGATGTTGTTCAGGATATTTGAGCAACATCCTCAATGACGCATCTGTGAAGTGGATGAGGCTGGCCTGTGTGGTCCCAGTCCTTCCAATGAGCCAACAGGTGTTCAGCTCTGGGTAGGAGCCGGTTTGGCCAAAAAAATCCCACGCTGATTTTGAAAGGACTGGTGAGGATTCGAACCCACAACCTTCCGATAGTCCCATTGCGCTAATCACTACACCACGAGAACTGGTATCATCATGAAAGTTTGTAGTTTACAGCATTTGCCCTTTGATCTCCAGTCTCAACTTGTCTGTGCATTTTGCCCATCTGTAGATTTAGGAAGGGTTCACAATTTGACATTAACTTCTTACAAGTCGAGGTTTTATATGTCAAAGAAGACAGTGTGCTATTTGATACTTTGAATTTGTATATAAGAGTTCTGATCTCTGTAGCTTCATCCTTAAAAGATTAGTTACTCGGTTATATATTTTTGCAATCCAGCAGTGGTGACGGTAGCAGTAACAGTAGCAGGAGTTGATAATAGTAGTGGTGGGGATATGCTCTTTGTTAATTATTAATCAATTCAATCATTTATTCAATTATTTTTTAGAATTCAAGTTATCCTCCATAGTTCTTAAATAGTCCATAATTCACTTAATTATATTCTTCCACATATATTTTCAACATCTCCGAGTGCAGAATGATTCAAATTGACCACGTTTACATACATGTCAGTTTGTTTGTTGTTGACTTTTTTTGTTAGGGGGGGGGACGATGGGGAAGGGGAGCAAGTATATGCCAGTAAAGGTATCATCATCGTCATCATCAAGTGCCTAGCCACATGGTGTTGGCGATCATGGCCTTCCATCTGTTTCTATCTCTTGTTGCCTCGAGCGCCTCTTCCACCCTCTTTGTCTTCAGCCACTCTACAAGTCCGTCCAATATTTTCTCAAAGGTATCATATAATTAGGTATTTTAACAAGAAACACCAAGGGGTGCTGAATAGGACCCAGAGTCACAACGCCACACGGTAGCCATTTGATGAAACAAAGTGGGGGAGGTGGGAGAGGGGGAGAGGGGGAGAGGAGAGACTGTCCATGCGCTTGTTGACCCATTCGGACCCAGTCATCAGTGACATTTACAAATCGAAGGGCAATATGGAGATTGGACAAACCCCGGGACATAGCCACACAACGCGCACCAACCAGGTGTAGCCAAGCTACAGGATCAAGACAGAACGAAACATTCCTCTGTTGCCTTGCTCTACACCTTCATCTCTCTCTCTCGGGCAGCCTGACCAGCCACCAGATCACAGAGCTGCTAGCTCTTTTCCCCCCTTGCTGTAGTATCGACACTTAGTAGTCGGAAGCTGCCTACGTTACTTTACCACAACCACAGGGACTGTGTGTAAAAAGGTGTGATACAGTTAATATTCTGTAGTTTAGTCCCCAGTTTTGTTGTAATGAGTACTGTACCACTGGGAAACATTGGGAAACACAAAAAACCTACATATACACAATAGGGTCAAGCCACATTACTAGTCTTCTTTTCTTTTCTTGGTCGAACCGTTTCAACTTGTTTGATGAATTTGGTTCAACACTGGTTCATATCTACTGAGACATACATCGTAAAACCTGGTTTTGTTTAGTGTTTATTGCTTTTATCTCTAGCAAACGTGATGCAAAAGCAACACATGAAAGTAAAATGAAGGTGTGTATTAAACTGACAATCCAAGAGTGTCACACGGCAGACAACAAAGTAAAAAAAAATTGAAGACATCGGCTCTTCGCATTGCAAGTTGTAATGTACGGAACATGCACACTGGACTGTCCAAAGACCTTCAAGAAATAGATAATGCTCGCAAGACTGCAGTGATCGATCATGAGCTGCACAGGCTTGACATTTACATAGCAGCCCATCGGGAAACATACTTCCACACAGTGGATCCCTGAAGGAGGAACGCAATATCTCCTTCTGGCAAGGAAAAGGTGCCAAGAAACTAGAGAGCACGGAGTTGGTTTTGCCCTCAGGACCAGGATGGGCCGCGTTATTGAACCTCCAACGTGTGGCACACGGAGAATCCTCACCCTGCGCCTCTCTTCTTTGGAAGGCCATGCAAACTTTGTGTGCATCTATGCACCCACACTATAAGCCACATCCGAAGTCATAAACCAGGTTTATGAACACCTAGAGAACATCGTCAAAAAATCCCATCAGCAGAGCATATCTACCTTCTCGGAGACTTCAACGTTAGAGTAGGTGCAAACCGAGAGCCGTGGCCAAACGTGTTAGGTCACCACCATGGCATAGGAAATAAAACAAGAATGGCCTGAGGCTCCTACGGCTTTGCTGCTATCACAACGTGTGTGTAACGAACACCTATTTCCAGAACAAGGCATGCCACAAAGCATCTTGCAAACATCAAAGACCAAATCACTGACATCAGCTGAACCTGGTCATCACCAGACTTGATTCCGAAAATAGCATCTCCCACACTGACCACTCCCTGACTGCTTCAAATATGAAGCTAAAACCAAAGAAACTCCACCATTCTAAGAACAAATGCCTGTGATAATCTACATCAGCAAAATTGCCTATACAGACAAAAACCGGTAGTTCATAGAGAGGCTTGAGTAGACCTTGACCAGCAAGCAAACACAGTGTATGGAAGATACATGGAACCCTCTTTGGAACACCATCTACAGCGCTGCAGTCATCATTTATGGCAAGACGCAGCGCAAGAACGCAATGGTTCGAGGCTAACATCTTTGTATTGGAGCCAGTCATCAATTCTAAGCGTGGCGGGCTGATGAGCTACAAACGTGACCCAAGTCAAAAACCTGCAGGCACTGAAAGCCGCTCCCAGCAAGGCCCAATACATGTACACTGCACGTGCACGTCACTGTACAAACGACTGCTGGCTCCAAGTGTCAGCCAACATCCAGCAGACATTAGACATTGGCAACATCAGGAGCATGTACCAGGACATCAAACAAGTAACAGACAATCCAACAACAAAATCTGTATCCCTGAAATCAAACACAAGGGAGATGATTACGGACAAAGATTAGCAAATGGGGGGGACTATGGCATGAAACTACCTGGCCTCTACTCGTATTCCAGAGAAAACTCTGTCACTCAAAAAGCGCTGCCTGTTCTGGAAAAGCTGAACTTTAAACCCACTGTGGAGCTCTATAAAGCCTTTGCTGTTCTAACACATGGAAAACACCCTGTCTGTGTTTGTGAATGTGTGTGTTTGCGTGCGAGTGGGCGTGCATGCGTGCATGTGACGATGTGCAACTGAGTGTTTTCGATACAATAGTAGATTTAGCTTAAGAGACAAACAACACTTGACACCAAACAACAACTGAAGCAATGCAGCAGTCGCCATAGTGAAGTGGTTAGTGCAACGGACTACCGACTGGAAGGTTGTGGGTTCGAATCCTCATCAGTCCCTTCAAAAGTCATTGTGGGATTTTTCCGGCTCCAACCGGCTCTACCTAGAGTTGGGCGTGCTATGGGCTCTTTGAGAAGACTGGGACCACACAGTCGAGTCTCATCCACTTCACGGATGCGTCATTGAGGGTGTTGCTCAAATCTTCTGACCAACGCCGCAGGCGTCTGTATCTCTCGGGTCTGGTTGACACCAGGATATTTTATGATAGTAAGCGTAGATTACACCATGTCATGCAGTCTCAATCTTAGATAGAACTGATTATCATCATGATTATCATTCTCGTCGAATCATCATCATCGCATTGTAAAAACTGTACCAGCTTCTGTGGCCATTCAGGTGGCGTAAAAATGAGAGAGAGAGGAAAAAACCCCGATGATCCTTAGGAAAAATGAAGCAATGCCCCTTATTCCACCTAACCCCAACCCATTCTTCAACTTTCCTACCTTTTTGCTAAATTTTATGGTGATAATAACAATGACAATAACAATAACATTCATGAGAGATTTATCGATCACAACATCCTGGCAAACAAGCTCAAAAGCACTTTGAATTTACAGAAAACGCACGCAGAATGATGTAAATCAAAGACAAATCAATGATACAAGTATGGCATGAAATAGAGCAAGAACAGAAAGCAACTGAGAAAAAAATCTCATATGAAAGCATATGCTACACCAAAACACAGACAGACATACATAGTCAGAGAGACAGATACGCAGGCACGTATACAACGCGTACACAGACAAGCACCTACACTAGGACTCATGCTGGCGAACACATACACTGATACAGGCTTGCAAACACATCGATGAAACATACTCAATTAATATTATCTCACATAACTAACCAGATGAGAACTACACGGACAGTAGGACAAATACATTACAGACAGTTGGACATATATAGTAAGTGTATTGTTTAAAGTAAAGTTTTACAGCTCTCTTAAAAGAGGACAAAGATTACAAATGAATATTTGAGGGAAGTGCGTTTCACGCACACACAAAAAAAGAAAAAGAAAAAAGAGAACGAACATGGTTGAAAGTCTCTGTCTTTACATGAGTACTTGAAGAACGTACAGAACGCATTTATCTGATAATGACCTGGGCTGTCTAGAGGAGATAAAAGAGGTATGGACAGAAGTAGTTTCGAAGAAAAAACTGTGACAGAGATTTGAGAGCTTGGAGTCTACCCAGTCTAAGATCGGGAGCCAACGACTGTTTGTAAACAAGGGACTGAACATATTCATATTTGCAAGTGTGCAGCCAAAAAGAAGACAACTGCAGTTGTCTAATTTTGATAGGACCAAGGCAAAGACCAATGTTTTTGCTGTGTGAATGATCAGGTGTGGGCGGATAACACTAATGCGGCCAGTTCCGACATAGGCTAAGCGACAAATACTGGAGATCTGAGAGGCCAGTGACACATCACCACATATCGTAAAACCTAAGTGTCTAGCTCAAGATGTGAATACAATATTGGCACTACCAACACGCACGGAGGGTGTCTGTGCAAATGCAGGAGATGTTCTTTTTGACTTGAGTTGGCCCGCTTCTCTTTTGTCATAGTTCAGTTTAAGATTGCTCGCTGTCATCCAGTTTTTATATATGGATACGGATTTCAATGACTGAGACGGAAGAACAACTCTTGTGTTTGAAGGACAAGAATCAATATGTTGTGTATCATCTGCAAATGACTGACTGGAGATTAAAATGTTTTTTTGATCAACAAAGAAAGATGTTTTGTATATAGTTTGAACGGAACTGGGCCAAGAACTGAGCTATATGGAACAACGAACTGTACGAAGCACATTTTGAGCAATGGTCATTGCCCAAAATAGTTTGCTTTCCATTGTTTTTACGTTCTCTCTCTCTCTCTCTCTCTCTCTCTCTCTCTCTCTCTCTCTCTCTCTCTCTCTCTCTCTCTCTCTCTCACCCGTTCTTTCTCTCTCTCTTTCTCTCTCTCTTCTCTCTCTCTCTCACCCGTTTCTTTCTCTCTCTCTTTCTCTCTCTCTCTCTCTCACCCGTTCTTTCTCTCTCTCTTTCTCTCTCTCTTCTCTCTCTCTCTCACCCGTTCTTTCTCTCTCTCTTTCTCTCTCTCTTCTCTCTCTCTCTCACCCGTTCTTTCTCTCTCTCTTTCTCTCTCTCTTCTCTCTCTCTCTCACCCGTTCTTTCTCTCTCTCTTTCTCTCTCTCTTCTCTCTCTCTCTCACCCGTTCTTTCTCTCTCTCTTTCTCTCTCTCTCTCTCTCTCTCTCTCACCCGTTCTTTCTCTCTCTCTTTCTCTCTCTCTCTCTCTCACCAGTTCTCTCTCTCTCTTTCTTCTCTCTCTCTCTCCCCTCTCTCTCTTTCTCACCTTTCTCTCTCACCCGTTCTCTCTCTCTCTCTCCTGTCTGTCTCTCTCACCCGTTCTCTCTCTCTCTCCCTGTCTCTCTCACCAGTTGTCTCTGTCTCTCTCTGTCTCTCTCTCTCACCTGTTCTCTCTCTCTCGCCCATTCTCTCTCGTCTTCTCTTCTCTCTCTGTCTTCTCTCTCACCCGTTCTCTCTCTCTCGCCCATTCTCTCTCTCTCTCTCTCTACCCGTTCTCTGTCTGTCTGTCTGTCTCATCTGTCTGTCTCTCTCTGTCTCTCTTTCTCTGCCTTCTCTCGTCTGTCTGTCTGTCCGTCTCTCTCTCTGTCTCTCTGCTGTCTCTCTCTTTCTCTGTCTCTGCTCTCTTCGTCTGTCTGTCTGTTCCGTCTCTCTCTCTTTCTCTCTCTCTCTCTCTCCCCGTTCTCTCTCTCTCTCTCTCTCTCTGCGTCTCTGTCTGTCTCTCTTTTTCTGTTACAGACAGACAGACAGACAGACAGACAGACAGACAGACAGACAGACAGACAGCAGACACATCAAGTACAACATTCTCACCCAAGTTTCTCCTATTTCTCTCAATCGACTGTAAATTGTTACCCTTAATTTCACCATGCATCATGTCTTCCATATAATTAATTTAGTGATGTATTTCTTTGTTCGAATCTTTAGTTTTAGGCACATTTGTAGATCAGCAACAGGAGGTTCGAAAAATGGCTTTTAGCTAACTTTTCTATTAGAAAATAAAGTGTCGCTGTCATGCGCTCTCCAATTCAACAAAAGGGGACAAATTTTATGATTATATACCACCGTATAAGCACTAACATCCGGTAAACCAATATGTCTGACAGACATAGACCAGGTGGGATTACTGAAATATTCTTATCGCATATAAAAACGTGGTTATAACTTTCCAGCCATGGCAAATTTGCGCGATATATTATCGACGCCCGTCACATTTACTTGCATCGTGAAAGTCACTGAACAAAATTGGAAGAAGATTCCAATTCAGATTTCTCCTAAAAAAGTAATTAGAATGAAAACAGATATAAGTAGGGTAGGAGAGAGTGCGGATGACTCTGCTGATTTTGTGAGTTTTCAGTGTATGACCAGTATCTTTTTTTTTTGTTCGAAAGCAGCGTAACGCAATCATCCTTTTGGATTACAGATGGTTGTTTAAATACAGATTGTGAATTTGTGAGTAATACATGTTTTTTATTTCTATTTTCCCATGAGCTCATTTTTTATGTATCATGTTCAAGGTCAATTATTACATTATGTACAATGAAATTGTGAGAGCTTATAAATAAACGTAATATCAAGAAAAGAAGTGAATAAAAATACATAAATAAAAGAACGACATGAAAAAAACGAAGAAAAGAATTTGATGTATCAGCTCATAGATACTATCAGCCAATATGTATTTTGTATTACTTTACTAAAGAACTTGTATTTGCACACAAGACATTTGTATATGCATCACAAGTCAAGTCAAGTTATTGTTTCTCAAAAAAAGAAAAAAAAGAAAAAAAAGGTCATCATGCATATGTATACGACCAGTATCATGGTGATCATGTTCCAAAACAGGGATAACAAGTAATGGTGTTATTGCATTTCATGTTTTTCTTGATATCAGAGACTTGTTGTCGAAGTCTAGTTCATGTACAAACACTAAGAATTTCATTTGGAATATTTTTTTAATATATCTAGACCTGAAAAGCTTTGTTCTTATATAATTCGCTTCAATCGTGTCTTTAATTGGCTTGCATTGTCCACAGAAGGAATATTGTTCCAGAGCAGATGTAAATGAATGCTCCCCAGAAGCTTGGAGAAGTGTTCAGTAGTTTCATAGACAGCTATTGAAAATCACATTAACATTTCTATTTGTAGCTTTAAAATTGTCAGAACTAACCAACCACTAGTTTTGTTGTTTTCTCGTCTTGTTTACAAACGATATTCGCAAAGGGTCAGTATCACATAATGTATGATTTATCATTCATTACTTGGGAAAACTAGATTCATCCTGCCAGCTATAAATCTCTGTTTATTGTCATTTTTGTTTCTTTAATACTGACGTATTATACTGTTTCTGATCGCCTCATTTCCTGATACTATCCTGCGTGTACAGATGAAAACAGGGGGAAAAATGCTAAATCGGCGAGGACAAAAACATAAAAGTTTTTTGTTTACTTGGTTTTTGTCAATGCTGTACATAAGTATGATATATGAAAACATCGAAAAACATACACAAATTCCATTGTGCCAAGTAATACACAAAAAGCATATAAGTGTATCATAGCCATCAGAGCCAATTGTTCCACTGTTATTCTTAGATGAGTTTCTTTACAAACTATTATTTATATTTTGATAATCTTCTTTTAAAGTTTTCAAATTTTCTAATTTATTTTCATTGTTTATTTTAAATATTGACCTCTGTTGACCTGACATTAGAAATGTATCAGAATTTATCGCGTGACTGTTATGATAAACGCATGGAGATTTGTTATACAGTCTAATAGTTCTCGTAAAGTATAAAACCGTATCTGCATGCATGAAATATAAGCAGTGTATTCAAATGTTTCTGTTTTCCACATAGCTCGGAAGACTTGATAACGACACCAGCGTAAACGAGTGAACTGACCACAAGAGGGGTACAAACGGACATCTCACCAGAATCATGACAGAGAAGATCAACAACAAATACGTCAGTGTCTTGAGGAAAGAGCCATCGGAAGAAGACATACCCGACCCGGCCACTGGCCTAACCCCCAGAGAGAAACGAGCCATCACTGACAGCTGGGCTCTGCTCCAAAAACGGGATGAGGTGTTGACTCACGGTGTGGAGCTGTTCGTCACGTAAGTTAGTTCGTGTTTGCTTGGGCGCGGGCAGTCACACTTGTTTTGGATCTTAGTTCAGGTGGTTAACGTTTGACGTATAAGATCAAGAGTCCAGATTTTTTTTTTATTCGTCTTTTATAAAACAACAAGGATATTTGGTCTGCAGACATGCCAATGTCATATCATGTTGCACACACATGCACACACATGCACGCACGCGCGCACACACACACACACACACACACACACACATACACACTCACGCACACAAACACAATACACACACAAATACACGCACACACACTTACACAATCATATGAACGGCCACATCAGTGGAGTGTGCGGAGACAACACAAAATGTCAACACCTGAGTAAGTAAATCAAAAACTTTGAAGCCCCCTCCCCTCCCTCCTCAACCACACACCGGTACACATAATCACCTTCTCAACACACATGCATGTGCATGTACGCACAGTCCATCTGCACACAGGTTCACAGAAATGTCACACCATTGCAAAATTCGAGTGGTTCTCCACCCATTCCCCAACAAGGCGATGACCACAGATTTGGCTAACTATGGTCAGCATCAGTAGATCTATAACATCTGGAAAATGTTGACCTACTTAGAACACTGCTGGCAACGTAGGGTCGTGGGTTTGAATTCCAGGCGGACCACAGTTTGTGTCTGCCTGTGGCCTGAACGGCTTTGTTGATAGGGTGGTAAAAGAGCGGCAGAATCGTTCAGACGTTTGCCTCACTTGTCTCACCTGTCGGTGTCACCGGGTTCGATGTTAGCCGTTGCACACCTAGACACCACCATCTCCCTCCAGGCCGCTCTGTCTTCACTTTTGTGGACAATTTCTTGACTATTTAGGCCACTAATGCTGGTTATGTTCTCGATGTATGAGATTGGAAGTCTACATTTCTTCCTTTTTGCCATTGTTTTTCCTTGAAAGATGGTTGCTATGAGATCCGTGTTCTTGCGACGTGACATATGGCCAACGTGTTTAAGTCTTCTCTTGTTGATGTCTGCTAGTAGTTTTCTGGTGGTATGAAGTTCTTCCAGGACACTTTCATTAGTTCTTCTATCTGTCCATTTGACACGTAATAGTCTCCGACAGAAGCACATCTCTTCTGCCTCAATTCTTCTGCAATAAGTTTTTCTCAGAGTCCAGGCTTCGCACCCAAAATCATGACTGGCCAGATCAAACGTGTTAAAAGTCTAACTTTCAGGCCATTTGGTATATCTCTTTCTTTCAAGATGTTGTTGAGTTGGACCATTGTTTTGCTTTGCCATTCCAATTATAATTTTGATGCCTTTGGAGCAGGTTCCATCATCAGTTTTTACAGAGCCAAGATATTTGAAATCCTTAATATTTCCTGAAGGAACTTTATTAATTAAAATTTCATGATTGTTTTCAGTGTCTTTGCCTTTGACACGTAGCACTTTTGTTTCCTTGGCTTCAAGTTTAGGTCAGTCTTTTTGCCTGCTGCATCTACCCTGTATATAATTCTTTTTATGCCAGTAATGTTGTCAGCTAACAGCTCAGTATCATCGGCACAGCGCAAGTTTGTAAGATTTTTTCCTCCTATCTTTGTGCCCATGTTTTCTATACAAGCATCTCTCATGTATTGTCCCATGTAGATGTTAAAGAGATAGGGTGAGAGGATACAACCTTGTCTGACTCAATTGTGGCTGTTGAAGAATTCACATTTCTGATTGTTCCACCTAACTGTAGCCTTTTGGTCTCTATGTTCTGAGGCAATTAACGCAGTAAGGTGTTTGGGATAGCAACACGAAACAGTACAATATAACCCATTATTATTTTCTTGCTTTTTTCTGTATACGTATATGCGAGCGCAATATTTCACACCATTTTCGATCGTTTATTTCTTATTTCTTCTATTGCCTTGCTGTTTCTTGTGACATAAAGATAAATGGTTAAACTATTCTTTCAATCATAATTATTTGAGAATTGCTATGGGTAAAAATTTGAAAAATGGTTGTTTTGGGAAAAAGCTGATGACGTAATATACATGGCGGTGTAAGGGTATTTTAAGCACTTCTTTCATGGTTGAGGGGGTTGAGCAGTGCTTAGAGCAATCGCTCCTGAAAGCTGAAGCTAAGCACAATCATTCGTGGTTGCCAGGTGGACTGGGTGACCATATTCAGGTCCTTACTTCCTTGGCCTACCCATCTGTAAAGTGGAAACCTGTTACTATCTATGTATTGGGAAATGAAGCAGTGAAGGAGAAGAAATCACTCTCATGACCCTGGCCCAAGGTAACTTAAGTTAAGGTCTCTACCACCTCATTATCCTGAAATCTCATGGTTATGGAAAACATCTTACAGTTTGAACATTGAGGTTTTTTTTACCATTTCTTTTTATTCATTTTTAAAGAGATTCTAAGATAAACATAAACCAAGCAGATTCATTTGTGTCCAAGACTTAAAAAAAATGCTCGATATTAATATTTTCAACAAAGGGTCTATGTGCTCATGTCTCTGTCAACGACATTCATGGAATATCAATACAAAGAGAATGACAGCCAGGGACAGCATTGCAGGTACGTTGAGGGAATGGTTTAATTTCACGGTCTTGTGGTTGGCGCTGCCACGAATTAAATTTTCAGCCTCATGGCAACGTCCTCTTGAGGTGGAGTGAACAGTCTTCGGCCGAAGCAGGAATTGTTCATGATGCAAGATAAAAGGATTGGATTGGAATAGATCGGATTAGATTTCTTCATTGTTTTGTCACAACGCAGTTTTCCCCCTTCAAATGCCAACCGTTCTCACCGGGAAAAGCATGTGAACATAGTACAACATAACCCATATTTTCTTGCTTTTTCTGTATACGCATATCTTTTACCGATGAGAGTGGATTCTTCCGCAGAATTTTGTCGCGGCGGACAGCTGTTCTGTTCTAGAAGATCTTTATCGTGTGCCAAGCGCATGCTGAGCACGAGTGTAAGTTTATCATTTATCTAGCAAAGGAGGGGATGGGGTGGGGGGCGATCCCTGTCCGTCGGCAAACGAACCCAGGTTTCTCTTATTCTAAGTGGATACTTTGCCCTCTAGGCCTCACAGTCCTCACAATTTCCTCACAAACAACCTTCATGTTGACACATTTCAGCCATTATGTCTTTTTCTTTCAGCATGTTCCGTGAGCGTCCCTACATGATGTCCAAGTTTGACTTCCAGAGCTACAATCCTGACGACCTGCACAAGGACCCGTTGATGCACAGTCACGCCTTGACAGTCATGTACAGCGTCGGCAACCTGGTTGAAAACCTCAATCACCCTGAATACCTGGTGATGCTCGTCAACAAGATCGCTCGCGTCCATCTGGCCAGAGGCATGGGTACCAGATATTTCCAGGTAACTTCTTCTCCACGTCTTCTTTTGCATTTATAAGCTACAACTCCCAGTGCTCTCATACCCCAAGCATTCCACCACTTAGGCAGTTATAGTCCTTTTTCGAAAGCTATGCTTGCTGGTATTTTTATGTTTCCATAGACCATGGTCACAGACATGTTGTGTCATTGACGAGAACCACCGTCACAAACGAGAACAAAATATTTAACTGCGCAAATCAGACGTCAGATTAATAAACAATTATTTTAGAAGTTAGTGGCATGGCCTTTTCTACATCAAAATTGGTGTAAACACGACGAAACAGGCATAGATAGCTAAAGGTTTTTAACATAAAATCACAATAGAGGTTGTCACCATAAAATGAGCATTCCCTAGTTTTATCGGGAGAAAAGACCACCATACTCCAGGCACTAAGCTCCGCCCCTGTAGGCGATTCTAACAAGTACGTTACACAATGTATCACCTCGCTTCAGCTCACACCATGGGACACTCGTTCTTTCTTTACGCATGTTTCGCTTTGTTACCCGTTTGCAACAGGAACCCGCTAACAACATAACAACAACATAACAACATAACAGATGTTAGTTTCGAGCAGAACTTTCTCCAACACTGTCGCTTAACTTGTTTTAAAAACACACTTAAGATGTTGCTCGGAGTTTCAGATGAGCTCGAACATTGTCCCCTAATGGTTTTTGGAAGACGCGACATTTAAGTTCTCTTGTGGTCTTATTTTATTTGTTTACATTTGGAGTTAAACCAGGATGTTTTCGACATTTGGGTTTTCTTTAACGATATAGAAATTGCTTTTTCCGAGCGGTTCAGAATGACTTGTGTTTGAGTGTCTGCCAGATCGTCACTTTGCAGAACTTTGTCTTCCCCCAGTTCGCTCTGGGTGGTCCTAGCAAAGAAATCCAGTTAGCTTTGTGGAAATTCAAATGTTCCGGTAAGGATTCATGTTCTACGTTTGAATTTGTTAAGACAACTCGAAAATGGCCAGTTCCATGCAGATCATCGCTAACTCTCCATTCGTAGGCTAGGCCAAGACCGTCGATAGATCTAAACACAAAAGTATACTATTTGCAGGATGAATATAGGTAGGAGATCCATCATTTAGAAAGCATATGTCTAATTCTGAGAAGATATTTTCCAGCAGGAGACCTTCCGCACAACCTCAAAGTGGGGAATGGCCATTCAAACTGCTCAGCAGCAGAAAAGGTCTTGGAAGTTTCTCAGTCAAATCAACCAGTTCTTCTTTTGTAACAGGAACAGACGGAGGCAGGTACAGAGAACAGATGGTTATGGTTTAGTGTAGAGATACCCTTGCTGCTACAGCTTGCAAAAAAGTGTTCAGATTAACAGAGCTACACAAAACAGACCTGTGCAGGAGCAAAGAAATTCCATCCGCTACTCTTCTGTCCTTGGGTTGTACTGGTTTGGAAATAATGCTGAAACCCGTTAAGGAAAAGCTTTTCCTATCATGCAGTAACGTTTCTTGCAGAGCCAGCACAACGGGCTGCAGGTCATGACAAAGTAGCTGAATTCTTTCAAATTAGAGTTCAGACCTCTTATGTTCCAATGGATGACATTTTCCATGACTAATGGAAACAACGGTAAACCAATTTACTCATGTCCGACCATCATCATCGAGTTGCAGGAGAACGTACTTATTTTTCAATTTCTTTTCTGCCTTTTTGAGGCGATCAGACTTGATGGCTGACCTGCTGGCTTAGGTCCAGTACGTCGTGGTGGAATTTTCTTCATTTCCACCGTCATTACTTTTTGCCCTCTCCAGCTCGCTGTGGAACTGCTCCCAGATGGTTGGGGGGAGGGTGCATTTCCCACGCTGTGAAGCACTGGGGTTTCGACTGCTGGTCAGTTTGAGGAATAGTGTGTTTGACGTCCCCGCTGAGGGCTCTCAAGTTTTGCAATGTCTCAAAAGAAGTCTTCGTTCAAGTAATGTCAGTCTGACACGCAGTAGGGACTGGTTTCCTTACGGTTGCAGGGATCTTTTTCTGTGTTAACTCTGCATCTCTTGTTCCGTCTGCCACATGGAAGAGCTTTTGGAGGAAGAAGAATGACTTCCTCCACAATTTATGCACACAACTGGTCCGTTACATGTTGCTTCATATGCATCCTTGGTACACATCTACATTTTTCTGTATCAAGGCACCTATCCCTTACATGTCCGAATTTCTGGCCCATGAAACATGGCAATGGCAAGGGAAGGCCCAGGAAGACTGACATTCAGATACCCCATCTTTAGTGACTGTGGTAGCACAGGACAGAATGTCAAACAGAGGGTGTTCTCGGGACTCTCTGACCCCTTCCCAAACATGGCCCGGCGTATCTCTTCAACGCCCTGGCTCTTTAATTCCGTCTTAATTTCCTCCTCGGGGATTCCTCGGAGCTCTTGACACTTAACTCCCCTTTCCTGCTATATATAGTCCCGTGTGTGGAGACACTTGCCACGGTCCACCAACATTGTTGCTTTATGTACACGATCCCACTGGTTTTTGTAGGATCCTTTTCTGTATTTTAAACATGGATTTTGGCTTCCAATCAGGCCCTGAATACCTTTCTGTACTGCAAACGGGCTGAGCGAGAAAGAGCGACGACAGCGGTCTTTCCTCACAAGTTCTCTCCATCACTAACCTTGCCGCCCAAAACCCAGTCTCCTCTCGGACCTCAGCGTCAGAATCTGAGTCGGCGTCCATGTAAGCATCTCTTTTCCGTTTAGTTTGATTAGGTTGACTCATGAGCATAGGCAGAATTTAACCGGTCACCTCAGGAGAGATGCCGTGCTGGGGAAGGGACAATGGATGGCCACTCTTATGGCGTCCGTCCGCCTGGAACCGTCTCGCATGAATCCAGACAGCGTATTTTTACGACTGACTAACGTACAGCCACACATCCCACGGCCATGTTTCTCGAGCTCAGGATTACAGGTTGCTTACGGCAACAACTCGTGATTATGAAGATAAAGAGGATAAAAATGGAAATGAAGGTGGGACCACGCTTTGTCTCATCCCTCCCCCTTTACGCGTCTGACATGGGTAACCTTACCAGGGTCATCAATTTAAACTGTGAAGTAAAGTCCGGTTAACTTCCTTGGTTATCAGGACTACCACTAGTGAAGATAAAAAGCTTTACAACCAGTAGCCCCTGTCTGCGTAACTCAAGGGGTCATTGGGACCTCAAGCCTCCCGACCATGACAAGGTGGTGGTCCCCTCCGGGAGGAAGACCGTAATAGTGACAGAATGTAGATGTGGGCTGGGGTGGGTGTTATGACGGAAGGAAGGATCACTGCTGGACAGAAAATATGACTTGTAAGAGAAAGAGAGCTTGCACATGTTGAAGAGACTGTGGAATGTCTTAGATGTGGTTGCAGAGGTAAGTAGACAATACACAATCATTAATGCCTTTGTAACAGAACGTACTGAAGGAGAAGACAGGACAGGCAGAGAAAAAGATTGAACAGTGCCGGTGAATGGAACAATGACAGATTCACTGAACACAGGCACTTTCATCCGCTGATGTCTTTATGTCAATGGCTGTGACCTTCTTAGTGCCCATTTTACCATAACTTGTTCTGGTGGTGTCAGTTTAGGGTTAAATATGCCCCATTTCCTCAGCTTCGCTGGGACGCTATTCAACGAGTCAACAGTCAGGAAAAAGCCCAACTTATAATAATCTTTTTCAGGACCTAACGGCCATATTCCCTGGTTACCTACAGGCCAGAGCGGGGTCAGCAGCCACACCACTGGTCCAGCAATCCTGGACCAAACTGTTGCAGATCATGACCTCTATCGTCACTGCCACGGAGCAACTGCTACGAAAATGATCACCCTTGACATTCGTATCGTTTACAGTTTTTCAGGCATTTGTATTGTTTTTCAGTTCATTCAAGAACAGTGTATTCATCAGACTATATTGATATTCTATATATACATGTAACCTTTGCTATTTCACCTACGTCTGTTTCATTTTAGAATTTGTATACACATCTGTCACTTTCTGTCATTCACCTCACAGGCTGAATGCATTTGGCTGCTTTATTTCTCCATTTATCAGGATTACTGCTTCGTACCGTTTTTGAAAGTAATGTATGTGTGAAGTGTTTCATTACGAACGTGTTTTTCTTTGTGCCATGGATTTATATCCCACCACCGGTTACAATTCATGTACTGTGGTTTCTGTTTTTCGATAAGTTAATGGTTTCAAATTCAAATTGTCCGCCAACGTCTACCTTCAGTCAACCCACATGACACCAGTCAGTGAACATTCACTAAATAAATGAGCTCCATTCTACATATTACAGAGCAGCGTGGTATAGTCACCAGATGCCCCAAACCAACAATGGAACATGTCTGAACCTTAGCGTACTTGTTTCTGGAACAGGCCTTCAGTCTCTCTCTACATTCGTAGCATCTACATGTATACACTACGCTGGTGACTTGCTCCTCTTCTGATTCCAGAATGATTTATGTTCCATCATTCAAAACAAAATGTTTTGGTCTGTGTTGATGTACTTATCAAGGTCCAACAGTATGGAAAGACCCTGTCCACAACAGACATTCAACTGCCGTCACTTCCTTCAGATCTGCTCTGAAGACTCCTCTTTTTCAACTGTAATCTGTGTCTGTGTCCGTGTGAGTTAGTGTGTGTGTGTGTGTGTGTGTGTGTGTGTGTGTGTGTGTGTGTGTGTGTGTGTGTGTGTGTGTGTGTGTGTGTGTGTGTGTGTGTGTGTGTGTGTACGTGTATATGCGTGGATATATATGAGCTTGTCTGCGCATGTGTGTGCGAGAGTCTGTGTGCGTAATTGTGTATATGTGAGTTTGTGTATATTCAAACAAGTGAGCTTTTATATTATAATTTTTTACAGTTATTATTTTACCGATCGACACATGAAGTGAGTATTTGATAACAACTGTTTCATTGCTTCTTTACTATTCCATTATTACAGTTAATCTGTTTTTTTTTTATCATAACGATAGCGGCAGATATGTACTAGCTTCACGTGTGTCTGTCTTTATCTCATGGTTTTGATAAGTGTTTACGGCTCTTGTGAGATAAGGTGTTAAACAAGTAGACGTCACTGTTACTCTGATGATTTATAACAACAACTCTAGAAATGAAACAGTGTTTAGTTTGATCAAAAGAATGGGATATGGACGGAATAAAGAATATAGCAAAACCTCGCATTTTTTTTCTTTTCTGTGGGCTTTTGTTTGATTTTGTTTTCTGATTTAAAAACCTAACCTTTGGAAAACAAATTCTTGACTATTACGCTGATGGCAAAATGTAGACACGCCAACAAATTGAACCCAGTTTCCACGGCAACCCAAAACAGCATACTCCTCAGTAGTCCATGGAAATATATATTTATCTGAAAACAATGCATTTGAGCAAGCAGCGCAGAGAGTTGCATACTATCATAGTACAGCATGGGCCTGCTGTATGCACTTGTAATGTATAGCTTGGCAATGAAATATTCATCCCTTAAGAGGCCTCAGATTGAAGTTATAAAAATAATATCATGATTCTGGGCATTTGGGGCCCTATCAGGGTTAATTCACGCCAACCCAGAAACAGTGCATGTGTGCAATCATACTGTGTGTCCCGTTGTCCTGAAATGTCAGTTTGATGTGGTGCTGTAGCCTAATGAGGCACACAAAACATTGACATCAAATACATGATAGTCAAACCATTCTTACAATGTCCCGTTCTATTATTGAAAATAATTCATGATCCCTATTTGGTAATGGATTAAAACAAAGAAATAAACAAAGAAGGAAATAAATGCATTCGACACAATCAAGCAAACCAACAAAAATCCATAAAATCGAAGGTGATTTTTTATGATTTCCATTTTAAAAAATGCGGATGATTTTTTATTACCAAAGAGAGAGATGTGCGCGCTTACGCTTGTGTGTGCGTGTGTGAGTACGTGAAGGTGTATTTGTGAGGGTGTGTGCACGAGTGTGTAAGTGTATGAGTGTGTGCGAGAACATGTGTGTGTGTGTGTGTGTGTGTGTGTGTGTGTGTGTGTGTGTGTGTGTGTGTGTGTGTGAGCGCGTGCTTGTATGTATGTGAGTGTGCGAGCGTGAATGTGTGTACGAACGTGAATGTGTGAGGACGTTATATACATGTGCGTGTGGTGTGTAAGATGTGTGTGTGTGTGTGTGTGTGTGTGTGTGTGGTGTGTGTGTGTGTGTGTGTGTGGTGTGTGTGTGTGAGTATGTATGCATGCACGGGAGCGTGTCTCTGTGTGTATATGTATGTATGCGTGTGTGTGTATGTGTGTGTGTGGCTGACTCTGGTGCCTATCAAAGGAGACGAGATATGAACAGAAACCTCTATACAACACACGAACAAAGCTGTTTGTTCAGCGATGTGATACAGACTATAGTATTTTCATAAACAATAGGATTAAGACATCATTATTGCCTCGTACTCTTACATCAAGTCTCAAAAATTCAAAATGTCAATATACAAACTAAAAACAGATAATCATAAAAAAAATAAATAAAAAGCATAGAAACATAACCACAGTTCGTGTTATTCATTTCTTCATTAATCATATATTAAATTAATTCATCTGTTGTGTGTACCATTCAAGACTTTCACACATAGTGAGTGCATATATATATATATATATATATATATATATATATATATATATATATATATATATATATATATATATATATACATATATATAATCCTTACCATTGTTGTGCAATTTGACACATCCAAAATAGAACAACAAAGATTGCTTAAATATTGACTGAGACTGTCAGAGAACTAAAATGATGTTGACGAAGGGATACTTTTGTTCAACATTGCGCCAGCGAAAAAATAGCCCTGTACACGTACACGTGCATAGAGAGAACATGACACCGATACGCAGCAATCAGCGGGCCCCAAACCATATCTTTTTCTGATTGGTTTAACTAGTCGTATATTACTAGTCTGATCTAATACAATCACAAAAGCTTGTTAAAGGCACAGTTTATTGCCGTGTGTATGTTGGTATAAGGCCTAATCATTAGCATTCAAGTAAAAATGTCAGTGCGTTTGTGAGTGTGTTCCTGGAACTTTAAACGTTTCTTCTTATCTGCTTTGAGCCAGGCAAAAGCACATGCATGTTTTTCGGGTTATACTCGGCTTACATCCAAAGCTGAGTGTACAGTGGGCTTGCTGGGAAGATTGGGACCAAACAAACGAGTCTCATCCACTTCATAAATGTGTCCTTGAGGGTGTGGCTCAAATTGTTTTTACTAAACTGCAGGAATCTGTACTTCTCAGGCCTGTTTGTACTAGGATATGATTACAATTAAAGGAAGAGTAGAGCACAGCAGTCAGTCATGCGGTCTGAATCAGAAATGGCACATCACAGCCCTTGTCACTTTCATCACTATTATCGTATATTATGTTCTCAGAAATGTGAACAAATGTCCCACTTTTTGTGGCCCTTTATCCCCTGTTCTCAACGTGATCTCAGTTTTGATAGATTTGGAAGTATGGTGGAGAACTGAAATTAGCGATGTAGGCATTCACAATGATTTGAACTGATGAGGTTCCAACTCCTAACCTTCCAGTAGTTAACCGGTTGCACTAAGGACTAAGTTGGGATATAAGTACTCGTAGGAATGTTTTTTCCATCTCAAACTGATACTGTGGCTAAGTCACCCTCGTATTGACCTTTCTGGACTCTGTAAGAGATTTCTGACTTGGCCACAGTATCAGTTTGAGATGGACAAAACATCCCTTCGAGTACTTAAAGATGTGCCAACGTAGTGCTTAGTGCAACCGGTGATCTACTGGAAGGTTAGGAGTTCGAACCTCATCAGTTCAAATCATTGTGAAATATTTGAACCCCGGCCGGTCTCTAGCTGGAGCTGAGTGTGCTCTGACCTCGGCGGAAGAAGTGGGACCAAAAGGCCAAGTCTATTTTAAATCACGGATGCACAACAGATGCTGCTGCTGTATTTCTCGGGCCTGGTTAATGTTAAAATATATTGTGGAAGGAAGCATTGAGTAGTCCTGTCAAGCAGCATCAATCTAAAGTGACATCATTATCATCATCCCCATACTCATGACTTCTCATAATATCGTGAAGACAGTCCCAGATTCTGTGGCTGGCGCTTCATGACTTGATCATATAGTGATCTGAGGGTTGGTATCTTCCATCACCTCTGTACCCATGTTCAATTAATGCCAGGCAGTTTGGTGTCAGCGGTTAGTGGAGTCCGTCCTTGGAGTGTTCGTGGCGGTCTCCTTACCGGGGGGGGGGAGTTGCTCATTCAATGTGGGTCTACGACTGAGTGATTACTGCCAGGTAGCGTGGCAGGCAGTGTTCTGCGTATGTTGGATCAGAGTAAGCACTATTAAACATCACCAAAGTGACCCTGTAGCAGTGTACAGTCCTTTCTGGAGGGCAGTCCCATGGCAGCCTGACATCACTTGTTGCTATGGACTTTCTGATGCCAAGACATTGACCGTAGGAACTTGGGTTTGGTGGGTTGTCGGACAGCTGAAATGATCAACGCAGGACAGTGCTGATGATGCTGATCAATGGCTGGTCAGGAAAAGGCCTGTATCAGACGATTGTACAGCATGATAATGAACAAAAGTTGTTTTGGGCAATATTATTTAAATTTTCCCTTTAGGAAAATCAGGAACGTACACATGACCACGAATACCTGTGACCTTGAATAAACTCCACATGTAATTAAACTTTATGTGCACTGGAAACAATAGTAGATTGATGCAACAGTGAAAATGTAATTGAAATATAATGTGAGGTGCACATGCTTTCCTGCAAAAGTGATTTAGGCAATGTTTGGTCCGTGTGACTTTGGTCTTGACGTCTTACCATCATAACGTGTCTTTTAGACTCTTGGTCTTGACGTCTTACCATCATAACGTGTCTTTTAGACTCTTGGTCTTGACGTCTTACCATCATAACGTGTCTTTTACACTCCTTTACAGTCCGCACATCTCAACACAATTTGGTGAAGTTCATCCCAAAAGAACTGAGCATTGTGTCCACATGTTTTATCACAGGCAGGCAGACAGACAGACAGACATACAGACAGACGGACGGACGGAAGGATGGACGGACGGGCGAACAGACAGGTAGATCGACAGACAGGCAGACGGTCAGATGGACGGACAGACAGATAGGCAGGCAGGCAGACAGACAGACAGACGGACGGACGGACAGGCAGTGAGACAGACAGATAGACAGACGGAGGGACGGACTGATGGACGGACGGATGGACGTACGGACGGACAGACATACTGACAGACAGACTGACAGACAGACAGACAGACCGACAGACAGACAGACGGACTGAGTGACATGGCAACAGTGTGGATCCATTGTTGTGAATGGTGGCAGTGTCAGCCGTCAGTCTTCCAGCAGTTCTGAATGACCTTTGTCTGATTACCTGACAGACCCAGGGTGCTACAGCACAAATCCAGTCGCCAAAGCTTATTCACAATACATTATTCTTTGTTTCAAACTTGATGTAATATTTTTCATGTTACAGTGATATGAATACAACAATAAAAGTGAACATATGATAAAAATACATAAGTATACATGTACATATAATATGAATATACACACATGTATGAATGCACATGTACACATGTACGTATACCCGCATGCATGAACATAAACGTAATACATGTGCACATATTTATAGACACATACATACACAGAATCAAACTGTTTTATCATTCATTAAACAAATTAAATACGGCACAAACTGTTCCCCAGACTCAGCTACAACTATACATGTAAAGCATGTAAAAAGTAAAACACACACACACACACACACACACACCACACACACACACACACACACACACACACACACACACACACGAACGCAAACACATACGCACACACGGACTCAAACACACATACACACACACACGCACGCACGCACGCACGCACGCGCGCACACACACACACACACACACGTAAGAGCACACACACACACACACACACACACACTCACACACACACACACACACACACACACACACACACACACACACATTCCCTCAGCGCTCATCTGCAGTACCTCCATGTGCGATTGCCTCATTTGTTTAGGAGCACGACCGACTTCGATACAAAGTTACTTTAAATTCTGTTCAAATTCACTCAATGCACGATGTTGGCGGCCCGATGAAAGCAGTTTGTAGCATCACGAAAGGACGTGACTGCTGTACACCACTATCTGCTTCCTTTTGTATAACTAGTCTTCCGTACAGCTGGCACAGACTCACTTACCTCTCGCTTACGATCTTACCACAATACTCATTATTTTAAAGAAATCTGTACTTTTTTTTAAAAGAAATCTGTATTGTTGACTGAAAGGCCACCGAACCAAACGAAAACGACAACATAAACTCAGTAAAATTTTCTGATAAAACACAGGCATGATTTCAGGCTGAATATAGCCATTTTTAAGGAAAACACGTTCTTTGTTACATCTCATGAGAACAAGAACTCGAC
>JAPXFY010000018.1:26889688-26894688 GCA_030674185.1 Monoplex corrugatus | reverse complement strand
GAGGCCGCCTTGCCCAAACGAAACAAGAAGACGCATCAGAGGGCAAGGCTGATGGAGAGAAACTATCGGCGAGCGACACGGGAGCAGATACGCAAAAGGACCCGCAATCGACAGTGGCCGAGTCTGACTCTACATCTGGTTCACTGTCCACGGCTTTCACTGACACGCAGAGTGGGACAACCTGCACAGCGCCTCTTCCCAGCACGGCGGACTGCGTGAGTACGTCAGAACTCAAAAACATCATACTGGCTCTGCGGGACCAAGTCAATTCTTTGGAAAAGACGGAAAAGACTGTCCTTGCACTTCTCACAAACCAGCAAAAACAGAACATCACCATGCCAACCCGTAACTGTCATACACAGACGGATCTCCATGATACACATCCCACATATGCAGACGTTTTGAAACAAAACCATACAAGCAAGCAGGACGACAAACAGGCTCGAAATATCAAGGCACCAAACCCGAGCAGCAAAACTAAACAGCAAGCAACAAAAGTACCTGAAAAGAAAATAAAAAACAAGAAAGAACAACGTCATGACGTCACACAAGCTAAAGACGTCATTTTACATCCGAACCATACAACATCACGCTCTGAAGATAGGCCTATTCCAAAACAAGATAAAAAGCACCATGATCTTCCGTATGTTATCACTGTCCACGACTCTGTGTTGAGAGGTGTCAACTCGAGAAGACTGGGGCGATCTTACGGTTTCGAAGGAGACTCGTGCCCTGTGACCGCCCCTCATGACATTCAAAGCTCATTAGACATGGCCCTTTCCAAATGTGACGATACTGCAGACTGTTTTGTTTTTCATTGTGGCGTGCATGATTTGAACAGCAAAGATCTCGCTGCAACAACTAAACATCTCGCTTCAGGCATAAAACAAATAGCACAAGAACATCCTAATTCAAAATTAGTCGTTAGTAAGTTTGCCCCTGTACGGCAGGCCCGAATGGAGGTTCAACGAAATCTGTTCAACGCTTTACTATCTGCTGAACTTGTTGATAGTATCACATGAGAACCTTCGTACCACACAACAATTTCTAAAAGATGACATTCACCCCACCACCAGAGGAAGCAGCATCATTGCAGGAAATCTTGGAAGACACATTCGAGACCTCTTTTGGGAGACTCCAAGTAGAAATCAAGTCAGCGTACATGTGAGCCGTAATAAATATGGTTTTTTGATATAACAGTATTACATATACAATTCTTGACGTTCATGTCACAGGACTTTTTCTGCGTCATCTCTGACATTTCTTCTGCTGAAAGTATACAATAACCAGGTTTTAGTCCGACTATCAAGACTCAGTCAGACTATACACTCTGTACATTTGAAGACGTGTATGCTATTATTTTGATTATTGGTTATTTGTTATTCATTGTAATCTAATATCTCCTCAATAAGTTATTTATACGTTGACTATATAATTTTCTTTTCATCGTTTTGCTACAATTTTGTTATCTTTACTTCGTAGTCTAAGTAATTGCGTAATTTTCTTTCTGTCCATCTCTCCTGTACACAGAAAATCAAAGTATTCATTATTATCGACCATAAAAACAGTCAATAGAAAGTTGGAGATAAACCAGTATCAGTAATGCGACAACAATCCCAAGTCAAGTTTTTGCAATGGAATTGTAGATCCCTTTCCACCAATTCGGCATACTTAGAGCATTTCCTGACATCAAATAGATGTGAAGTTTTGATTCTGCAGTCGTTGAATGTTGTCGCAACCAAGCTTCCCAATTTCCCCAATTATTACTATCCTCCAGTCTATGAATGTGGGAATCACGGGAAGAAGGTATCCACCGCGATATATATACTCAAAGACTTACAATACTGCTTACTTACTTCCCCAGTTTTGAAATCAAGCGACGATTTGCACGCTTGTGCTGCCACTGTCCAATTAAGCAATTCTTTAAACATCAACGTTTTGTCAGTCTACCTGCCAACAGGTCCAAATGACCACAACACAGAATGGCTGCGCACGATCCAGATCAGCAGCGTGGTAAATGGCTAATAGATGGAGACTTTAATTCCCACTCCCCATTTTGGAAAAGAACTGTTCTACTGTTACAAGCAATCGTTTGGTAGAAAATATCGTTGATAGTTCGCTTTACCTTCTAAATGATGGTAGTGTCACTAGGATCCCTGATGTCTCCAAACACAGGGCGACAGCCATCGATTTGTCTCTGATATCACCAGAATTAGCACCATCCTGTACCTGGGAAACTCACAGAGACACTTTGGGAAGCGATCATCTACCTATCATCATAACCATAACTGACAAAAACATCAGGATGAAAGACAGCTCTCCTGATATTATTCCAAAATATAATTACAAGCGTGCAGACTGGTCCTTATTTCGAACTACTCTTGCTAATCAGGATTACAGACATTATGAAAGTGAAAATGTAGACATTATGTTTTCTAAATTCCAAGAGTCAATTCTAGCCGCTGCAGACATATCAATTCCGAAACTCAAAACTTCTAGATCGAATAATCGATTGGGTAATGTTTGGTGGACAGAGGCATGTGAGAAAGCAGTTCAATATAAAAGGGAGAAATTCAAAATCTACATCAAAACCGGAAACCTGAAGATCATGTGGAAATGAAAAAAGCTAACATCCAATGTAACAAAACCATCGCTGAAGCAAAGAAAGATTATTGGGCATCATTCTGCACAAAACAAATTTCAGATTTTAAAGATTTTCATAAAGTCTGGACGAAAATGAATCAAATGAAGAATGGAACCAACCTACAAAGGTGTCCGATAATAATAGAAACATGTAACACATTTCCTTCAGACATGGACAAAGCAGAAACTTTTGTGGAATTATTTGCTAAAAACAGTAAAGTTGAAGGTTTATCTTCAGACTGCAAACATCACAGAGAAATGGAAGATAACAACCCAATCTACACTGATCCAATACCTCAGAATGATCTCTGGTTTAATTCTCCAATCACCTTAGAAGAGCTAAAAAACACAATACTGTTTCTACACAACAAAACGAGTTCGGTAGGTGTTGATGCAGTTTCGACTGAAATGATTAAACATCTCCCTGAAAACTATCTTATTTTCCTACACAAAATTCTGCAGAAATGCTGGGTTAACGGAACTGTACCACAAATCTGGCAAAAGTCTATAGTTATACCGATATTAAAAGCAGGAAAATCGAAAACTGATAAAAACAGTTACAGACCCATTTGCTTTGACGTCTCACACGAGCAAACTAATGGAAAGATTGATCTTAAACAGACTTTTACACTACTGTGATAAAAATAATGTTATTCCGGTAAACCAGGCGGGTTTTAGAAAAGGGAGATCTGCAGTTGAACACCTGGTTAAACTTACAACTCAGATCAAACAACAGTTTGCCCGCAGAAAAAGTGTTTTAGCTACTTTCTTTAATGTAAAAAAAGCTTACGATCAAGTTTGGCATAAACGTCTATTGTTCAAGCTAAAATCTGTTGGTTTATCTGGTAATATGTACAATTACATTAAATCTTTTTTAGCTAATAGAACAATACGGGCTAGAGTGGGAGCTAGTTATTCTACTTCACGATGCCTCGACATGGGGATTCCACAAGGTTCAGTGATAGCACCTATTTTGTTTAATATCCTTATACAGGATCTTCCTAAAGCTCTTTCAAATCGTGTTGTTTTAGTACAGTATGCTGATGATAAGCTGAAGAACATATGGAGGCAAAAAGACATCACCAGCAAACACAAGATCAGATTGATGCGGACACTCGTGATCTCCACATTCATGTATGCCTGCGAGTCATGGACTCTCACAGCTGACCTCCAGAGGAAAATCCAAGCCTTCGAGATGAGATGCTGCCGAAAGATCTTCGGCATCTCCTACAAAGACCACATAACAAATGAGGAAGTCCGGAACCGTGTCCACGTAGCCATAGGACGTCACGACGACCTCCTTACCATCGTTAAGAAACGGAAGCTGAAGTGATACGGCCACATAACAAGAACCCATGGCCTGGCAAAGACCATCATGCAGGGCACCGTACCAGGACAGCGGAGACGAGGCAGACAGAAGAAAAGATGGGAAGATAACATCAAAGAATGGACCAGCCTCCCCCTCACTACCACCCTGAGGAAAGCGGAAGACCGAAAGGCATGGAGGGAGGTTGTCAAGTCGTCTGTGGTGCCCCTACAGCCACCTACCGGCTACGGGACCTGACCTGACCTGATGCTGATGATATATGTACTTGGATGAATATCACTTTAAAAAAGACAACTCCACAGAGAACACGGAATTACATCAGGAAGTTGTATCAAATTGATCTTGATAACCTTGGAAACTATATGTTAGAAAATGGTCTGTCATTGTCGGCAGAAAAAACTAACATGATGCTGTTTGATCCTGGTGGTAACTCAAATAACTTACCTACTTTCAAATTGCTTGGTGAAGTGTTAAATTACAAACAGGTCGTAAAATTTCTGGGAGTTTACATCACGTCGAAATTAAGCTGGAATATCCATTTTGATTATATTTTAACAAAAGCACGAAAAACCTTAAATTTTCTAAAGATAATAAGCAAATTACCCTGGGGAATGGATACAAATATACTGATTCATTTGGCAACAGCGCTGGTCAGGTCTAAATTATCCTACGCGCAAGAAATTTTTTTCAATGCACCTAAATATTTACTAAAAAAGATTCAGAACTTGGACTGCAAAAGTCTTAAAATTGCACTAGGTGTACCAACTCATGCTTCTACTCTGGTAACGTACAAAGCTGCTGGAATTCTACCTCTAAACAACCATCGTGAGCTAGCTACAGCAAAGTTTGCAATTAGAACTACTTCACAAGCGAATAATTTTGTGAGCAAAGAAATTAAAATCAAGTCTGATATTGACTTTCCAAAACGAGCAAAAAACATTTCATCACAAATTACAACCGCAACTTACATATCTGACCTGATCAAACAATCCAACATAACTATGGATGAAATAGCCGAGAAACCAACGTT
>JAPXFY010000018.1:26874688-26884688 GCA_030674185.1 Monoplex corrugatus | reverse complement strand
TAATGGTCTTTCAACATTCTTTCTAGTGATGTGTTCCTCCCTTCAGTCATCGTCAAAAAGTTGCTCAATGTACTGACCCCAGCAATCTAATAGTTTGCCTTTTCTATGATAATCGTGCCATCTTTTTGATTTTAAGCAACCAGTTGATGTGCATGTCTTTTTCCTGTGAGCAATTTCTTCAATATGTCTGTACGTAAACGTATGTTTTGTAATGTGTCGGTCTTCCATTTCTTTGCACTTTGTTTCTAGCCAATCTTCCTTAGCTTGATTACACTTAGTCATGATTTCCTTATCTATTTTCTTTTTTGCATTCTTCCTCTTTTCCCTTGACCTTCCTTTACTCGTCCGTCAAGCCTAAACTTTCTGTTGTCAGTTCTTGCATTTCTTTGAACTCTAGGGATTTCTTCACAAGATTTCTTATTGAGTCTTTCAAATTTGTCCAAAAAAAAAAAAAAAAAATCAATACATAAATGATTTTTGATTGCACAGATTTCAGTCTGATTCTAGAAAAAAATATATACATGAGGACTCCCGTTGACTCAGCTTTGAAAGGGTTACATTAGTTGACATTCCGAGAGCATGCCATGAGTGGAATAAAATGAACTGATAATAATAACACAAGAGCGTTGGAATCTCCACGGTTATCAGCTTGATTTGGGCAAAGAGAGCTTTGTTGATTCACTAATTAACGAACAATACCTGCCATAAGATTTACTGGAAAAACTGAGACCCGCGCCAATCAAGACTGCACGATCAAAGGGAGACAAACAACTTTTAATAATCATACTTTTATGACACAGTTCTTCCCCTTAATCATTCACATTTCCGCAGGTCGTGATCCCACGAATCAAAACATCTACACACACACACAACACACACACACACACACACACACACACACACACACACACACACACACACACACACACACACACACACACACACACACACACATAAGACACACACACACACACACACATATATATATATGTATATATATATATACATAATATATATATATATATATATATATATATATATATATATATATATATATATATATATTACCTTTTTATCTATTTATAGTCTTCTAGTTGTTTTTGTTTTTTTCATGACGGTTTGACTGTATAGTGAAAAGAAATCTGGTGACAAATCACATTCATGTATAAACCTTTCTTTTGATGTTTTTAAAAAGCTTATATCATTTTCTACTCCCATTGTTGTTATCTGTTCCCAAGACATATTCTTTATAATTCGTTTCCATCAATATATAGCTCTTCTAGTTGGCTGATCACTTCTTCGTATCTTACCCGATCAAAAGTCTTGGTACAATCAGCAAAACGTAAATATATATCCTTACTGAATTCCTTAAAAGTTCATAGGATGTATACGACATTAATAGTTCCTTTTCCGTCAACAAATTCACTTGTTCTTCTACTATTTCTGTTTTGATTCTACGTGTATTCCTTAGCCTCATAATGATTATTCTTAATAGAATCTGTGTCACATGACTCATCAAGCTGATTATAGGATTGTGGTCACTGTTAAGACTGTGCTTGGTAATGTTTTTGCCATCAGTAAGTAAGTCCTAAATCTCTTATTTGTCAGGATGTAATCAATTTGAATTCTTGTGCTGTCTCCTGGATTCATCCATGTCCATTTTCTTCTATTAGGTTGCTCAAACCAAGTGTTTCCTGTTATGAATTCATTTACTTGTGCCCACTCAACAGGTTTCTCTCCCCTTTCATTTCGTGTGCCAAGACCTTGAGATCCAGCTATGTTATCTATCTTGTCCTGCCCCATGACCCGCTTTAGCATTAAATCTCCTATTATTGTTTTAACGTACTATGGTTTACATAGGCCTTGGTTATCCCTAATTCTATACAGAAGTTGTCAATTTTTTCCTCAGCACTTTCGGATGTTGCTGTATAAGCATATACAGCAATGTTGAGATGTTGAGATCAAATGGCTTGCCCTCCAGTCTAACTATTAGGAAACAGTGTGATATAGTCAAGTAACATTTCATAGACTGACTTGCCATTGTCCATTCTGATGTCTGCCCCTGTTTCATGTGTGTCCCTTCCAGACTACATCATTTTATTCTTGCCGTATGTTATCATGCCTTCTTCCATATGTGTGTGTGTGTGTGTGTGTGTGTGTGTGTGTGTGTGTGTGTGTGTGTGTGTGTGTGTGTGTGTGTGTGTGTGTGTGTGTGTGTGTGTGTGTGTGTGTGTGTGTGTGTGTGTGTGTGTGTACTATAAATATATGTGTATATATGTGTGTGTATATACTACAAGACTCTTTCCAAACAAACATCGGAGGTAAATTCGCACCACTCCTAGTCTTGAATCATGAGGATACAGAAGTAGAATCATTAATCGACGCCTTCAACAATTCCATGACAGAAACAGCAGAAACGCTCCTTGGCAAACCGCGAGTGAAAAAGAAGCCCTGGGTCACGGACAACATCCTAGATCTATGTGACAAACGAACAGAGCTTAAGAAGAAGAAACATGAAAAAGATGGTGCGAGACAATACAGAGAAGTAAACTGCAAGTGAAGAGAGGTATGAAAGCAGCTATGGAGACATGGATTGACAATCAGTGCGAAGAAATTGAAAGTAATCTACAGAGGAACAACAGTAAGAAGGCCTATCAAACTGTCAAAGACCTGACCAGTACCAGACAAGGACCAACGACCACCACCCAGAACAAAGAATGGAAATGCCTCACAGAAGAAAAAGATATAGGCTATTAAACAGGTGGACCGAATATTGCTCCGAGCTGTACACTCACAGAAGTACAGGAGACCCTAGTGTGCTTAATGTCCCACTATCATCAAACGACACAAAAGATAGCATTATGCGTGAGGAAACAGTGGCAACAGTGGCATCCTTAAAGCCTGGAAAATCAGCGGGAGTAGACAACATCACAGCAGAAATGGTTCAAGCAGGAGGAGACCCAGCGATTGACATGCTCATGATCGTTTGCAACAAGATCTGGCAGACAGGCGAGTGGCCAAAACCATGGACTCAGTCCTTGATCATCACCCTCCCCAAGAAAGGCAATCTACAATTATGTCAAAATTATCGCACCATCAGCCTCATAAGTCACCCCAGTAAAGTCATGCTGCGAGTCATCTTAAATAGACTAAAACCACAGGCAGAGAAAATCATCGCCGAAGAGCAAGCCAGTTTCAGGCCAGGTCGCAGCACAATGGAACAAATCTTCAACGTCAGAATCCTTATGGAAAAGTACCTCCAACACCAACAGGAGCTCCACCATGTGTTTGTCGATTTTAAGAAGGCATTCGACAGAGTCTGGCACGAAGCCTTGTGGGCAACCATGAAACTGTACAACATCAACGCCAACTTAATCAGAGTCATAGAGAACCTCTACAATAAAGCCAACAGCGCAGTCTTCTTCAACAACAATATTGGAGAATGGTTCCGGACAACAGTCGGAGTACGCCAAGGTTGTCTACTCTCCCCTACTCTCTTCAATATCTTCCCAGAAAGAATAATGACGGAGGAAAAGAACAAGAGTTAATCAACCTAGTGGACCGTCTTGGAAAGACCTCCTCTGATTATGGCATGGAAATCAGCGCCGAGAAAACGAAAATAATGACCAATCGCAACAACCACTTTACGGCTGATGTAATGGTCAATAACCAAAAACTCCAAAGTGTGCCCAGTTTCAAATACCTGGGATCAGTCGTGTCAGATGAGGGATCTAAGCCCGAAATACTCTCCAGAATAGCCCAGACCACAGCTGCAATGACCAAGCTCAGAACCATATGGAACAACAGTAACATCGCCACCAGCTCAAAGATCAGACAGATGCGTTCCTTGGTCATGTTAATATTCTTATACGCTTGCGAATCATGGACCTTAACAGCGGATACGGAAAGAAGAATCAGGACGGTTGAAATGAGATGCTTTCGTAAACTTCTCGGCGTCACATACAGAGATCGCATCACGAATGACGAAGTCAAAAGAAGAATTCAAAATGAAATCGGGCCTTACACTGACCTCCTGACCTTAGTAAGACGACGCAAACTAACATGGTATGGACACATCACTCGATCATCCGGCCTTGCCAAGACAATCCTGCAAGGCACAGTGTCGGGAGGAAGGAAAAGAGGCAGACAAAAGAAGAGATGGGAAGATAACATTCGAGAGTGGACGGGCTTGGAGTTGGAACGGTAAGGAAGTGGAGAGCAGGGAGGAGTGGAGAAAGGTTGTTGTCAAGTCTTCGGAGGCGCCCCGACGGACGGCCAGTCTAAGGGATCGGTGACGGTGACGGATATACTACATCTATCAATACATACATACATACATATATACATACATACATACATACATACACATATATATATATACATATACACATATACACATATATATGTATTGATAGATAGATGGATAGATATTACACACACACAAATTATTCAGTAAATGGCTTTGATTTCTGTCTCTCCCTTTATCTGTCTCTCCTTTCCATATCTCCGTGAAACATGCCTGGGGTTCTATACAGAAGTTGATCCCGAACAGACAGGAATGGATAATCTCCATTGCTGCCCTACACGTCGATGGCATAATGTAAGGAGTAGAACGTGAGTAGGTACTGGGTGAACTCTATGTGTGTAAAGGCTTTAATCAAGGGATCACTTAATCAACTCAGCATGGGAGGAAAGTGTGAACCACGTCTACAGCTATACAGATAATTGATGATGACCCACAATCCCTTCCAGCCCCTCCGCCATCCTTCCCTCATGCAAGCGCTCTATGTTCAGACTCTCTGTCTCCATCTCCGTCTCTCAGTCTTTGAGTCTTTATTTGTATATCCCTTTGTCTCTGTCTCTCTCTGCCTCTGTCTCTCTGCCATTGTGTGTGTGTGTCTCTCTCTGTCTCTGTCTGTCTGTCTGTCTGTCTCTCGCTTTCTCCCTCTCTTTCTCTCTCACACATACACACACACAGACACACGCTCTAATTTCAACACTTTTAATCGGAGGAAACTTTCGTAGAAGCCAATCTCCTGAAGCCAGTAATTGCGCGCGCGCGCGCGCGTGTGTGTGTGTGTGTGTGTGCGCGTGATATCGGGCCAAATTGGAGAAACAAAATGAGGTGGAACCCATTTGTGATAAGGACAACTGGGTATAATGAAACTGGAGGAAAACGAACAGAGATAACGTGACTATAAATGGAGATGAAACGAAAGCCAAGCCCATCAGTTCCATTTCATCCTCACTGTAACATAAGGTGTCAGACTCTGATCAAGCCCCATAGAGTACAAATTTACTACCTGTGCGATGCGATGTTTGAGACAAGTTGTCAACATGATCAGACGAAACATGATGAGAAACATCAAGGTCAGAAAAATGGTGGGAACAACGTCGGTGCACCATCGTCCTCAGACTAGAGTGCAACACTACGATCTGTCTTAGCAAGCATACACTTTCAGTTCCAGTTTCTCAAAACAGCCCATCCGCCCTCGGAATATATTCTATAGGCACTAACACCAAAGATGGCATGCCATGGTATTTAACAAAAAAGATACGTGACGTGAAAGAGACCTTGACGTCACGCGGTATTTCTCCACTTCACACCTTCCGGTTCGCTGCTGACCGTCATTTGTTTTTCCCCGTGACGCCCAAGAAGGTACAAGTGGATGGGTCAAAGACAAACAAGAGGAGACGGGAAACTGATGTAAAACCAGAAAGAGTCAAGTCATGGAAGATAATGTGCGATTTGCATAGAAAAACAAATTACTAGGAAGTCATTATGACCGCGTTACGAGAGCAGTTCTCTTGGCGTTCGCCGTTTGTAGCAAAATGAAGACCAGTTAAGTCCACTCATTATCATCTAAAGTAGTTTGAGGATCAAAAGATAATGTGCAATTTACATACATCGTCTGCCATTACACAGCTGGGTGCGCCGATAGAACCAAGCTTATCTCAGTAGGCTGAAACAATGCATGGTTTGGAGGAGGCTTTGAAGGGCAGGGAAAAGAGTTTGAAGGTTTTCATTTTCTTTTCTTTTTCTTCCTTTGTCTTGTGTCCCATCTTCTGCACCGTGCTTGTGTCACACAATCCCCACGCCACTGACATCGGCTGTCCAACATATCTCCAAACCCACCGCAAACCGACATCACCATATGAGCAGAAGCTGACTGGTCATAGAATCAGGGTTAACATTTCACAATCCGATGATGATGGATTACATTGGGGATAATAGTGATAGTGCGAATGAGTTCCGTCTGGGATTGAGACTGTGTCACAGAGCTGTACTATACATTTACTTTCATTGTATCCTAGCATCAACCAGGCCCGAGAAATACAGACATATGAGGTGTTGGTCAGGAAATTTGAACAAAACTCAACGACACTCATGTAGAGTGAATGACACTTGACTATATGGTCCTGGTCCTCCAAACTCTTATTCTTGGGTCTGACCTGGCCAGGATTGAAAATTCCCATTACTATCATTATTATTTTGGTTATCATTGTTATTATCATCATCATCATCATTGTTATTATTATCATTATTGCTGTTATTATTATTATTATTATTATTAACATTTCATTATTATTTTGATCTATGGGGTTTTGAACCCGTGACATCCCATTTAGTTGTCCTTTTGGCTAACCACCTCACCACTTTCACTGGGCAGTTAGGAGTTTGTTCAATAGAATTTTTATTGCATTCGGGCAATTCCATACGCACTTCTACCAAATCTACCAGCAATCATCGGGTTAACTCTTTGATTCTGCTCAAAACTTTATGCAATGCAAGGTCTTACAACATCTGTGAAACACCGACAACACCGGAATGATCGTAATCCTGAAATTGACTGCTTGGCTCTTTTGATAGAACCGTGGACTCTAGAACCGATATGCCGAGTCCAATTCCAGCTAGCAACATTCAAAACTGGGCTGTTCGTTGCCGATCTGAATAATTCTATCATTCTGGTAGTGTTAGTTTAGTCTTTCATAGGTCCCTCCTTGCCCTCCCTTCCCCCACCCCCACCCCCACTCCTTTTCTATTTTAAGACCTTGCCGGCTCATAAGGTTTTGCGTAGGTTCAAGAAGTCTGCCCGAAATTGTTGGCAGATTTGGGTGGAGCCTATATGGAATTGTCCAAGTGCAATGAATCCCTCTTGAACAAACTCCAAACTGCTGCATAACATTATTGTTATCAACTTTCTTCTTCGTTCACCTTCTATTGGTCAGGCCATAGCTGGTGATGAATGAAGGACTTTTTTCTCTAGAACTTGCAAGCTGCTGTGCCGTTAGTAGTCTGCTGTGCCGTTAGTAGTCTGCTGTGCCGTTAGTAGTCAGAGGAGTTTTACTTTTCCTCCCGCGTTCCCTGGTGCAACAAGACGGACAGGAAGGACTTCCAGTGAACCCTGTTCAGGTGCAGGACCTGCTGTAGGTCTGCCGTCAGGGGACTTCAGTAGGCGAATGTATTCTCGTCTGATGTAAGCCTTGCTGGCTGTTTGGACATTTGTGTTACATTGCATGGTACCATGGTTAGTTAGAAGACACCTGCAAGCTGGTATCTCTGACTTCAACCCTCTAGGTTAATGTAAGGATTGCCCCTCCACTAAGATCATGTCCAAAAGACTTACCTGTGAGCACAGGTAGTGAGGGCTCTAGGCAGCCCATATCCGCCTGATGGCTCTGTCATATATAGAGAAATCATCTTGATAGCTACCGCGTGCTGTGACCATTTTTGTTTGTTTATTTTTTATTTAGTTATTCATTTTGTAAGAATCGTTACAGTGAAACTCACCAAAAGAAGCAACCTCATTTCAAAACTAAAACACTAACTTAAAATTGATCACAGGGTCATTAGACGTAACTGTCCTTGGACCTGAACAACGTTAGCAAACAAAAAGCCGTTAATCTGTTTGTTATCACACAGAGAAGTTTAGGGATCAAAGGGTAATACGTTTGTTATCACACAGAGAAGTTTAGGGATCAAAGGGTAATACGTTTGTTATCACGCAGAGTAATTCAGGGATCAAAGGATAATATGTTTGTTATCACGCAGAGTAGTTTAGGGATCAAAGGATAATATGTTTGTTACCATGCAGAGTAGTTTAGGGATCAAAGGGTAATGTGTTTGCTATCACACAGAGAAGTTTAGGGATCAAAGGGTAATACGTTTGTTATCACACAGAGAAGTTTAGGGATCAAAGGGTAATACGTTTGTTATCACGCAGAGTAGTTTAGGGATCAAAGGATAATATGTTTGTTACCATGCAGAGTAGTTTAGGGATCAAAGGATAATATGTTTGTTACCATGCAGAGTAGTTTAGGGATCAAAGGGTAATGTGTTTGCTATCACGCAGAGTAGTTTAGGGATCAAAGGGTAATATGTTTGTTACCACGCAGAGTAGTTTAGGGATCAAAGGGTAATATGTTTGTTACCACGCAGAGTAGTTTAGGGATCAAAGGGTAATATGTTTGTTATCACGCAGAGTAGTTTAGGGATCAAAGGGTAATATGTTTGTTACCATGCAGAGTAGTTTAGGGATCAAAGGGTAATATGTTTGTTACCACGCAGAGTAGTTTAGGGATCAAAGGGTAATATGTTTGTTATCACGCAGAGTAGTTTAGGGATCAAAGGGTAATATGTTTGTTATCACGCAGAGTAGTTTAGGGATCAAAGGGTAATATGTTTGTTATCACGCAGAGTAGTTTAGGGATCAAAGGGTAATATGTAGTTCACGGTTTTTCATGCTGTTCAGATATGATAGACCTCTTCACTCTAGGTACCGAGAGGTACAAAGCTCCGTGGCCTTTGCTGGCTATCAACAACACTCACTGGAACGTGTTCCAGAAGATCTTTCGCCTAGCGCTTGCATGTTTTGGTGAATGAAAATCAACAGTGTGAGCAAAAGGCAAGGATACCGTTTCCTTTGGATCTACAACAAGAGACTTTAGTGTTGGTAATGCTTTGTAATCTGTATGACGCATATTTGCACTGTAAGTGATGAAGGTGTTTTTGCTTTGAGCTCTGCACAGTCTATCTGTTTTGAGCTGTGTTCAATCTATCTGTTTTGAGCTCTGTACAATGTATCTGTTTTGAGCTCTGTACAATGTATCTGTTTTGAGCTGTGTTCAATCTATCTGTTTTGAGCTCTGTACAATGTATCTGTTTTGAGCTCTGTACAATGTATCTGTTTTGAGCTGTGTTCAATCTATCTGTTTTGAGCTCTGTACAATGTATCTGTTTTGAGCTCTGTTCAATCTATCTGTTTTGAGCTCTGTTCAATTTATCTGTTTTGAGCTCTGTTCAAGCTATCCGTTTTGAGCTCTGTTCATTATATCTGTTTTGAGCTCTGTTCAATTTATCTGTTTTGAGCTCTGTACAATGTATCTGTTTTGAATTCTGTACAATCTATCTGTTTTGAGCTCTGTACAATCTATCTGTTTTGAGCTCTGTACAATATGTCTGTTTTGAGCTCTGTACAGTCTATCTGTTTTGAGTTCTGTACAATATATCTGTTTTGAGCTCTGTTCAGTCTATGTTTTGAGCTCTGTTCACTATATCTGTGTTGAGCTCTGTACAGTCTGTTTTGAGCTCTGTACAGTCTATGTTTTGAGCTCTGTTCACTATATCTGTGTTGAGCTCTGTACAGTCTGTTTTGAGCTCTGTTCAGTCTATGTTTTGAGCTCTGTTCACTATATCTGTGTTGAGCTCTGTACAGTCTGTTTTGAGCTCTGTACAATCTATCTGTTTTGAGCTCTGTACAGTATGTTTTGAGCTCTGTACAGTCTGATTTGAGCTCTGTATAATCCATCTGTTTTGAGCTCTGTACAATCTATCGGTTTTGAGCTCTGTACAATCTATCTGTTTTGAGCTCTGTTCAATTTATCTGTTTTGAGCTCTGTTCAATCTGTCTGTTTTGAGAGCTCTGCACAGTCTATCTGTTTGAGCTCTGTACAATCTAGAAGAACGATAGAAGAATGACACAGAATGGATCCTCAGGGT
>JAPXFY010000018.1:26867188-26869688 GCA_030674185.1 Monoplex corrugatus | reverse complement strand
GAGACACCTGTACATCGTTTTGTGTTGTTATGTCACCCACTGTACTCACGGATTGAGAATGGTCTGAAGGAATTAGGAAGATGGGGCTGATACATGCTGTTAGGGTCACACACGGTGTGTCTGTGTGATGGGAGAGGTTGTTTGTATGTGGGTTCTATGACTTGATGTAATGTAATGTAATGTAATTACAATATTTATATAGCGCAAAATCTTGATAAAATCAAATCTAAGCGCTGAAGCAGACACACACGCAAGCACGCACGCACGCACGCACGCACACACACGCACGCACACACACACACACACACACACACACACACACACACACCCACACACACGCATGGCTATAAATGGGGAGAAAGAATAAAAGCAATAAAAGCAAGAATAAAAGCAATGGAAAATTATAGAGAGCATAGCATATACAATTATATATTATAACCATGTGATTCCCTCCGAGCGGAGACAGGCTGCAGAGGGGGGGGGGGGGGGGTTGAGTGAGGTTAGGATTTTATGCGGAGGAGAAAAGGTGAGTTTTGAGAGCGGACTTGAAGGAGACAAAAGTAGGTTGCTGACGGACTGAGAGAGGAAGTTTGTTCCAGGAGAGTGGACCAGAAACAGAGAAGGCTCGTGGACCATAGGTATTGAGCTTAGTGCGTGGAAAGCGAAAAGTCAGAGGATCAGAGGCAGAGCGGAGGGTACGTGAGGGAACATAGATCTCAAGTAGGCTTGACAGGTAATCGGGGGCTGCGTTATTGAGGCTTGATAGTGTGTGGGCACTGACACTGTCCATTCCAACTGGGAGCCTGGATTATAAGGTATGTCTGTCTACCTATCTACCTACCTACCTACCTACCTAACCAACAATCTACCTACCTACCTACATAACCAACAACTTACCTACCAACGTACCTAGCCAACTACCTACCTACCTACGTACCTAACCAAGTACCTACCTATCTATCTATCTATCCATCAATCTGCCTCTCTGTCTGTCCATCGATATACATTGTATACATACACACACAGGTATAATAATATATATATATATATATATATATATATATATATATATATATATTTGTGTGTGTGTGTGTGTGTGTGTTGTGTGTGTGTGTGTGTGTGTATAGAATACATATATATGCGTGTGTGTGTACAGATAGATAGATACATACATACATAGACATAGATCATCATTATCATCATCATCATCAGGTGCCCTGCCGCATGGCGTTGGCGATCATGGCCTTCCATCTGTTTCTATCCTATGTTGCCTCAAGCACCTCTTCCACCCTCTTTGTCTTCAGCAATTCTGCAAGTCCGTACAATGTCTTCTCCCTGGGTCTGCCTGATGCTCTCTTTCCCTCCAGCTTTCCTGTTGTGACCAGGTGCTCCAATTCCCCTTTCCTCATAAAATGGCCTATAAATGTTGCCTGTCTTTCCCTAATCTTCCTTATGAATGATCTTCTTGTGTCTGCCTCCATCAAGACTGTCTCGTTTGTTTTCTTTGTTGGAACTCTCAACATTCTTCTTAGAAACCACATCTCGGCTGCCTCAATCTTGTTCTGGCTTTGCTTGTTGACTGTCTACGCCTCACAACCATATAACAGTATTGGTTCTACATAACATTCAAGAACTCTCTTCCTGATGTTAATTGATAGGCAATTTGTTGGTAAGAATGCTTTTCATCTTCTTGAATGCTGTTTTGGCTTGGCCGATTCTGCTGGCTATTTCTGATGTGCATCTGCCGTCTGGTGAAATGATAGTTCCCAGGTATATACAGATATACATGTACATATATACATATATATATATATATGTATATATATATATATACCCCCCCCCCACATATATATATATACATATACATATATATATATGTATATATTTACATATATGCATATATACATATATATATGTGTGTGTATATATGCATATATATACACACATATGTGTATATATATATATGCTTCATAGGACATTGCAGATGAAGAGATACATTTCACTACAATATAACGTGTTTCAGTGACAGACTGGTATAGGACAGACACAGAACCCACAGCTACATAGGACCCCAAGACCTTGCCAGTGCTAATGGCTCACGCCGCAAGCCCATGGCTTATGCCTTGATCGTTTTGGATCTTCTCCTTCACATGGCCTGTGTGGAGTCAGTGCGTGTGGGATTTACGTATTCCGAAGGCAGAGACACCATCTTCACACACTGAAACTAAAACTGGAACTAACTGTACCGCTCGGATGAACGCAGCTTAGATAAAGGAGTTAGGAACTTCTGGGATTGTGCAATGGAAGGTAAAGCCACGAAAAAAAGAATTGAGTGTGTCTTCTATCATGGTTTTCTCCTTATAAGTTGATAAACCTACCAGATGCAAAGAGAAAGTGATGGATTAGGACCTGCATGTTCATTTATTTTGTGCCTCCAAAATAGTGTGTGTGTGCGTGAGTGGAATTGATAATGAGCAATTGACAGTTTGATGATTGACTG
>JAPXFY010000018.1:26857188-26864688 GCA_030674185.1 Monoplex corrugatus | reverse complement strand
AGTGTAAGCATACATAGTTCATCTCGAATAACAACAGATAATAACATGAAGTCAGAAATAGGTAATGAGACCTCTAGTCCACAAAGAATATGTAAAGAGAAAAATGTTCAAATTATGTGACAAGTTTTTTCGTACGCACAGACACAGACACACACATACAGACACACAGACACACACACACACAGACACACACACACACACACATACACACACACACACACACACACACACACACACACACACACACACACACATCTCCCAAGTACTATGAAACATCCCCCTACCTCTTTTCTAATGGATATTAAAAACAAAGAAATGGACTGAGGAAAGAAGTTCCAGAATTCTAAACGTGTCGTGAGATACCAAATATCACTAAGCTTCTGAGCGCTGCTTACTGTCTTCGGTACTGATTAGGTACTGACTATTCAGTTTTGGTTCTTTGGTAAAACAAATTTTGTCTGTTTCTTCAAAAATTAATCTTAATGAGCAAGGAGTAGTTGTTATTAAATATTCTCCCTTTGCATCCATTGACTCCGTAGTCAGACGTTTGACTGACGTTCTTTATCTTACGTTTCTGAATAGTTCTAGAGAAGCAGGGTAATGTGTCTGTCAGGTGCTTTATAATTTAGGAACAATGTTGTCGATGTGACTCTCAGTTTACTGAAGAGATATACTTTAAACATTAATATGACTTGCATAATATTGGTTTAATTCTGTACTATGCGACTAAATCCACCCACTAATTTGGACTGTTTAGTTCTTTGTAAACCTAAGAAACGGAAAATCTCCAGGGCTATACTGTAATCCAGCAGTGCTGATCAAGGCAAGTTATCAGACAGGAATCCAACTCATACATGTCCTCTGCAGCAAAATATGGAATACATGCAAATGGACAGTAGAATGGAAGCAACAGGAACTAGTGATGCTTTATAAAGCAGGTGACACTCAAACTACAGACCGATGGCACTGATAAGCCACAAAAATAAACTGTTGCTACACATAATTTTCAACAGTAAAGGGTGAAGCAGAGCTACCGGAGGAACAAGCAGGAAGAGGAACCGGAGACATGTTTTACACCCTGCAGGTACAAATGGAAAAGATCATAGATACTCATAAGGAGGAGTACAGCATTTTAATTGACTACATCAAAGCGTTCTACAATATCAACCACCAAACGTTGTTTGCTACCCTTCAGACAATGGGCTTTCCAACACATGTCAGTGTTCTCATAAATTCTCTCTACGAAGATCAGAATACCAAAATCAGATGGGACAACAAACACACTGAGCCTTTTAACATCAAAAAAGGTGCGCGACAAGCATGTATCCTGTCACCTCATTTGTTCAGTATATACACGAAACATGTTTTTGAGGGATTCCAACATGGAAGAATATGGTATGAAAGTGGGAGGTAGAAAAAATGTTAAACCTCAGGTACGCTGATGACACGGCACTGTGTGCAAACTATTACAATGAGGCATCATCTATGATAAAGTCCTCGATAACATCGGGGAAGACAAGAACCTTAAACATAAATGCCAAGAAAACCAAATTTTTACACATTGGCTGGAGATCAGCCAAATCCATCTACATAAGTTAAGATGAAGTGGAAGGAGTCCGCCAGTTCCAATATTTAGGATCGATCAAGTCCATCGACGCAGATTGTTCCACCGACATCAACGCCAGAAATAACATGGCAAAGAAACGGGTGATAGACCTCACTAACATCCGGAAAGACAGAACAATAGACACAAAATCAAAATGAGAATAATGAGATGTCTTGCTGGACCATCATGACATTCGGAGTTGAAAGATGGACCCTCAAAAAGAAAAACAAAGAAAAAAAATCAAATGAATGTGGTTCTATAGACATCTCTTAGGGGTTAGCTGGAAAGATTAGAGAAGTCACAAGAGCATACTCGACAAACTGAAAACCCGACGAAGACTTGTACAGGTCATCCTTAAAAAGAAACTGACCTTCTTTGGACTTGTGTGCAGAAACATGAAAGATGTCATTCAGGGAAAAGTCAACGGCAAAAGAGGAAGGGGAAAGCTACGAACAGATTACCTAGTAAACATCAAGGAGTGGACAGGTCGTAACAGTCCAGAGATGTTCAACGTGGTTGAGGAAAGACAGATGTGGAGGACAGAGACCCAGAGAGCAGTGCGGGCAGCATCATTCCAAGGAGTGATGCTGTAGACTGAAGTTCTTTGTTGTGGCCTTGTCTTGTCAATGCTGTAAACTGAATTTTACAACTGCCGACGAGGATCGCATCCAATTTTAACCCTCTGAGCTTTAGAGGAGCATCTGTTGTCTGTATTTCTTGTCCATCTCATATTACTGTCTAACGTGCGGAGAGACAGAGAAAAAGATGAGTGGGGGGTGGGGGGCATTGAAGTAAGTAAATAAAAAACTTAGAATTCCTCCTCTCTGTCTTCCCCACATAATACACACACACCTTGTCTCACGCCGGCCTGCATAATCACCCTCTCGTACATTACTGCTTTAGCATGTTTAGCTGATCGGCACACACATATATATAAGACTTACAGACCTGTTACACCATCGTAACTATCGTAGCATTCAAATGTTTTCCTCCTCCCCCATCCCTCCGCAAGTGATGACAACAGACAGGGCTAACGGTACACGTGGATAAATAAATGTTCACTAAAAAAGGTATACGGCGGCGAGGGACTGAACCTCCCAAATAATAGCATATACACCTGTCGCGTGCACCAAACCAAACGGACATGCTTTCATTGACATAGGACCATTCAGTCGTCCAATGACGCAAGGCCTGATCTAGGTTGTTTGTGTAAAAGTTATCTAACAGACATGATTTCCTGTATCTCGTGGGTTCTGAGATTAGTCCCACCTTCCTCCCTACCCCTGTTATCACCCCAACCAAACTCTCTCTCTCTCTCTCTCTCACACACACACACACACACACACACACGCACACATACACATACAGACATGCAAACATACACAATGTATATTTTCGTTAAACTACTTAAGGCTGTATGTTTTTCATTTGCCATCGTCAGTATGTACACTATCTCATGTTTCTTGTTTTCTTCAATTCTTTTTTCATTTTTTTTCTTCAGCAGAGAAGAGCTCCTTAAGAAATGGACTGTCAATATGAGACGAATTGAACCTGATGGTAGACTATGGATGCCCACCAAATGTACACCCTGTTGTGCTCTGCACATTCTAGTCAGAATGATTTGACAGAACTGGTCAAACATTACGACTCAAGCAAGTGCTGTGCCACCTATCTTCAACTAACCAGACCATCTCCAAATTCGACAGGTACACCAAACACACTCTCACCAAAACACATACACACACACCACGCAACACACACCACACACACACACACACACACACACACACACACCACACACACACTACACACAACACACAACCACATACGCAACATACACACAAACACACAGTAGCAATATCATCAGCCCAGCCCAGAGAGAGAGAGAGAGAGAGAGAAGAGAGAGAGAGAGAGAGAGAGAGAGAGAGAGAGAGGAGAGAGAGAGAGAGAGAGATCATGCAACAAAATTCGTCCATGAGACGTGAATCTGGAGGTATTTAAAGATTGTAAACTTTGGGAATTGGTGACTAATTCACACACGGAGACACCAACGCACACATAGACACACGCGTACAGACCCTTACCCACAAAGACACACGCATACACACAGAGGTGGTAGTGATGGTGGTGTGTGTGTGCGCGCGCGCATGATGTGTCTGTTTTTGGTGTGTGTGTGTATGCTCTCTCTCTCTCTCTCTCTCTAGCTCTGATCTGATCTGACCTAATCTGATCTGATCATAAGGTGAGGGGGGTGGGGTAATTACATTAAGGGATTCTTTGTTGGCTACACGTGAACGAACTCGCTTCTTACCAGTACAGATCTGCTAAGCAAAACTTTTTGTTGTTGTAAATATTTATAATACAAACTTATAAAGTTATTATTTAAATGACTTTGATGATTCACACTTTCTTCTGTGATGTGGTGTGGTGATGGAGATGTGCAGGTACGTCAGTATATTTTTTCATGCTGATGGTAGGCTATCTGTAGTGATCAGTGACTAGTTCTGCGTATTGTTGGCATGTAAGCGACAGTGTAAACACAGCGGCTTACAGCCAGCCAGGGCAGAGCGACAGTGTAAACACAGTGGCTTACAGCCAGCCAGCCAGGGCAGAGCGACAGTGTAAACACAGTGGCTTACAGCCAGCCAGCCAGGGCAGAGCGACAGTGTAAACACAGTGGCTTACAGCCAGCCAGGGCAGAGCGACAGTGTAAACACAGTGGCTTACAGCCAGCCAGCCAGGGCAGAGCGACAGTGTAAACACAGCGGCTTACAGCCAGCCAGGGCAGAGCGACAGTGTAAACACAGCGGCTTACAGCCAGCCAGGGCAGAGCGACAGTGTAAACACAGTGGCTTACAGCCAGCTAGCCAGGGCAGAGCGACAGTGTAAACACAGTGGCTTACAGCCAGCCAGCCAGGGCAGAGCGACAGTGTAAACACAGTGGCTTACAGCCAGCCAGGGCAGAGCGACAGTGTAAACACAGTGGCTTACAGCCAGCCAGGGCAGAGCGACAGTGTAAACACAGTGGCTTACAGCCAGCCAGGGCAGAGCGACAGTGTAAACACAGTGGCTTACAGCCAGCCAGGGCAGAGCGACAGTGTAAACACAGCGGCTTACAGCCAGCCAGGGCAGAGCGACAGTGTAAACACAGTGGCTTACAGCCAGCCAGCCAGGGCAGAGCGAAAGTGTAAACACAGTGGCTTACAGCCAGCCAGGGCAGAGCGACAGTGTAAACACAGCGGCTTACAGCCAGCCAGGCAGAGCGACAGTGTAAACACAGCGGCTTACAGCCAGCCAGCCAAGGCAGAGCGACAGTGTAAACACAGCGGCTTACAGCCAGCCAGGGCAGAGCGACAGTGTAAACACAGTGGCTTACAGCCAGCCAGCCAGGGCAGAGCGAAAGTGTAAACACAGTGGCTTACAGCCAGCCAGGGCAGAGCGACAGTGTAAACACAGCGGCTTACAGCCAGCCAGGGCAGAGCGACAGTGTAAACACAGCGGCTTACAGCCAGCCAGCCAGGGCAGAGCGACAGTGTAAACACAGCGGCTTACAGCCAGCCAGGGCAGAGCGACAGTGTAAACACAGCGGCTTACAGCCAGCCAGCCAGGGCAGAGCGACAGTGTAAAACACAGCGGCTTACAGCCAGCCAGGGCAGAGCGACAGTGTAAACACAGCGGCTTACAGCCAGCCAGGGCAGAGCGACAGTGTAAACACAGCGGCTTACAGCCAGCCAGGGCAGAGCGACAGTGTAAACACAGCGGCTTACAGCCAGCCAGCCAGGGCAGAGCGACAGTGTAAACACAGCGGCTTACAGCCAGCCAGGGCAGAGCGACAGTGTAAACACAGTGGCTTACAGCCAGCCAGCCAGGGCAGAGCGAAAGTGTAAACACAGTGGCTTACAGCCAGCCAGGGCAGAGCGACAGTGTAAACACAGCGGCTTACAGCCAGCCAGGGCAGAGCGACAGTGTAAACACAGCGGCTTACAGCCAGCCAGCCAGGGCAGAGCGACAGTGTAAACACAGCGGCTTACAGCCAGCCAGGGCAGAGCGACAGTGTAAACACAGTGGCTTACAGCCAGCCAGGGCAGAGCGACAGTGTAAACACAGCGGCTTACAGCCAGCCAGGGCAGAGCGACAGTGTAAACACAGCGGCTTACAGCCAGCCAGCCAGGGCAGAGCGACAGTGTAAACACAGCGGCTTACAGCCAGCCAGGGCAGAGCGACAGTGTAAACACAGCGGCTTACAGCCAGCCAGGGCAGAGCGACAGTGTAAACACAGCGGCTTACAGCCAGCCAGGGCAGAGCGACAGTGTAAACACAGCGGCTTACAGCCAGCCAGCCAGGGCAGAGCGACAGTGTAAACACAGCGGCTTACAGCCAGCCAGGGCAGAGCGACAGTGTAAACACAGCGGCTTACAGCCAGCCAGGGCAGAGCGACAGTGTAAACACAGCGGCTTACAGCCAGCCAGGGCAGAGCGACAGTGTAAACACAGCGGCTTACAGCCAGCCAGCCAGGGCAGAGCGACAGTGTAAACACAGTGGCTTACAGCCAGCCAGGGCAGAGCGACAGTGTAAACACAGTGGCTTACAGCCAGCCAGCCAGGGCAGAGCGAAAGTGTAAACACAGTGGCTTACAGCCAGCCAGGGCAGAGCGACAGTGTAAACACAGCGGCTTACAGCCAGCCAGGCAGAGCGACAGTGTAAACACAGCGGCTTACAGCCAGCCAGCCAGGCAGAGCGACAGTGTAAACACAGCGGCTTACAGCCAGCCAGGGCAGAGCGACAGTGTAAACACAGTGGCTTACAGCCGCCAGGGCAGAGCGACAGTGTAAACACAGCGGCTTACAGCCAGCCAGCCAGGGCAGAGCGACAGTGTAAACACAGCGGCTTACAGCCAGCCAGCCAGGGCAGAGCGACAGTGTAAACACAGCGGCTTACAGCCAGCCAGCCAGGGCAGAGCGACAGTGTAAACACAGCGGCTTACAGCCAGCCAGGGCAGAGCGACAGTGTAAACACAGCGGCTTACAGCCAGCCAGGGCAGAGCGACAGTGTAAACACAGCGGCTTACAGCCAGCCAGCCAGAGCGACAGTGTAAACACAGCGGCTTACAGCCAGCCAGGGCAGAGCGACAGTGTAAACACAGTGGCTTACAGCCAGCCAGCCAGGGCAGAGCGAAAGTGTAAACACAGTGGCTTACAGCCAGCCAGGGCAGAGCGACAGTGTAAACACAGCGGCTTACAGCCAGCCAGGGCAGAGCGACAGTGTAAACACAGCGGCTTACAGCCAGCCAGCCAGGGCAGAGCGACAGTGTAAACACAGCGGCTTACAGCCAGCCAGGGCAGAGCGACAGTGTAAACACAGCGGCTTACAGCCAGCCAGGGCAGAGCGACAGTGTAAACACAGCGGCTTACAGCCAGCCAGGGCAGAGCGACAGTGTAAACACAGCGGCTTACAGCCAGCCAGGGCAGAGCGACAGTGTAAACACAGCGGCTTACAGCCAGCCAGGGCAGAGCGACAGTGTAAACACAGCGGCTTACAGCCAGCCAGGGCAGAGCGACAGTGTAAACACAGCGGCTTACAGCCAGCCAGGGCAGAGCGACAGTGTAAACACAGCGGCTTACAGCCAGCCAGGGCAGAGCGACAGTGTAAACACAGCGGCTTACAGCCAGCCAGGGCAGAGCGACAGTGTAAACACAGCGGCTTACAGCCAGCCAGCCAGGGCAGAGCGACAGTGTAAACACAGCGGCTTACAGCCAGCCAGCCAGGGCAGAGCGACAGTGTAAACACAGCGGCTTACAGCCAGCCAGCCAGGGCAGAGCGACAGTGTAAACACAGCGGCTTACAGCCAGCCAGGGCAGAGCGACAGTGTAAACACAGTGGCTTACAGCCAGCCA
>JAPXFY010000018.1:26832188-26849688 GCA_030674185.1 Monoplex corrugatus | reverse complement strand
TATACATCTTACATCTTATGTGTATAGACATATATCGTTTTAAAACATCTTACCTGTTTAGACATACATCATACATCTTACTTTTTAACTTACATCATACATCTTCTCTGTTTAGACAAAACCATTAAACATCTTATCTTTTTAACTTTACATCTTACATCTTATATGTTTAGACATGCATTATACATTTTCTCTCTTAGACATCCATCAAACATCTTATCTGTTTAGACATACATCTTACATCTTATCTTTTTAGACATACACCTTACATCTTATCTTTTTAGACATACACCTTACATCTTATCTTTTTAGACATACATCTTACATCTTATCTGTTTAGACATACACCTTACATCTTATCTTTTTAGACATACACCTTACATCTTATCTGTTTAGACATACATCTTACATCTTATCTGTTTAGACATACACCTTACATCTTATCTTTTTAGACATACACCTTACATCTTATCTGTTTAGACATACATCTTCACTTATCTGTTTGCATACCTTCTTATTGTTTAGACATATCTTCTTACTGTTAGACATAATCTCTCTTTCTTTAGCACATCTTGGTATCTTTTAGACAATTATTTATGTTAGAAACATTCATGTCTGTGACATACATTCATATCTGTTTAGACATACTTAATTATTGTTTAGCACACTTTCTTATCGTTTAGTACTACTACGTTGACATAACTCTTCTTTAGACATACATTTTCTTATCTTAATAACCTCTCTTATTTTTGCTACACTACTCTATTGTTTAGAACTCATTATCTGTTAGACAACTTCTTCTTTACTAACTATCTATCTGTTGACATACTTTTTATTGTTAGATTCATTTATGTTATACATTTTGGTATCTGTTAGAATACACTATCTTATTGTTAAATCTCTCACTATTGTTTAGACAATCTTCATTTTTTTTGACATAATTATGTTTAGACATACACTTTACGTTTAGATACATTTTCATGGATCTGTTTAGAAACATTTTCATGTATCGTTGAATAACCTTCATCTATCTGTTAGATACATTTCTGTATCGTTAGATACTTCATTATTTAGACTACTCTATCTACTGTTAGACATATCTTTATCTATTTTAGAATAACTATTATTGTTAGAATACACTATTTTTGTTCAATTTTCATTATCTGTTTAGACTACTTAATTTATGTTGACATATCTTCATGGTATTGTTTAATACACCTATCTTACGTTAGACTTATATTTAGAATCTCATATCTTGACTACTCTTTGGTTGTTTAGCATCTCTCATGGTATCGTTCATATCTTCATTTTGTTTAGACATACATTTTATGGTTGACACTCTTTATCTGTAGAATATTTCAGTATCTGTTTAGCATACATCTTTCAGTATTGTTTGACATACATTTTTGGTATTTAACATAATCTTTTTTTCTGTTTGACTACACTTATTCGTTAGACAACTTTTATTTTAGCTCTTCTTATCTGTTAGAATAATTCATTTGTTTGAAACTACATTATTGTTTAGACATAATATTTCTTTCATCTTTATCTAGATACACTTCTTATGTTAATACCTTACATTATCTGTTTAGAATACATTCTTACTGTTAACATCACCTTCTATTGTTACTACACTACTATGTTTAGCATAACTTTATTATCTTTAGACATACTTCTTATTTCTCTTTTTAAAATTCTTCTTAGAATAATTTCATACTGTTGACATACTTTATTTGTTACTCATATTTTTAGCATAATCTTTCTGTATCTTTACATACATTCATCTTGACTATTCTACTGTTAGCATATCTTTTACGTTGAATACTCATATTGTTTAGATACATCATATTTTGACATATTTATGATCTGTTACATACTTTTATTTCTGTTAGCTACTTTATGTATGTTAGAACTTTATATCGTTTTTTGTTTTAATACATTTTATTGTTTAGTATTTATTTTTAAATTTTATATCGTTAGCATATCTTCTATCTGTTTAGACATACATCTTTCATTTATCTGTTTAGACATACATCTTTCATGTATCTGTTTAGACATACATCTTCATCTTATCTGTTTAGACATACATTTCATTGTATCTGTTTAGACATACATCTTTATGTATCTGTTTAGACATACATCTTTCATTTATCTGTTTAGACATACATCTTCATTTATCTGTTTAGACATACATCTTTCATTTATCTGTTTAGACATACATCTTTCATGTATCTGTTTAGACATACATCTTTCATTGTATCTGTTTAGACATACATCTTTCATTTATCTGTTTAGACATAATTCTTTTTCCATCTTATCTGTTTAGACATACATCTTTCATTTATCTGTTTAGACATACATCTTCATTTATCTGTTTAGACATACATCTTTCATGTATCTGTTTAGACATAATTCATTTTTATCTCTTTCATTTATCTGTTTAGACATAACTTTCATCTTATCTGTTTAGACATACATCTTTCATCTTATCTGTTTAGACATACATTTCATTTATCTGTTTAGACATACATTTTCATTTATCTGTTTAGACATACATCTTTCATGGTATCTGTTTAGACATACATTTTCTTATTGTTTAGACATACATCTTTCATTTATCTGTTTAGACATACATCTTCATCTTATCTGTTTAGACATACATCTTCATTTACTGTTTAGACATAATCTTTCATTATCTGTTTAGAATACATCTTTCATGTATTGTTTAGACATACATCTTTCATTTATCTGTTTAGACATACATCTTTCATTATCTGTTTAGACATACATCTTTCTTTATCTGTTTAGACATACATCTTTCATGTATCTGTTTAGACAACATCTTTCATGTATTGTTTAGACTACATCTTTCTCTTATTGTTTAGAATACATCTTCATTTATCTGTTTAGACATACATCTTTATGTATTTGTTTAGACATACACTTCATTTATCTGTTTAGACATCACTTTCTTATCTGTTTAGACATACATCTTTCATTTATGTTTAGACATACACTTCTTTATCTGTTTAGACATACATCTTTCATTATCTGTTTAGACATAATCTTCATCTTATCGTTTAGACAACACTTCATTTCTGTTTAGACATACATCTTAATTATCTGTTTAGACATACATCTTTCATCTTATCTGTTTAGACATACACTTTCATTATTGTTTAGACATACATCTTCATTATTGTTTAGACATAATTTCATCTTATCTGTTTAGACATAACTTTCATTATCTGTTTAGACATCATCTTATTTATCTGTTTAGAATAATCTTTCATTATCTGTTTAGACATACATCTTCATTTATCTGTTTAACATCACTTTCATGTACTGTTTAGACATACACTTTCTTATCTGTTTAGACTACCACTACATCTTATCTGTTTAGACATACACTCATTATCTGTTTAGACTACATCTTTCATCTTATCTGTTTAGACATAACTTACATCTATTGTTTAGACATAACCTTCATTTATCTGTTTAGACATAACTTACATTATTGTTTAGACATACACTTACATTATCTGTTTAGACATACACTTCACTTATCTGTTTAGACATACACTTTCATTATTGTTTAGAATATTTCATCTATGTTTAGACATACACTTTCTTATCGTTTAGACATACACTTTCATCTTATCTTTTAGACATACATCTTCTTTATCTGTTTAGAAATACCTTCATTTATCTGTTTAGACATACACTCATTTACTGTTTGACATACATCTTTCATGTATCTGTTTAGACATACATCTTTATTTTCTGTTTAGACATACATCTTTCATGTATCTGTTTAGACATACACTTCATTATCTGTTAGACATACCTTCATTATCGTTTAGACATACCTTCATTTATCTGTTTAGACATACTCTACATCTTATCTGTTTAGACATACATCTTTATCTTATCTGTTTAGACATACCCTTACATCTTATCTGTTTAGACATACATCTTTCATCTTATCTGTTTAGACATACATCTTTCATCTTATCTGTTTAGACATACATCTTTCATTTATCTGTTTAGACATACATCTTTCATGTATCTGTTTAGACATACATCTTACATCTTATCTGTTTAGACATACATCTTTCATTGTATCTGTTTAGACATACATCTTTCATTTATCTGTTTAGACATACATCTTACATTGTATCTGTTTAGACATACATCTTTCATGTATCTGTTTAGACATACATCTTTCATGTATCTGTTTAGACATACATCTTTCATTTATCTGTTTAGACATACATCTTTCATGTATCTGTTTAGACATACATCTTTCATCTTATCTGTTTAGACATACATCTTTCATGGTATCTGTTTAGACATACATCTTTCATGTATCTGTTTAGACATACATCTTTCATCTTATCTGTTTAGACATACATCTTACATCTTATCTGTTTAGACATACATCTTTCATCATCTGTTTAGACATACATCTTTCATTGTATCTGTTTAGACATACATCTTTCATTTATCTGTTTAGACATACATCTTTCATCTTATCTGTTTAGACATACATCTTTCATCTTATCTGTTTAGACATACATCTTTCATCTTATCTGTTTAGACATACATCTTTCATCTTATCTGTTTAGACATACATCTTACATCTTATCTGTTTAGACATACATCTTTCATCTTATCTGTTTAGACATACATCTTTCATCTTTTCTGTTTAGACATACATCTTACATCTTATCTGTTTAGACATACATCTTTCATGGTATCTGTTAGACATACACCTTACATCTTATCTGTTTAGACATACATCTTTCATGGTATCTGTTTAGACATACATCTTACATCGTATCTGTTTAGACATACATCTTTCATGGTATCTGTTTAGACATACATCTTTCATCTTATCTGTTTAGACATACATCTTACATCTTATCTGTTTAGACATACACCTTACATCTTATCTGTTTAGACATATATCTTTCATGGTATCTGTTTAGACATACATCTTTCATGGTATCTGTTTAGACATACATCTTTCATGGTATCTGTTTAGACATACATCTTTCATGGTATCTGTTTAGACATACATTTTCATTGTATCTGTTTAGACATACATTTTCATGGTATCTGTTTAGACATACATCTTTCATTGTATCTGTTTAGACATACATATTTCATGGTATCTGTTTAGACATAATCTTTCATTGTATCTGTTTAGACATACATCTTTCATTGTATCTGTTTAGACATACATCTTTCATTGTATCTGTTTAGACATACATCTTTCATGGTATCTGTTTAGACATACATCTTTGATCTTATCTGTTTAGACATACATCTTTCATTGTATCTGTTTAGACATACATCTTTCATGGTATCTGTTTAGACATACATCTTTCATCTTATCTGTTTAGACATACATCTTTCATTGTATCTGTTTAGATATACATCTTTTATGGTATCTGTTTAGACATACATCTTTCATCTTATCTGTTTAGACATACATCTTTCATTGTATCTGTTTAGACATACATCTTTCATTGTATCTGTTTAGACATACATCTTTCATGGTATCTGTTTAGACATACATCTTTCATGGTATCTGTTTAGACATACATCTTTCATCTTATCTGTTTAGACATACATCTTTCATTGTATCTGTTTAGACATACATCTTTCATCTTATCTGTTTAGACATACATCTTTCATCTTATCTGTTTAGACATACATCTTTCATTGTATCTGTTTAGACATACATCTTTCATTGTATCTGTTTAGACATACATCTTTCATTGGTATCTGTTTAGACATACATCTTTCATCTTATCTGTTTAGACATACACCTTTCATTTATCTGTTTAGACATACATCTTTCATCTTATCTGTTTAGACATACATATTTCATTTATCTGTTTAGACATACATCTTTCATTGTATCTGTTTAGACATACATCTTTCATCTTATCTGTTTAGACATACACCTTACATCTTATCTGTTTAGACATACACCTTACATCTTATCTGTTTAGACATACATCTTTCATCTTATCTGTTTAGACATACATCTTTCATCTTATCTGTTTAGACATACACCTTCATCTTATCTGTTTAGACATACACCTTACATCTTATCTGTTTAGACATACATCTTACATCTTATCTGTTTAACATACATCTTTCATCTTATCTGTTTAGACATACATCTTTACATCTTATCTGTTTAGACATACACCTTACATCTTATCTGTTTAGACATACACCTTACATCTTATCTGTTTAGACATACATCTTTCATCTTATCTGTTTAGACATACACTTTCATGGTATCTGTTTAGACATACACCTTACATCTTATCTGTTTAGACATACATCTTACATCTTATCTGTTTAGACATACACCTTTCATGGTGTCTGTTTAGACATACATCTTTCATCTTATCTGTTTAGACATACATCTTTCATGTTATCTGTTTAGACATACACCTTACATCTTATCTGTTTAGACATACATCTTACATCTTATCTGTTTAGACATACACCTTTCATGGTGTCTGTTTAGACATACATCTTTCATCTTATCTGTTTAGACATACATCTTTCATCTTATCTGTTTAGACATACACCTTACATCTTATCTGTTTAGACATACACCTTACATCTTATCTGTTTAGACATACATCTTTCATCTTATCTGACAACTGACTGGGAGGACAAGGGCCTGACCCTCCCTCCAAAACCATGGGGATTTTTCATCCTTGTCCCGCTCTTACTGAGTGTGGTATGGCTCGTTTTGCACTCTAGGGTCAGATAATTGAGTCTGTCCCACTCTATACGGATACATCATTGAGGGCTGTCCCGAATTCCTGATCAGCACTGCAGGTTATGGTTCTCTCATGCCTGGCTGATCCAGGATATATTAAGAAAATAAGTGTAGAGTCATGGAATTTCAATTTGAAACAGAACTCCATAACACCATCACTATTATCTCCATTGTCATTACAATAGCATTGTGAAGAAAATGTATTCGGACCTCTGTGCGGCAGTTGAAAATCGTGAAGAGTAGGGCATTGCCCGGCTGCCTTGGTATAAAACATTGGAAGGATAGGTTGGTTTCCCAGGTCCTTCTCCTTGAAGACCAATTGGTCTTCTTGCTGGTCTGAAGTCTTGTTTAAAAAATTGGGTGGTGCTGCACTAAGGCGACGAGCTTACAAAACAAAGAACAGTCCGAGTTTCACGTGGTAAATCCACTTGATAAAAGAAATGCATATGGATAAATCTGTGGCCCTTCATGATCTGTTGTCATGTTGATCTAAGGTTTGGTGGGTTTGGAAGCGTATTGGAGGGCTGAAACGAACGGCGTGGGAAGTAGTGATGCAAGAACATTGTAGATCTTAAACAGAAACAAAGGAATGCTACATCTTATCAGTACTTGACAATCTTCTTCTCTCCACATTCCACAGATTCTCTTTCCTGGCAGACATCAAAACAGATGTGTGTTTCTTCAGTTTAGTGTTCTACAGCAGAGTTGTTTTTCCCCACAGACATACGATTGTCCATTCTTAGCCATACCAATTTGAAAATAGTGTGCATAAGGGTAGGATGATATTATCTACAAAGCTGTTTGTCAAAAACTTAAATAATATATCGCATTTACTATCATTTTGTTCAAGAGTTTTGGGCTGCATTTTCTAATGTTCTGCCTGTTTTCTTACACTTGAAGTATTGTATAGAACATATTCGAAGTTCAGAGTTTGTTCAAGGTGTATTATTCATACTTAGACACTACCGTGTGTACACCACTAAAATCCGCCAATAATCATCAAATGTGCATACCAGGTGTTGACTTGGTGGGCTGTTGTGTCTTTGGTGTAGCTGGGTGGGATTAGCTCTTGGGAGAGGGTTGTTTTTGTTGTTGTTGTTGTCTTTGTTCTTTTGTTAAGACCTCAGCGTGGTTTGACACTGTGCGCTGGCAAGACAACAACAAACACCGTCTTATTGAATGCTTGGACTTGCAGTATGTGAGACATAAGCACTATACAGCAGACTCCTTAAAGAACCTCTTCAGGCATGTTTCTCTTAGTGCAGTTTTCAAGGTTTTTTTAATGAGAAACCAATAGATTTCATTGTATCTGATTACACGTCTGGGAAAGATTTTATAACTGCATTTTAGACTTCAACAGATAATCATGAGCTTGGTTTTTAAGTGTTGTCTTCTTAACTGGACTTGCATTGTTTTCCACGTGGTGTGAGCCCTGATATGATTGTAGTAGTCAGCAGGGCTGTAAGCAATATGAATTTAAACAAAGTCTCAAAATGGGGAAGAGGGATACAGTAGTGAGGAGGACAGGATCTACGAACATCAGATTGACACCACCAGAATGACTGGAGCATTAAGATGGCGAGCAGGCCAGTTTGTATATTGTCGGCTGTGATTGAACTCGAAACATTAGATCTTGAGTCCATTTCTTTATCAAAAGATCTAGCAGTCCTGCTTAAAATGTATAATAATTATCATTTGTATTCATCGACCAATATGTGTTTTCAGTTCTAACTTCTGATCACGTTGCATTGCATAAATATTCATGTATATTTATGACCATAAGTTTAGATATGTGTATGTATGGTTAAACTTCAGTAGTATGTGTTCATTTGTGTACGTGCATGTGTGTGTGTGTGTGTGTGTGTGTGTGTGTGTGTGTGTGTGTGTGTGTGTGTGTGTGTGTGTGTGTGTGTGTGTTTGTGTGTGTGTGTGAGGTTGGAGAGATATAAGTACTTCTGTATATATTACATTTTGTTTAATGTAGTGTGTAATCCGCAATAGGTTCAAACAAATTTGGAGAATAATGCTATGCAGAAATGATTTGTTTTCTTCTTTTTTTATCTTCTTCCTCCTCCTACTTTTTTTTCTTCTTCTTTTTCTTCTTTTTCGTCTTCTTCTTCTTCTCCCAACTTCGGTCGGCTTGGACATGTTGGCAAGCGTGGCCAGAAAAAGCAACACATTGGAGGCATTTGCCTGTTGATGATGTGAGCTGTTTGTTTTAGGACCTCCTTTCTGCCTGCCCCATCAGCAAGAGCAGTTCCTGGCATAAACAGACCAGTCAAACACATGTTAAAACATGGAGGTTATTTTCCAAACTGAGCTATTTATGATATTAAGTCATTCTGATAACAAGATGGAAAGTTTACGAGTGACAACTAGATTCTGCAAATAAGAATGGTTTAATAAGGAGACTAAGACACAGTGTTTATTGGATGAAACAAATAGCATTCATCGATCTTCAGAGATCATGGAACTGTGCACTTGCATGGGTTGGAAGTCCTCTCCAGTGCACAACATTGGGCAGGGGGATATATGGAAGACCAAAGTGGGCCTCTCCTTTCCATATCGTTGATGAAGTCACAGGGAAAGGCAACAGAGATGCTACAGGACTTGCTAGAACGAAGCTAAGAATACAGCGAACCACCTTAGAGACACCAATTTTGGATTTCTGTCAGTGAACTTCCTCGCCTTTTCTTCCCTCGAAGATTATTGCAAGGCAGCAGGGTTTTGTGGGTGGCCATTGACTTTGAATTCATCCTTCCTTTTAAAGGTCCTGTTTCTGATTCAGGGCCCCACTACCATTCTCACTGAGCAGCCAAAGTGGAAGTGCTGGTTAAGTAGTTGATAGCTTGACCATGAATTCATAGTACCTATTGGCTTTACATGAATGGATCACCATACAAACGTAGACATCCCTGACCCAGCAACTAGATGAACAGGAAACACTGCCTGATAAGCAAATCATCTGTGATTTTATCGACAGCTTTGACTGCACACATTAGATGAACAGGAAACACTGCCTGATAAGCAAATCATCTGTGATTTTATCGACAGCTTTGACTGCACACACTAGATGAACAGGAAACACTGCCTGATAAGCAAATCATCTGTGATTTTATCGACAGCACTGACTGCACACAGACCAACTTGTCAGCACAATAGAGTTTGGAATTTGTTCTAGACAGATTCATCGCTTTGGGCAATTCCATCTGTGCTCCACCCAAATCTGCCAGCAGTTATCGGACACACTCCGTAAGTCTTGGCAAAACTTATGCACTGGCAAGGTCTTCTAATGGGGAGGTGGGAGATGGACCTATGCAACACTGAGCTGACACCACCAGAATGATGTAAGCATTAAAATAGGCAGTGAAAGACCAGGTTTTAAGGGTGCGGGCTGGGCTGGAATCGAGATACATGATCCTGAGTCCATGGCTCTATCAAAAGAAGCAACCAGCCGGCACAGAACAAACTCCAAACTCACCACTTTCACCGTGATATAAAAAGCTGGTAGAAACCCCACAGGTCGTTTTCAGTGTCAGCCCACTGGTCACGTTTAACAAACATGTATGGTGAGCTGCAACCCACTGCCGGCGATTGGTGATGTGATAATGACAGCTGAATGGGTCAGTGTACTTGCTGCTTGCTCCCTCACTAAAATCAATTCCTGGCAGGATGATTGGTAGAAATATAGACGATAAAAATACACTGTGAGCTGAGCAAGTGAACTCTTTGCTGGGTGAAAGAAACATGGTCTTTCAAAAACATACGATCCTTTAGTGAAGAGGTGACCAGATATGATGTGTGATGATCTGACACTAACTATAGTCTTCGAGGTTCGGCTCTGTGGATTAGGTTAATGAATGGACGAAGAGATTTACTGTTGTAGGAGAATAAGTGGTGTTAGAAAACGAGGATAATTTGTATGTTGGGTTACCCATAGATGGGTTTCTTTGACATGATTGTATGGGGCGTTAGTACAGTAATAATAATGACATTTATAAAGCGCCAATTCTTGAGTCAAGAATCAAACCAAGTCGCGCACTCTCATCAATTACAGTGCAATCACCCAAGAACAACCAAACCTCCAGGGCACACACACACAAGTGCTGAACTAGGGTACACTCGAGCCTATTCGGCGAATGATCCTTAACCAAGTTGTCATCCTCTGTCTGTCTGTCTGTCTTTCTTCTGTCTGTCTCTTTCTCTTTTTCTTTCTCTCCTCTCTCTCTCTCTCTCTCGCTCTCTCTGACACACATACACACACACGCGCGCGCGCGCGCACACACAAACACACACGCGAGCGCGCGCACGCACACACACATATACATGCAAACACAAACACACACACACACACACAACAAACTGTTCCAACATATACTCACTTTCTGTCTGAAAGTGAATTTAAAACTGTAAGGTTCCATCAGCTTTGCTTAAGTCATAGTTAAAGGGAAAATATGACGGTGTGTGTATGTTTGGTGCTACTGTAGTCTGGCACGAAAGCGAAGCCATGGCAACAAAGCTGTCATGTTAAACATGTCTTAGAGCAAACTGCAAGTTATTAGGTAAATCACTCATCAGTCATCACACCCATCACTGATTAGTTTTTAGTCTGTAGACTTGCTAACAGACGCTGATGAGTCGGCATTGATCACAGTCTGTGGGGTTCCATCAGTTCTGCTTATGTCATAGTTAATGGGATAACGTGACAGTGCTATTGTGGTCTGGCACCAACATCGGTGGATGCCTATCCTTTCAGACCACCCTCCTCACGATTTAAATGTGCTGGGCAGGTCATGTGTTCCGAATGGTTAACTATTGCCTGACGAAGGTGGCACTGTATGGAGAATTGGCTTCTGTATCCAGGTATAGCGATATAGATATTGCGCTTATACGATGCCGTATTATACAACTATAAAATGGACTAATCCTTCAGATAACAGTAGTGATAATGATAATAATAATAATGATAATGATAATAATAATAATAATGATGATGATGATAATAATAATTAATAACAATGATGAAATGATGATGGTGATGATGATAATGATGATGATGATGATAATTGTAAGACGCCAAATCGTGATTCAAGAGTCAAGTCAAAGCGTACACTTCCATCATTCACCAAAGCAAACACCTTGAAGGATCAAATCTCCAGAGCACAATACACATGCAAACTGAGAGGGGGAAGACAGGAAGGAAATAAGGCGTGTGACTCCTGATCCAAGCCGTCATCCTCCTTCTGTCTGTCTGTCAGTCTGTCTGTGTCTGTCAGTCTGTCTGCCTGCCTGCCTGCCTACCTGCCTGCTGTCTATCTGTCTGTCTGTCTGACTGTCAGTCTGTCTGTTTTGCCTGCCTGCCTGCTGTCTGTCTGTCTGTCTGTCTCTGTCTGACTGTCAGTCTGTCTGTCTGCCTACCTGCCTGCCTGTCTGTCTGTCTGTCTGTCTCTGACTGTCAGTTTGTCTGCCTGCCTGCCTGCCTCTCTGTCTGTCTGTCTCTCAAACACACACACACACACACACACACACACACACACACACACACCACACACACACACACACACACACACACACACACACAGGATGCTGAGCTAGGATACACTGAAGCCTGATCGACGAATGACCTTTCACCCAACATGTCCTCTTTATCACAAACACACATTCTTTCTTTTTCTCCTGTTTTTTAAATCCTCCAAATACAATGACGATGTAATAGGCAAGAACAAAACGACATGTGGGGTATGGATAAATATTTATTCTTTTATCCTAACCACAAAAATTAAAACCATTTATGACAGTAGGGGTATATTTAAAGAAAACGAAGATGAAATATACCAGCAACTGTTGCAAAGTGATTAGTTCAGCGAAACAATGACTGGGCATTTAAAGGTTGGAATCCCGTTTGTGCAAATCACAGTGGCAGTTTTCGGTTCCAGTCAGCATCTAGTCAGATTTGAGAGTGCTATGAACTCTGTAGGAAGATTAGAATCACACATGTATGGAAACAATCCTAACCCAGTTACCAGGTAAATGTGAAACATTACTTACTGAGCGAATCAACAGTGACAGATACGCAAACCCCCAATCATGACATAGCCTCGTGGACAAAGATTTAGAAAGCTGGAGGTGCACGTCCTCTGCGGGTGTATTGTTGGCTGACAGATCTATGGGGGATAATGGGTCCTACCACAGTGACAACAGCTAAGGTCTGGTCTGAGCTGGGTAGGTACTGGAGGGTCTTTGGTTTTTCCGTCTGCTCATCTTCTCATCCATACTAGCTCTTACCGTGTCCTTAAAAAAGGTGGTAGCCTGCGGGCTTGTGCGTTCCCCTGTCTGCTGATCAGCTGCAGTATTTGTCCTTCGGCGGTGATCAGCATGACAAGTGATACAGGACTTTTCCAGTCTTTGTATCTCCCTTTCAGTGCTCTCCTCTCCCTGTGCGTGTGTTTTGTGCCACCGAGTTTTTGTCACTGTGAGTGAATGGTTTAGTGAATGATGCAAGTGTCTGCTTTGATTTGATTTGTATATCAAAATTTGATTCCTTATGAAAACTATAATTTTTTATAATTGTTGTGTCTTCTTTGGTGTCCTTCTGTCACGATGTTACGACAACCAGAGATTTGACTCTACCTTTTTATTCAGGTTAAGGCGATAAATTTGATTGTGATGACTGCAGACGTATTACTCTTGAGTTGTCGTGGTAAGTTGTTCACAAGTATTTTGACTAAGAGACTCAGTGCGTTTCTTGAAGATAATACACTACTGTCTGAAAATCATGCAGGGTTAAGATGTTCGCATTCCACATTGGATCTTGCTTTAGTTTCAAGTCTTTGATCAATATTTTTCGTACACAAAATAAAAAAAAGGGATGTGCCTTTGTTGATTACAGAAAAAAATTGATTCGATCTAGAGACAAGGCTTATATGGATTACTCTTTTTAAACAAAGTATCGATGGCAAGTTTTTAAAAGTTGTTGTCAGTACATACAGTCAAATCTTGTGTTTTCGTGAATAGCAAGAATAATTCTTTTGCAGTCATAGAGCAGTTAATACATGGTGACAGTCTTTCAGCTGTTCTGTTTATTCTGTATTGAAATGATCTTGAGCTATATTGATTAGACAATCATTGTTTATCATGTAATATTGACTTTGGTGCCCCTATGTAAATCTAACTCATTACACTAGTTACTATTATCACTTTATACTGATGACACATTTTTAATGACAGACTCTAAGAGAGGTTTACAAAAATCTCATTTACTCTATATGATTGGAAACTCAAAGTTAACGAAGAAACCAGGGTGATGGTTTTTGATGTACGAAATTGTTCACGTGATGTCTTTTATTATGGACTGAAAAACACTGAAATTGTAAATACCGTCAAATACTTAGGGACGGAATGTTGTCAAACTGGTAAAGTTTATAAGAGTAAAAAATCTGCACGTAATCAAGCTAAGTTTTGCTTTCGTCATTGCAGACAGCCAGACATCAAGATTTGTCTGTCAGTTTTGTTCTTAAAATCAATCTATAATACTACTGTTATATCTTTATTACTGCATGGGTGTGAATTATGCGGAATGAAAACTAAAACTTGCCTGAGAGATTGCAGCTTAAATATTGTAAGCCTTTGTTAAAATTAACGAGAAGCGCGATGACTGAGGTGGTGTATGGTGAACGGATTATCCAATTTCATTGTGCTGGTTAATTCTAAAATGACTCAGATTTGGTGTTGCTTTTTGTTATAAGATAATGCAGAGAAATACTCTGTTAGATTATACAAGCATCTGTGTGATTTATACGTAAAATAAAATGTACACTGTTCAGAGTGGATACGTCACAGTGAGAAAATGTTGATTGAGACGGGTTTTGATTTTGCTTGGGAATCTCAAAGTTTTGGAAAAACACACATTTTGTAAAAGCGTTTCTCACTCCAGGATAATTACCAGCAAGTCTGGAAGAGAGCTTTGGAAAACAGTAGTAAATGCACATTATATCGAAATTTCGAAAACGAATTCGGAATAGAGAAACATGTAATCTAACTGCCAGATATCTATTTTTTCTTTGATTAAATCTCGATACAGCTTTCACCAGTTTTAGATTAAATCAGACAACGCAAATGGGTTGATAGACAAAGTAGTAATATACGTTTTGTGTCATCACATATTTCTGCTTTGTCTATCAACCCATTTAGGCTTTAGGCTTTAGGCGATGAGTTTCGCTTTGTTTTGGAATATTTTAAATTCCGTGATAACTTACAGAAATTTACAAAAAATGTCTGTTAGTCAAATCAATGTTCTCACTGTGTAACTTCGTTTCTGGACGAGAGAAAAAAAACAACAAAACAAAACAAAAAACAACAACAACAACAACTGAAATTAGCAACATTTATCAAATTTTCTAGAATTATGTAATTATCTTTCGAACATTTGAGTGTTCTATCTTAAGACAGTTTCAAATGTACTTTTTTCTGCGGGAATAAGTTCTTTCTGCTTCATGTTATGTGTTAATCCCGTACAATTTTGATTTATTTGTTGTTCTCCTCCATGTTCCTATTGGATTAAAGGACCTGTTAATCAGTCTCTCTCTCTCTCTCTCTCTCTCTCTCTCTCTCTCTCTCTCTCAATCTGTGTGTGTGTGTGTGTGTGTGTGTGTGTGTGTGTGTGTGTGTGTGTGTGTGTGATATTTTTTTTTGATATCACTGTTCATAGAATTGTTAACTGAGTGTCAGGTTCTTCACTCCTCCCCCCTCTGCTCGTCTATCTGCCCCCAAAAGATAGACAGACAGACAGACGGACGGACAGACAGACAGACGGACAGATAGATAGACAGACAGACAGATAGATAGATAGATAGATAGATAGATAGATAGATAGATAGATTTAGACATGCAGTTAAATAGAGCTAGAGATAGAGAGACAGACATGCAGATATATATAAATATATATATATATAAATAAATAGATAGATAAATAAATATATATATATATATATATATATATATATATATATATATATATATGAGAGAGAGAGAGAGAGAGAGAGAGAGATTACAGCTGTCAGCAGTATGGATTTTTAAGGAATCAATTGAACAAATTTAGAATTTCACTTTCCGTTCTACCTTTCAAACATTATGAAAGGGCAAGTAGCTGCAGTCCGTGGCCCTTTCTAAGAAAGCACAGTCAAGCTTTCATTTCCAGTGGTACACGTCGACGTTTATGTCCTTCAAGGTAGAACAGCCTAATTCACATTTACTCAGTGGCAACTTTTAAGCCAAGTATTTAACTTAAATGTGAATGCACATTTCCTCTGACAGCCACACGAGATATTCACTTAGTTCCATAAGCTGTGTAGTCGATGGAGGAACTCAACTGTTGGTGTGAATAGAAGAAACAGCAGGCACTTCGTTAGCTGTTGTGATGAAAGGACAGTAGAAAGTTCCATCTTCACAGGAAAGTTGTCCACCAATTGTAAGATACAAAACACAGCTCCAACTGCGCAAGGCAACAATGGCAACAAGGCTGAGCTGCTGAGAAATGTAAGTAACTACCTGCAATTTGTTCGGTGAAGATGTATAGCCACATGGCTATTGTGCTTAAGTCCATAATATCAGCTCCTATAATTAGCATAGATCAAATAACAGAATAATTATTTAAATGCTATAAAACGTAGCAAGACGCTTGGTATATGAATGTTGTTTTTTTTTCTACAGGAAGATTCAACCAATGTCCATTCATGAGAGTGCGGCAGTACTTGCATACTATTGACGAACATGAGGCTTAAACATACTCTGGGTTAACACGAAACGCTCCACACAGAGCAGATATGTGGAGTGTGTTGATTTTTTCAGCAAACTCACAAGAACGTTTATGATAGAGGGTCATTATGTACATTGTTTATGTATTCAAACTATTGTGATTTTGGGGTAGCTGCTGATGTTGTTTGCTTGCTGTATGATAGTGAGGATTTTATACAACATAAAACACACCAGGCAGTCATGTTGTGGATACCAATACAATTTGCTTGTTCAGGACATGAAGCCAGTCATAGAATTGATCAGCGTTTGATTACAGACTACGGTTATGCGATAGTTGTTTCCCTTTAGATTAACTTTGCGCGTCCATGGTTACAAAACATTACGCTAATTAGATATGTATAAAAAAAACTGAAATTACCTACCAGGAGAACTAGAAACACCAATAACTAAGAAATCAGTTGTGTCGTAAATGAAGAAATTAAAATACAGAATGAGAGAGAGAGAGAGAGAGAGAGAGAGGAGAGAGAGAGAGAGAGAGAGAGAGGAGAGAGAGAGAGAGAGAGAGAGAGAGAGAGAGAGAGAGAGAGACTGTCACTGACACGTGGTTTTATTGTGAAGACAACCGGCTAATACTCAAACTAGGTATTGGAAGGGAGAGGGGCAACATTTGTATCTTTTACAATGCTCTTTATATATTATCATTCCAAGCGACTGTGTCCATAGGCAAATGTGATGGAAACCCCGCAGCCTGCATTCAGTACCTCTGAATCAATGGGGCTCACTGGCAAGCAACGAGTTCAAAGAAGCAACATTCTGGAACCAGTCAACGGTGAGTATGCTGACAGACGAGTGGATCAATGGCCCGGCAGCCCGCTCTGTCAGCAAGGGCACGACATTTCTGGCAGGGCGAAACAAAACACATCGATGTGCGGA
>JAPXFY010000018.1:26802188-26827188 GCA_030674185.1 Monoplex corrugatus | reverse complement strand
TTATATATTATAACCATGTGATTCCCTCCGAGCGGAGACAGGCTGCAGAGGGGGGTTAGGATTTTATGCGGAGGAGAAAAGGTGAGTTTTGAGAGCGGACTTGAAGGAGACAAAAGTAGGTTGCTGACGGACTGAGAGAGGAAGTTTGTTCCAGGAGAGTGGACCAGAAACAGAGAAGGCTCGTGGACCATAGGTATTGAGCTTAGTGCGTGGAAAGCGAAAAGTCAGAGGATCGGAGGCAGAGCGGAGGGTACGTGAGGGAAGATAGATCTCAAGTAGGCTTGACAGGTAATCGGGGGCTGCGTTATTGAGGCACATACAAACACACAAACATCGTTCGTTCGTTCTTTGATTTAACATCTTTTCACTTATAAGTGATATTAGACGGTTACACACAAACACGCACACAGACATGCATGCATACATAACACACACACATACACACACATACACATGCAAACACATACCCGCAGTGAGACACACGAGAGAGACAAACAGAAGAATGAAATCTAAGTTTAGGGATGTGTGAGAGCGAGCGAGCGAGCGAACGAGAGAGAGAGAGAGAAAGAGAGAGAGAGAGAGAGAAGAGAGAGAGAGAGAGAGAGAGAGAGAGAGAGAGAGAGAGAGAGAGAGGAATGAGTATATAAAAGCAGTGAAGAGAGCTGGCTATGCAGGAGGTAGGCTTTTCACGTCAACGATCAATACAGGAGTGCTGATTACATCGGTCTGCTCTCTCACCACGATTAACACCCTTACCCTTACAGTTAGACAAGGTGTTCAGTCAATGGGTGCTATAGTCGTGTGGGTAAGTTATCACACTTCCAGTCGGAAAGTCTAGGGTTCAGTCTTGCATGGGTACCTCCCACCTGATAGACACAGAGTGTAGCTTTTTTGACCCATCTCGCAGGTCAGCATGTGTGTAGACATGTTAGTGCCTATACCCCCTTCGCATGCACAAGCACGCAGAACATCAAATATGCACGTTAAAGATCCTGTAAGCCAGTCAGTTCGGTGGCCTAAGGAAACAAACAAACAAACAAACAAACAAACAAACAAAAACAAACACCCAGCATGTACACTTGCCGTTGACCGAGTATGCGGCTTATGTAGGCTAACAATGTTCACAAACAAACAAACACCAGCATGCACGCCTGCCGTTTACCGAGTATGCGGCTTATACAGGCTGGCAATGTTGGCCTTGCACAGTAGGCAAAACATCTTGTGTAAACACACCCAAGACAAATTGGAATGATTGAGAAATGATAGTGGAGGTGTGGTGAATTAGGTGACATAAGTCATTGGAAACAAACAAAGAAATGAAGAATACAGCCATGAAGGAATCAATACCTCGAGAGCAAGCAAAGAAAGAAGGAATCTTTTATCGTCTTATTCACAGTCGCATTTCTAGACAACAACATCAACAACGAAGAAGAAGGAGGAGGAAGAGGAGGAGGGTAGGGGTAGGAAGGGAAAATATATTCATCAGATAGCAACTGACCAACAGGAAATCTGAGAATTAGGTGGACGGTCTTTTAGGTTCAGTATTCTCGTTGAAGATGATATCTCTAATGTTATTGCGCCAGGTTGATAATCCGTTTTGTTATGTTTTTTATACGTCGACGAAAAAGGGGATTCAAAGAAAAGGACCTGGATGGCTATTGTAAACCAAGCAAGCAAGTAATCAACATGACAACCAACCGACCAGCCATCGAACCAACTAAGTAAATGCCCAGCCAGCTGATGTACCAACCAACCAATTAAATAAGCAGCCAGCTGCATTAGCCCCCCACCCCCACCCCAAACACACACACACACGCATACACACACACACACGCATACACACAAACACACACACACACACACACAACACAAACAAAACAAACAAAGAGAAAGAGAGAGACAGAGAGAGAGAGACAGAGAGAGAGAGAGAGGAGGGATGGAGAGAGAGAGAGACTGATTTTTCATCCGTCGCTGAAATTTGCTTGATAAAGCTAAAGAAGAAACAAGCAAAAAACGTCAGAGCCATGAATTGTAATATTAATAAAACACCCAGCTACTAAGACGAAACGTTTTAAACAAAAGAACATGTATAATTATATTAGAAAGAAAAATACAAATACAATGTCCGCATAAGTATGATCAGTACTTATCAAACATAAGCATTTTACGTAATCATAATTTCATTACACGTATTTACCGAAGATACATAAGTTTACACACAATGCCTTCTTTACCAAACACATTTTATGCACTGATGCATAACACACATCTATACATGTATATATCAGTAATACTACATACACACATACAGACAAAGAGAGAGAGAGAGAGAGAGAGAGAGAGAGAGAGAGAGAGAGAGAGAGAGAGAGAGAGAAGAGAGAGAGAGAGAGTTGAACTAAGCCTCAGGCAGGAGAGGGAGGGGGAAGGAGTTTGTAAGGAATGAGGTGAGTTAGCTATGTTGGAGGTAATACCTGATGTCGGCGATCAATACACGTATGCTGATTACAGCAGTCTGCTCTCTCACCATGATTGACACCCTCACACATTGTCTGCTCTGAGGAAAGGGGAGACACGCACAGAGGTCTTATAAGTAAACAATCAGTCAACCCACCAAACAACCACCCAACCCACCAACCACCCAACCCACCACACACCCAAACAACCCAACCCAACCCACCCCAATCGATCAATCAATAATGATTCAATCAATCAATCAATCAAGCAGGCAAGCAAGCAAACAACCAACCATCCATCCAATTAAGTCAGTCAAGTTTCCCAAGTAAGTCAGGTCACTCTGTTGTTTAATCCTTTAAAAAAACAACAGCCTATAACAGCTAGTTATTGTGTCCTCTGTAGCTCAGTAATTAACGAGCCATCAGGCAAGTTAGCTGATGTGTTGTGTTGTGAATCCTGTCTATTGCTTTCTTTCTGGTCTTATATGTACACTTGACAAAGGACAGTCGACCGAAAATGTGCAGCTACCTTTCTTTTGTTGATTACATATCAGTTTTCATTGTATTTTGGTGAGTTATGAGGTTCGTTCAACATTCATCGCACTCGGACCATTCCATTGACGTTGTACAGATCTGCCAGCTAGTATGTGGTAGACTGCTGGAGCCTGCGCAAAAGCCCATGCGCTTGAAAATATAAACATAATCCGCTCTAGGATTGAACCTACAACCCTCCGTTATAAGCATGACAATATAACATTTGAGCTGAGGGAACAAACAAACAAACAGACAAAAATACACAAACATACAAACAAACAGACAAAAAAGACACAAACATACAAACAAACAAACAGACAAAAAAGACACAAACATACATGCAAACAAACAAACAAACAGACAAAAAAGACACAAACATACATACAAACAAACAAACAAAAACTACTTGTCCGGCCTGGGGGTTGAACTCACAACCCCTATGTTATGAGTACGGCGCTCTAGCAACTGAACTAATGGGGCCACTTACATGTTTCTGGTTTCCATTGCCCAGAAAACTTCCAATGGCCAGTCAATAATCCTGAAGGAGCGAATAGGCCTACTTGACGGGCCATCAGCGTACTTCCGGTGGTTTAGCGATTTTTGAAGAGGTAGAATGAGATCATAGGAATACTGCGGTCACATGACTCTTCGTATGACTGCCTGGAAGGCTAGGAACGTCAGCACAGTATAAACATTGATGGCCTGACCATAGACACTAACGTAAAATATGTTTACTTCTAAACAAAGCCATGGACTGTGGTGGCATCAACATCTATTTTTTGGTTGTCCCGCCCAGAACTGAGCGTGTAGTGGGCTCGTTGGGAAGATTAGGACCACACAGTCTAGTCTCATCCATTTTATGGATGCGTCATTGAATGTTGCTCAAGTTTCCTGACCAACATCGCAGATATCTGTATCTCTCCGGCCTGGTTGAAGCCGGGATGAACTATGAAAGTACGCGTTGCGTATAGCCCTGTCACGCAGTCTCACGTTGTATCATCGCTATCTCATCATCATGACACTGTCAAAATTTATTTTACATTATGTAGCCCTTCAGGCCCTGATATCACGATGACCTTAACACTGGTGTGTTTGGAGATCTGTCGGAGAGTGGTAATGAGCGTGTGTTGTGAGGGTAATGGGGAGAGTGGTAATGAGCGGTGTGAGGGTAATGACACATGAAGGAGCAGTAAATGGGGGCAGTTAAAAAAAATGATGAAAGTTTGGAGTCTGAAGTTTGGAAATTGCTCGAGAGGAATTCATTGCATTCAGACAATTCCATATGCATTCCGTCAAAATCTGCCATCAGTTTATCTAGCAGACTCCCTGAGCCTGCGCAAAACCCCCGTGCGCCGAAAAGGTCTTGAAATGGGGAGGAAGGAACATATTAAACACCAAGGTGACACCACCAGAATGATGGAAAGATTAACTGGGCAGCGAATAGCCAGCTGTTAATGTTGTAGGCTGGAATTGAACTCTAGCTATCAGATCTTGAGTCCATGGCTCTATCAAAAGAACCATCCAACCTACGGATGATGGTGAGAATAGTGGCGGAATCCCTGATGGTTCTTGAGTTTTACATGTATACAAAAGACAGTGCGTGTGGCCTCCAATTTCTCCAGCTGTGAAAAGGGGATCTGACCCTTTAACCTTTAAACAATATGAGCAAATATCGATAGACTGGAGAGGGGTACTACCTCATTCCCTTACGACCTCAGGATCATGGGAAAATCTTTGTTTGCCTCTCAGAAAGGAAAAGTTGACTTGGTAAATTTGTCGTTATTCATTTAGTTATGTCACTATTTATGTGCACACCTTTATTAAATTATTGTTTTCGTTTACGGAATAAATCGGTCACCAAACTAAGAGAGAGAGAAACTCGTTTAGCTGAAGTCGGAAGAAAAACACGGCATTTGATTGATTTGAGTAGGAAAAAGACAAATGCATGAAGTAGCGATTTTGTTAAATGTGCTCAAAAATTATTTCCGATTTATTACAATCATAGCATGGGACGGATGAAAAATTACATCCTCACCTGTGAGAAGCCATTAATTCACTACCACCTCTGCGTCTGTCTTGTAACTGTTTGTCTGTCTGTCTGTATGTATGTCTCTTTATCGTTTTCTCTTTCACTCTCGCTTTGTTTTGGTCCTAATATGTATAAATGATATTCGTAATCTGATCAGTGAAATAGTTTAGTCATAAACATAGCGGTCACAAAATATTTGAATATTTTATGTTAGCTTTAAAGGATTAGTATACGTTTTTTTTTATTTTACACACACACACACACACACACACACACACACACACACACACACACACACACACACACACACACACACACACACACACCTCACCACACACACACACACACCCTACCCCTACACACTCACTCATTCACACTTTTCAATTGCCATAAAACATCAAGGGAATTATGGACACTACAGAAAGATAAAACAAAAGAAAGGAAACTCTCATACACGCATTCACATTTAGAACGCAAACACACACACATACATGTATACACACAATCGTACATGCATACTAGCACACATACTAGCTCACATACACACACACACACACACACGCACGCACGCACACGCATGTATACACACGCACTGACATACACATTCTTGCATACACACAGACACACATGAACACACACGCACGAACACACACCACACACACTCATTCACACACACACACCCTCGCTGAAGTGAGTTCGAACTGTGTACCTGTGCACAAACGCAAGCAATGACCGGTTTAAGAGTCACTGGACATAGCAGGTCAGGTAGATCACTCGAGATAGCAGGTCACGTAGATCACTGGAGATAGCAGGTCAGGTAGATCACTAGAGATAGCAAGTCACGTAGATCACTGAGATAGCAGGTCACGTAGATCACTGGATATAGCAGATCAGCTAGATCACTGGAGATAGCAGGTCACGTAGATCACTGAGATAGCAGGTCAGGTAGATCACTAGAGATAGCAGGTCAGGTAGATCACTGAGATAGCAGGTCAGGTAGATTACTGAGATAGCAGGTGATGTAGATCACTGAAATAGTAGGTCAGGTAGATCACTGATATAGCTGGTCAAGTAGATCACTGGACATAGCAGGTCAGATATATCACTGAGATAGCAGGTCAGGTAGATCACTGAGATAGCAGGTCAGGTAGATCACTGAAATAGTAGGTCAGGTAGATCACTGAGATAGCTGGTCAAGTAGATCACTGGACATAGCAGGTCAGATATATCACTGAGATAGCAGGTCAGGTAGATCACTGAGATAGCAGGTCAGGTAGATCACTGATATAGCTGGTCAAGTAGATTACTGAGATAGCTGGTCATGTAGATCACTGAGATAGGTCAGGTAGATCACTGAGATAGCTGGTCAAGTAGATCACTGAGATAGCAGGTAATGTAGATCACTGAGATAGGTCAGGTAGATCACTGAGATAGCAAGTCAAGTAGATCACTGAGATGGCAGGTGATGTAGATCACTGAGATAGCAGGTCAAGTAGATTACTGAGATAGGTCAGGGAGATCACTGAGATAGCAGGTAAGATAGATCACTGAGATAACAGGTATGTAGATCTCCAGAGATAGCAGGTCATGTAGATCACTGAGATAGCAGGTCAGGTAGATCACTAGAGATAGCAGGTCATGTAGGTCACTGAGATAGCAGGTGATGTAGATCACTGAGATAACAGATCATGTGGATCACTGGAGATAGGTGGTGTAGATCGCTGAGATAGGAAAAGTAGATCACTGAGATAGCAGGTGATGTAGATCACTGAGATAGCAGGTGATGTAGATCACTGAGATAGCAGGTCAGGTAGATCACTGAGACAGGTCAGGTAGATCATTGAGATAGCAGGTGATGTAGATCACTGAGATAGGTCAGGTAGATCACAGGAGATAGCAGGTCACGTAGATCACTGAGATAGCAGGTCGGGTAGATCACTGAGATACCAGGTGATGTAGATCACTGAGATACCAGGTGATGTAGATCACTGTAGATAGCAGGTCAGGTAGATCACTGAGATAGGTCAGGTAGATCACTGAGATAGCAGGTCAGTAGATCACTGAGATAGCAGGTCAGTAGATCACTGAGATATGCTAGGTCAGTAGATCACTGGTATAGCAGGTGCAGTAGATCACTGAGATAGCAGGTCAGTAGATCACAGGAGATAGCAGGTCAGTAGATCACTGAGATAGCAGGTCAGGTAGATCACTGAGATAGGTCAAGTAGATCATGAGTAGATCACTGAGATAGCAGGTCAGGTAGATCACTGAGATAGCAGGTCAGATCACTGAGATAGCAGGTCAGTAGTCACTGAGATAGCAGGTAAGTAGATCATGAGATACAGATCAGTGATCACTGAGATAGGTGTGTAGATCCTGAGATAGCGGAAGTAGATCACTGAGATAGCAGGTAGTAGATCACTGAGATAAGCAGGTAGTAGATCACTGAGATAGCAGGTAGTAGATCACTGAGATCAGGTCAGGTAGATCACTGAGATAGCAGGTAGAGATCACTGAGATAGCAGGTCAGTAGATCACTGAGATAGCAGTCAGTAGATCACTGAGATAGCAGGTCAAGTAGATCACTGAGATAGCGTCAAGTAGATCACTGAGATAGCAGGTCAGTAGATCACTGAGATAGCAGTCGAGTAGATCACTGAGATCAGGTCAGTAGATCACTGAGATAGCAGGTCAGTAGATCACTGAGATAGCAGGTCAGGTAGATCACTGAGATAGCAGGTCAGGTAGATCACTGAGCATAGCAGGTCAGGTAGATCATGAATGCAGTAGCAGATCACTGAGATAGCAGGTAGGTAGATCACTGAGATAGCAGGTCAGTAGATCACTGAGATAGCAGGTCAGTAGATCACTGAGATAAGGTCAAGTAGATCACTGAGATAGCAGGTCAAGTAGATCACTGAGATAGCAGTGTCAAGGTAGATCACTGAGATACAGGTCAAGTAGATCACTGAGATAGCAGGTAGTAGATCACTGAGATAGCAGGCAAGTAGATCACTGAGATAGCAGGTCAGTAGATCACTGTATGAATCAGTAGATCACGAGATAGCAGGTCAGGTAGATCACTGAGATAGCAGGTCAGGTAGATCACTGAGATAGCAGGTCAGGTAGATCACTGAGATAGCAGGTCAGTAGATCACTGAGATAGCAGGTCAGGTAGATCACTGATACAGGTCAAGTAGATCACTGAGATAGCAGGTGATGTAGATCACTGAGATAGCAGGTCAGGTAGATCACTGAGATAGCAGGTCAGGTAGATCACTGAGATAGCAGGTCAGGTAGATACTGAGATAGCAGTCAGGTAGATCACTGAGATAGCAGGTCAAGTAGATCACTGAGATACAGGTAGGTAGATCACTGAGATAGCAGGTAGTGATACTGAGATAGCAGGTCAGTAGATCACTGAGATAGCAGGTCGGTAGATCACTGAGATAGCAGGTCAGTAGATCACTGAGATAGCAGTAGTAGATCACTGAGATAGAGGTCAGGTAGATCACTGAGATAGCAGGTCAGGTAGATCACTGAGATAGCAGGTCAAGTAGATCACTGAGATAGCAGGTATGTAGATCACTGAGATAGGTCAGATAGATCACTAGAGATAGCAGGTCAGTAGATCACTGAGATAGCAGGTCGAGGTAGATCACTGAGATACCAGGTAGAATCCACTGAGATAGGTCAGATGATCACTGGAGATAGCAGGTCAGTAGATCACTGAGATAGCAGTCAGGTAGATCACTGAGATACAGGTCAATAGATCACTGAGATAGCAGGTCGTAGTGTAGATCACTGAGATAGCAGGTCAGTAGATCACTGAGATAGCAGGTATCCATGAGTAGATCACTGAATAGCAGTCAGGTAGATCACTGAGATAGCAGTCAGGTAGATCACTGAGATAGCAGGTCAGTAGATCACTGAGATAAGAGTCAGGTAGATCACTGAGTAGCAGGTCAAGTATGATCACTGAGATAGCAGGTCAGTAGTATGAGTACAGGTCAAGTAGATCACTGAGATATCAGGTCAGGTAGATCACTGAGATAGCAGGTCAAGTGATCACTGAGATAGCAGGTCAGTAGATCACTGAGATAGTCAGGTAGATCACTGAGATAGCAGGTCAGTAGATCACTGAGATAGCAGTCAGGTAGATCACTGAGATAGCAGGTCAGTAGATCACTGAGATAGCAGGTCAAGTAGATCACTGAGATAGCAGGTATGTAGATCACTGAGATGGTCAGATAGATCACGGAGATAGCAGGTCACGTAGATCACTGGATAGAGTCGGGTAGTCATGAGATACAGGTATGTAGATCACTGAGATAGCAGGTCAGGTAGATCACTGAGATAGCAGTAGTCACAGAGATAGCAGGTCACTGAATAGATACAGGTGATGTAGATCACTGAGATAGCAGGTCAAGTAGATCACTGAGATAGTCAGGTAGATCACTGAGTAGCAGGTCAAGTTGATCACTGAATAGCAGGTCAGTAGATCACTGAGATAGCAGGTCAAGTAGATCACTGAGATATCAGGTCAGGTAGATCACTGAGATAGCAGGTCACGTAGACCACTGAGATAGGTCAGGTAGATCATTGAGATAGGTCAGGTAGATCATTGAGATAGCAGGTCAGGTAGATCACTGAGATAGCAGGTCAAGTAGATCACTGAGATAGCAGGTGATGTAGATCACTGAGATAGGTCAGGTAGATCACTGAGATAGCAGGTCGGGTAGATCACTGAGATAGCAGGACAAGTAGATCACTGAGATAGCAGGTGATGTAGATCACTGAGATAGCAGGTCAAGTAGATCACTGAGATAGGGTCAATAGATCACTGGAGATAGCAGGTCACGTAGATCACTGAGATAGCAGGTCAGGTAGATCACTGAGATAACAGGTCAAGTAAATCACTGAGATAGCAGGTGATGTAGATCACTGAGATAGGTCAGATAGATCACAGGAGATAGCAGGTCACGTAGATCACTGAGATAGCAGGTCGGGTAGATCACTGAGATACAGGTGATGTAGATCACTGAGATAGCAGGTCAGGTAGATCACTGAGATAGGTCAGATAGATCACGGAGATAGCAGGTCACGTAGATATGAGATACAGGTGATGTAGATCACTGAGATAGCAGGTCAAGTTTGATCACTGAGATAGGTCAGGTAGATCACTGAGTAGCAGGTCAGTTGATCACTGATAGCAGGTCAAGTAGATCACTGAGATAGCAGGTCAAGTAGATCACTGAGATATCAGGTCAGGTAGATCACTGAGATAGCAGGTCAGTACTAGTACATTCTCCTCTTCATCCTCATGCTGGCTTTCATTTTCTTAATCCGCATTGGTTTGCTGAGTTAATTTTTTTTTTTCAAAGTGTTTTTCCACTCTCCCACTGTGATTGGTGGTTGTCCTCTTATTTTCTCCTAGCGTTGCGTATAATGCTTTAAAATTATTGCTGTTATTTCCGTTTTGAAGCAATGAATCGCAGACAGCTTGTTTATATATGTTTATCTTTGATCACTGACTGATACCAAGATCTGTAACGTTTACCCATCCTCCCCATCCTCTAACCGCTGTGTGTGCTTATAACGGTGAAGCACACGGCCTGCTTCATGTTTTAGATCACGACATTCACGGTCGAACCATTTATTATTTTGCTGCGTGCGACCTCGATATACAGTCTGACACGGACAGTCGCATGCTTCAATCAAAATTCTCGTGAAATTGTGTTGCAAATCCAGCATTGTCAGGCATATGTTTATAAAGTACATGTTTAATCTCGTCAGATAACGTGTAATCATAACAGACTTTACTTGCATCCCACTTAATTTTTTGTCTACACTGTCTTTCTAGTTGATTAGTATCGCGTTGTACATTACATATATCATACAGTTCATTGGGTTTAATGATGAGATTCAACTCGATTTGCTACAGTCAGGTTATCTACTCTTGGAATTAGATGAACAGAACATAAAAAAGAAATCAATGACACTGTTTCCACGATCAGAAAAACAAGCAAAGTGACCCTCTTCATTCCCACTACCATGACATGACCAATCAGTGGCGTAAGTCGGAAAGCTGTACACAAATCCAATAGTCTGTTACCGAATGTATTGACTGTTCTGTCATGTGATCTTCTGGAGTATAGTCATTGTTATTTAAAAGGTTCTCATCACTGGCATCTGTTAAACCCCATTCTCCAATTTGAGCATTTAAGTCGCCACTTATTATAAAGGATAACTCCTCACCAGATTTAAACAACAGACAGGGTTGTTCCAACGTTTCAATATTACAGAGAAGTGTGCGCATAACACATTGTCCATGTCTATCTCTGAAGTATTTAGACAAAGCAACAGCGTTCTACGGATCAACATGATTGTTCCTCCTGATCTGCGATCAAGTCTAGAAAATCTGATTACAGGTGAATGCGAAACAATAAAGTATGAGAAATGTAAACTGTGTGTGTGTGTGTGTGTGTGTGTGTGTGTGTGTGTGTGTGTGTGTGTGTTGGTGTGGTGTGTCGTGTTGTTGTTATTGTAAGGATTCATTATCTCTGAAAACACAGAGATTATAACTTGTTGGTCTAGGGATGTGATTCTCCATTTGAGTTCGAATCCCGAAAAATCCTGTTTGTATATAGGGGTTGCATGGATCTGCCTGGATCTCCGATGTGTGGAATTCAATGTCAATGTGTAGTATAAAATCTGTCTTGTTCACTGCCCATCTTGATGCCCCAGTCATTCTGGTGTTGTCGGCTCTTCTCCACCTGCCCTCTCTCCTTCTCTGTACCCCTCTACACACTCCTGCCCCATTTCACGGCCTTTCCAACACACCAGGCTTTTGCACAGGCTAAAAGAGTCTGCCAAATAATTAGTGTCAGGTTTGGGTGGAGCGCATGTGGAATTGCCGAGTGCGATGATTCCCCTGAACAAAAACCACTTCAAACTCAAATAGGTCTACTCTTCAGACTGTGTAGGAGATTGTAATAATAATAATTATAATAATTACAATATTTTATATAGCGCAAAATCTTGATAAAATCAAATCCAGATTGTCCAGAAACATGGAGGGTGGAGTGGAATGTCTGGCTATGGATTCTTTTGCTGTACTGGTAAATCTGTGGATATAAGGTGTGTGGTTTATTGCCAACCCTCAACATAAGATAGACCCTGCTTGCCACTTATCTCAGCACAGCCATTTTTCTTGTGATGTCAGCGCAAGGTTAAAAATAAATATTCCCAGGCACAGGCCCCCGTTTTCTGATTTTTCACATCTGCGTACAGGAATTTTTGTTGGCTCAGTTGTTCTGTTTACTTTAACACAAACAAACAAACAAATAGCAAACAAACGAACAAAAAATCAATCTTAAAACATGTATAAACTTACAGAACAGCAGAAATGTTTACTTATCCCAGGAAGACCATCCGTACAACAGAGTCGGCTAGAGCGAAAAGAGGAGCATCATCGGATCATTCCCAAAGACACGGACAGAAAGGGACGACCAATTTCTGTCCAGAGAGCAGCAAGTGATGAAAATCTTCACCGGCCACAACGCACAGCGCCCATATAAACCATAAATTCAAGTTGACGCATGTTAACGCCCTATCGGTATACTCAACACTAAGGATATATTTCGTTGAAAACAGCACACACAACATTATCTACAAACTTTTAAGCTAACGTTTCAGCATATTGCTTTGGAAGATTATAAACGTATACACAATGAAAATTAAAAGGTCACCATTAAGTTAGAAATGCACTTACTTCAAATTCCTTGGTACAATTTGGCCTTTCTATCCCGACCTACTTTTGGTTTCGTCTGCTTTTACAGCGAGCGTGAAACTTTTTTTTTTTTTCACCTCGAACAAATATTCAAAGCTTTATCATCATTTCGGTAGACAGTCATATTTTGATTTAATGTGCACTGAAGAAAATATCTCTTTTAATTCAATCTATATGAACAAATTTGTGATGTTTCTAAACAGAAGGAATGTACATAAAAATATAAAGCGGAATGTATCAATTTTTGCCTGGCTATGCACGCTGGCTGAGCAATTGGTGCCAGTGATGAGATACATGTAACAGACCCGGTTGCCAGTGCTAAGTGCTCCTGGGGAGGAGTTGTTGGTCAGGATGTGTGGATGGGATGGAAAGCACCTGCTTCCATACGATAGGGCTGAGTATACTGATAGGGCTGAGTATACGGGTAGGGCTGGGTATACTGATAGGGCTGAGTATACGGGTAGGGCTGGGTATACGGGTAGGGCTGAGTATACCCATAGGGTGAGTATACCCATAAGGCTGAGTATACCCATAGGGCTGAGTCTACAAATAGGGCGGAGTATACGGATATGGCTGAGTATACAGGTAGGACCGAGTATACGGTAGGACCGAGTATACTGATGGGTGCTGAGTATACGGGCAGGACGAGTATATGATAGGGCTGAGTATATGGTGGGACTGAGTATACTGATAGGGCTGAGTATACGGGTAGGAATGAGTATACTGATAGGGCTGAATATACCGATGGGGCTCAGTATACGTTAGGGCTTAGTATACCGATAGGCTGAGTATACCGATAGGGCTGAGTATACTTATGGGCTGATATACCGATAGGACTGAGTATACTTATAGGGCTGAATATACCGATAGGATTGAGTATATACCGATAGGACTGAGTATACTATAGGCTGATATACGATAGGGCTGAGTAATATACCGATAGGGCTGAGTATACTTATAGGGCTGAATATACTGATAGGCTGAGTATATATACCGATAGGGCGTTAACAGACGCCTTCACCAAGTTGCCCTAACTGTCAAGAGAACTAGACAGCTTAGCGTGTATTGCAGCAATGTCGTCTGTTAACGTACTTACAGCAGATTTACTACCATCAGCACAGCAACTCCTGATTTAACAACTCCTCCCTTTCCTTCGGTTTCTCACGCTTAACTTATACCGTACGTGTCCTGTGGGTGAAAGCTGTCTGTCTGTCTGTCTGGTCTGAGCTATGAATGGGTGCCTGTCAGCACTCAGGATTGTGAAAGGTAAAACAGCAAGTTTGTTTATATATACCGTTATCAATATAGCTACTTCTGACTATACATCGTTGCTCTCTCTCCTCTCTCTCTCTCTCTCCTCTCTCCTCTCTCTCTCTCTGTCCTCTCTCTCTCCTCTGTCTCCCCTACCACTGCATATCTATCTATCTATCTATCTATCTATCTATCTATCTATCTGTCTGTCCTATCTATCTATCTATCTATCTGTCTGTCTGTCTATCCTATCATCTGTCTGCTGTCTGTCTGTCTTCTCTCCTCTCTCTCTCACTCTCTCTTTCTATCTATCTATGGTTGTATTGTCACTGCCTTTGCCATCATAACAAAAGATCGATCATTCAGTCAGTCTCTTTTGATGCTGTATTTGTGGGGATTTCTGTGTTTCCTTGGGCTTTCTTCTGTTTTGGTAATCTGCTTTAGATATTGATCCACTGCAGCAATCTTTCACTAAGTGGCAAGCAGCAGAAAGTAAAAAAAATGCACCAGTCGCCGTGGTGTAGTGGTTAACGCAACGGACTACCCATTGGAAGGTTGTGGGTTCGAATCTCAATCAGTCCCTTCAAAAATATATTATTTGTAGAATTGGTTTTGGCTTAAGTCTGCTCGTTGATCTGTTGGGCCTGCCATTGAATTACTTTCTGTCTCCTGGGCTGCAGACCTTTGTGAAGTTTGCTGTGGTCGTGTTGGTGATGTCTGATCATCAAAGGATGATTTTGCTTTGGCTTCAAGCTTTTCACTTTGTATTATTCTTTTGCTCGCTGCCCGTACGATCAGGCCACATCTGAAATTGTGTCATTTTTTTCTTTTTTTTTCTTTTTTGTTTTGTTAGGATCATGGCACTTAGGGAGGTTACCTTTATGCTCACCTATTTTTAATCCCATTTTTCTACGCCACCTTAATGGCCACAGAAGCTGACAGTTTTAACAATGCGATGACGATGGTGTCGGTGAGGATGATAATCATGATGCTATGGCGTTCCATCTGGGATAGAGACTGCGTGACAGGGCTATACTCTACGCTTACTATCATAATATATCCTGGCGTCAACCAGGCCCGAGATATACAGACACCTGTGGTGCTGATCAGAAGATTTGAGCAACATCCCAATGACGCATCCGTGAAGTGAATGAGGCTGGATTGTGTGGTCCCAGTCTTCCCAATGAGCCCATAGCACGCCCAAATCTGGATAGGAGTCGGTTAGAGCCGAAACCCCCCACAATAATATACTTTTGAAGGGACTCATGGGGATTCGAACCCACAACCTTCCAATGGGTAGTCCGTTGCGTTAACCACTACACCGCGGCGACTGGTGCCATTTTTTTCTTTTTTCTGCTGCTTACCATGGACGATCTTCGTGAAAGACTGCTGTAGTGGGTATCCGCTATTTCCCGTTGAATTTGTTATGTGTACCATAGTATAACCCGCAGTAGACATTTGCGTTATATTGCATGTTACCATAGTGATTTTAAAGGCGCCTGCAGTAGACATTTGCGTTATATTGCATGTTACCATAGTGATTTTAAAGGCGCCTGCAGTAGACATTTGCGTTATATTGCATGTTACCATAGTGATTTTAAAGGCGCCTGCAGTAGACATTTGCGTTATATTGCATATTACCATAGTGATTTTAAAGGCGCCTGCAGGCCTGGTTCCTCTAGTTCAGCTTTCAGGTGAATCTCGATGTCCTCAAAGACTTCCGATCTCCAGACAAATTGTCCACATGTCACACCATACATCAAGTTATAAGCAAAAACTACAATGTTACTATTATTGTATGCTGAATTGACCTTTCGATGGATGTTTTCAGTGCACAACAATCTTTCACTTTACTTTGTTAATGTATAGCAAGCATACATATTAATACCGAATTAGCGATGGTTTTTATATTGAGTTGATCTCTCAGAACACGTTTAATGCATATCAAGGGTAAGTCGGTATAACAATGGTGCTTCATGTTTTGTTCTGACCTCTCACTGTGTTTTTCTCTTTACCGATGTCATGTGGTTATCTAATCTGGCAACTGACGTCAGTCTGATGTGTGTAAGCAAAGCTGAAGTATTTCTGTTCAGTAATTACTGTCGTTACAGTAGAGATGGCGATATCATTATTAAAAATAGACAAAGTGGATTGTATCAGCGATGCTTATCGTCTATCTGTTTGCCTGTCTGTATCTGTATCTTGTTTGTTGGTCTGTCCGTCTAGCTCACTGTTTTCTGCTTGTACACAATCGAACATAGTTCCACCAAAAATATGTGTGCAAAATGCAACACCATATTTAGTGTCCGACCTTCAAGTTGTGAAGAAGTGTGGCTTGCCAAGTACACAATATCCACGTGTCAGATCCCAGTTGATTGGATCGGACAATTGTACAGAGGGAAGACACTCAAAGGTTTGTGTCCGAACAGCTGACTCAAGGATACGGCGACCATGACTAAAGCGATACGTTGATATACAATGGTACTCTGAAGGCCGACCTCACCAGCTGTAGCGTAGCATCAACACCACCAACTGGAAGACATTGCCCGCAGCGGAGTACGCTGGCCGCCAACAATGCACGCAGGGCACAGTCATATCTGAACAGCGCAGAACAGCTGACCTACTAATAGAGAAGAAGGACCGAAGGAAGCAGAACCCGAGGCCTCAGACTCCTTCCTAAGCAGCGCCTGAGAAAGAGCATGCGCCACAAGGACTGATCTTCTGAAGACCAGCTCCAAGCGAAGAGGACCAGTGAGGCTACCCATCTGTCGGATCAAAATCACAGTGTAACCTTGAAATCGACCATTGCTACTGTATAGTACAAACTGTTCACTTTTTCAACACTACATTTTTACTTTCATTCTGCCTATGTCTCTCTCTCCCTCTCTCTCTCTGTTTCTTTGTCTCTTGTCTGTGTGTTTCTCTGTCTCTGTCTTTCCCCCCTCTCTCTCCCTCTCCTTCTCTCGTCTCCCTCTCTCTTACCCATCTCTCTCCTTCTTTTACTCACTTTCTCACTCTCGTTTTCTCTCTTTCTCTGCGCGTTTGCGCGTGTATGCGCGCACATACACGCACTTGGTTGGAAGAAGACACAGCGTCTGTCCAGATGATAGGTTAGGAACTAAAGATGGAGATCTTTGTCCACGATATTGATCGGGGACTTTTGTCACACCAGGTTTTGTTGCATTCGCTTGAAACACAGCACTGGAGGCACTGAGCACAGACAAGTCGCCCTCCCACACAGCAGTAATGAATCATGGACACTTCGCCTTCTTCTTTCCCTTAGCTTCTTCACACCCACGAAGACAGAACGAGAGATCGAACGAGCGAGCGAGCGAGCGAGCGAGCGAGAGAGAGAGAGAGAGAGAGAGAGAGAGAGAGAGAGAGAGAGAGAGAGAGAGTTTTCATGATCAACAGCAGCATTCATGCTATGCCGAGAAGCTTCTGCTAGCCAGGTGTTGTCATTTGGTCATGGCAACACATGTGCCACAGCAAATTGCCAGCAGACAGACAGGAGAATATGGCACTCAATGGGCTGAAAGTTTTATTTGATTATCTTTAATTTTACTTTTGTTCTTGGTCGTTTGTGTGTTTGTTTTTCTCTAATAATTATAGCAGAGAAACCTGAAGCGAAACTACCATTGTAGATATAAGATATGATTGGAAGACAACTGTCATGTACACCACGATCATGTTTTCAGCAGACATTATTATAATTCATTTTAATTGTTTTTTTTTAACATTATATGTCATGATTTGTTTTTGTCATCGCCTTGTGGGTTGATATATACATATACTTGCTTTACGTGTCTGCGTCACCAACAATAGCAAATGCAAATTGTTTAAGATAACATAAATGTGCATGTACACAACTCTCTGTCTCTGCTCTTCTCTGTTCTCTCTGTGTGTGTGTGTGTGTGTGAGGGAGACAGAGACACAGAGAGAGACAGGGGGGAGGCGGCAAACATAGATATAGCACAAGTTACGAATCTATCCAAACATTGGCCAAAGCCATCCAGTCGACAGATAAACTCACTCAGTTACAAGCATTATGTGTGCTTTACGTTCAACGCTGGAATAGCACTGCTGGGAGTACGAGCTGTTAGGGGTGTTTACATTCACACTCGACACCGGAAATAGCACTCGCGGGAATACGAGGTCCCCGGATGTGTAATGGGGCGAAAATAACATCTCATGTAACGGTTTGTTAGACTAGGACAGTCGTCTGTTTCTTGTTTCTGTTGGCTGTGTTAGACTGATATAACTGTGACGCATCTGAAAGAAGTAAAGTGTAATTACTTCTAGCTTATACAGAGGGAGAGAAATGAAGTGAAATGAAAATGTCTATGGTACAGATATTAGCACATAATGGCATGTGCGGATCCGCCATTGCTAATCTACATGTGTTAAAACTATAGAAAATAGAAGTGAGAGAGAGAGAGAGAGAGAGAGAGAGAGAGAGAGAGAGAGAGAGAGAGGCACACATTTTTCGTAACAAGGAAAAGCATAAGCACAGAAATGGTTTTATGCATCCAGCCAACGCCCATATAGATTCTACACTAAGACAAAGAGAGAGAAAGGGGGGGGGGGGAGAGAAGAAGTAAAAGAGGAAGAAGAAGAAGGAGGAAGAGGAGGAGAAGAAGAAGTAGAAGCAGATAACGTAAAAGAAGATGAAGTAGAAGAAGAAGCATACATGTTTGTTAACAATGGTGGCCATGAGCACAAAAATTGTATTTCTACATCCAGACTCGTGGAGGGTCTACACATACACAAAAAAAAAGGAAAAAAAAAAAAAAAAAAAAAAAAAAAAGAAAAAGAAGAAGAAAGAGAAGAGAGAGAGAGAGAGAGAGACAGACAGACACACACACACACACATACAGAGAGAGAGAGAGAGAGAGAGAGAGAGAGAGAGAGAGAGAGAGAGAGAGAGAGAGAGAGAGAGACGTTTTATTTACGAGGGTAGGCATGACCTTAAGATGTTTTTTCTGCATCCAGCCTCGACTCATGGCGGGTGTACACGAACACAAAGCAACAGAGAGAGACAGAGAGAGAAAAGAAAGAGAAAACAAGAAGAAGAAGAAGAAGAAGAAGAATTTTTTTTGGAACAATGGTAGACACAAGCATAAAAATGTTTTCTTTACATCCAGCTGCCCCACTAGGGTCTCACAAGAGAGAGAGAGAGAGAGAGGAGGGGGGGGGGGAGAGTGTGAGAGAGAGAGAGGAGGAAAAGGAGGAGGAGGATGGGGGAGCAATTTGTACAGCAGCATCAGCAACATCAACAATACAAATTAGCTATATCAGCAGACTGAACAAGAGAACACCATTATCGTCAGCAGCAAGTAAAACTGAAAGAAACAGCTGGAACTCTTTTTGTTTAATCTTATGACATATACATCTATTTTGGGTTTCCCTTATTGCTTGTGAATGTAAACTGATATTTTCTATATAAATACAGTGATTTGTTTTTGAAACTGTCGTTCTAGACATTTGGACAGAAATGGAATGGTATGTGTTATTTATTTTGCGGCACAGTGTACATTAAAATCAATGCGTCTACTTGACCTTTGATCTCTCTATCTTTTTGTCACTTTTTTTCTGTTTGTGTATTTCTCTCTCTGTCTCTCTCTGTGCCTCTGTGTGTCTCTCTCTGTGTCTCTGTCCCTGTCTCTGTCTCTGTCTGTCTGTCTGCTTGCCTGTCGGTCTGTTTGCCTGCCTGTTTGTCTGTCTGTCTGTCTCTCTTCTCTCCTCTCTCTCCGCACCTCTCCCCTCTCCCCTCTTTCTCTGTAGGTATGCGCTCACACCTGCTTATGTGCGTGTAAAGTGCTAGATTTGATTAGAAATTTGTCAACAGATCGAAAAATTGTATGTTAACACTTGTGTCAGTTTGATACAGTAGTTCGTTGTGAATGCATGCTATTCACCTGGAGGGACATGACTACATGGTGCTGTCAGCCACAGTGGCGCGTCACGACACAGTAAGCTTTAACTCATTACAGACGAATTCTGAGATCACTTGGAATAGCAGGGCATCACTCATCGCCAGCTTCAGGGTATACTCGTAAAAGAAAAATAAGGAGACAGTATCGCAGTTCTGAACTTCTTCATCCCACATTAGAAGCAAGCATGTAACATGATCATGCTGTATATATAACAGCTGTGAAATGCTTCTTGATCTTGATTGTGAGAATGTTTTTGCTCGAAATCATATTTCATTTCAGGAGGAGAGGCATGTTTTTGTGGTTTGTATGTATAATTGGTACGTTTTCTTGTTGATTCTTGTATTATTGTTGTAAAATACCAATGGCGCGATATATTCTAAAGTATTACGGACGTTTGCAAATTGTTTTAAACATTCAATTTGTTTGAATAATTTGACAGTACATGCATAAATAAATGGCATATCATGTTTACAATTAGAAAAAAAAAACTTTCCGTAGAAGAACACATTGCAGTGTTGACTTAGAACTCACATGTTTTGAAAGTGAAGTGGCTGACATATTTATCACTGATTACAGCAGAACCTGGATAGTGTTGGCTGTTTATATGTAATGCAATGTGTCAGTTGTGTCGTGCGTAATAGAAATGAACAAACCACCCATGTAGATCACTACTTATCTTGTCATACTTACATCATGCTATTTATGTTTCATTGCATCATGGCATCAAATAGATTTGTAGATATGATGCATGTATGGTAATGTCAATTCAGTCTCCTCATTGTTATGAAAATGTCTGTCATATCTGTTCTTATTGTAGTCGTGCCTGATTAAAAAAGTATGTAAAACAAGTTTGAAAAAAAAAGAAAAAAAAAAAAGACTTACTGGGGTGATCTGATTTTATCTGTACAAGACACGTTCCCAGCCTCACAATTCGTGTCTTCCATCTTCCTTGTCTGCCTCTGGTTGCCATCAGCAGTGAATGATAATGGCCTGTCTGATCTGTGCCCTTAGCCTTCAACAGAGGATTTTTGGTCGAAACCGGGTTTGCGGGAACTTTAGGATATTTCTGTTCCTGTTCTCTTGCCTTTTTCCATCCTTAGCCTGGAATTTTACATCTTCACGGTAATTTCGGAACATGCACTTCATCTTCATTATTGATGATTTATTTTCTATAGGGTTGAGGTGCATTTTTTTAAATAGCATACTGAGATATGGTGCATGTGAAAATCTAACAATTGTTTCTTTTCTGACAAATACATTTGTGAATTGATAGAGCTAGATTTTCAAATGAAAGATGCTCCCAGGATTCACCGAAAGGGGGAGAGAATGATGAATCCATCGGCACTGACTCCATCACGACTGGAAACGCACAACGGACCATGATTAATGACCAGTTGGAATTTCCGTGTGCGTGTGGAAGGAGATTCACCACCAAACGCGGCATGAAGATCCACAGGACAAAAATGGGCTGTTTGAAGACACATACGAACCAGCAGCAGCGCACTGCGATAGCAGGTGAGACGTTGGATGACCAAGGCCAGGAATTAAACCATAGTGCCAAGGACATCCACGCTGACGGTTCTGATGCGGATTTTGCACAAGCTCTTAACGCCAAACGTGGAAAACTCAATTTGCCGCCTGCTGGTGCAAAAGAACAATGGGAGAAATTAGATGAGGAACTTGTCCTTAAGCTGAATGCGCTAATAGGGAACAGTACGCTGGAACACAAACTTGACACATACGGAGACATCATATACTCTATCTGCAGGGACACTTATGGAGTGAAGCAGCCAAAGACAAAAACGCCTCTCCAGAAATCCAGAAGACAGCAACAGATGGAGAGCATCCGGAGGGAGAAAAGGAAGCTTAAAAAGCGAATGAAAACTGCCTCAGAATTCGAGAAGCAAGGGCTCCTGGAACTCTGGAAAGATCTGAAGGCCAAACACAATGCTCTCAGCAAAGTGGAATCAGCAAGGCGAAGAAAGAGCAAAAAGAAGAAGACTCAAGATCGTTTCTTCAAAGATCCCTTTGACTTTTCACGAAAGCTGTTTGAACAACCCAAATCAGGGACTCTCACAGTGGGCAAGGAAACCCTAGAGCAGCATCTCAGGGAAACATATTCCAATTCTCAGCGCGAGGCACCACTTGAAATCCAGAATCTGGTTTGGCCTGCAGCGCCAGAAGGAAAATTCAATAACAAACCACCAACACTGGATGAAGTGAAGAACGTAGTAAAGAAAGCCAGAGCCAAGTCAGCACCTGGACCAAACGGAATTCCATACCTGCTCTACAAGAAATGCCCAAAAGTGCTTGAGTGGCTCCACAAGATGATTCGATCAGCATGGAGGAACCAGAAGATCAGCGACCAATGGATGAGAGCTGAAGGAGTGTACATTCCGAAGGAGCAGAACTCCAGCAGCATCAATCAGTTCAGGCCAATATCACTTCTGAACGTCGAGGGGAAAATCTTCTTCTCTGTTATGGCAGCAAGATTGACAAAATACCTGACTGAAAACAAGTATCTGGATATGTCAGTCCAAAAGGGAGGCATACCAGGAATGCCTGGATGCTTGGAACATGCCACGTTGATTTGGGATGCCATCCAAAAAGCAAGAACAGAGAAGAGAGACATTGACGTAGTTTGGCTTGATCTGGCGAATGCATATGGATCAGTTCCACACGATATGATCCAGCTGGCTCTTGAAATGTATCACATCCCAGAAAACATCCGAACAATGCTGAGGAAGTATTTCCAAGGGTTCTCAATGCGGTTCTCTACCAAAGAATACACCACGGACTGGATAGACCTAGAGGTGGGCATTGCAATGGGCTGTGCAATATCTCCCATACTGTTCGTGTTGGAAATGGAAGTCATCTTGAAAGCTGCAATGAAGAGTTCAGGTCCAGTGAATCTGGGAGATGGATACCAGATGCCTCCTCTGAAAGCTTTCATGGATGACACAACAGTCTTGTCCACGGATGAGGAAGAGACACACCAAATCTTAAAGCAGCTGGATGAGCTGGTGGCCTCTTCAAGAATGAGGTTCAAACCTAAGAAATCCCGAAGTCTCTCACTGCGAAAAGGAAAAGTGGCAGATTCAGTCAAATTCATGGTAGCCAACCAAGCCATCCCCACTGTCACAGAAGAGCCAGTAAAAAGTCTCGGAAGATGGTATGATGACTCCCTGAAAGACACACAAAGGGGATGTGAAACCAAGCAAACAGCAGAAGAAGGCCTGAAGAAAATAGATAACTGCGGACTGCCAGGCAAATACAAAGTCTGGTGTCTACAGTTCATGCTGATACCAAAGCTGCTGTGGCCACTGCTAATCTATGACATTTGCACCAGCACAGTCGAAGCAATGGAAGCCAAAATCAACAAATACACAAGAAAATGGCTCGGTGTCCCACCTGGTCTCACTGATGTTGCATTCTACTGTCGTCAACAATGCTGAAGCTACCTCTCAAATCCATAGTGGAGGAATACAAAGTTGGAAAAGCAAGACTGTTGAGCATGCTGGAGGAATCGGAAGACAATATCGTGAGATCAGTTCATCCAAAGCTGAGAACTGGCAGAAAGTGGAAAGTCCAAGAGGCTGTAAACAATGCCAAGAGAAACCTCAGCATCAAAGAAATAATTGGACACACGCAAACCAACAGACAGGGACTGGGAGCAACAAAAATGCAGTGGTGGTCCAAAGCCAAAGGGAAGGAAAAAAGAGACATGATCATACAGGAGTTGAAGGAAGAAGAAGATGTCAAAAGAGTGCAGAAGGCAGTCCAGCAAGGTCAACAGGGGCAATGGACAACATGGGACAGTGCACTCCAAAGAAGTCTCAGCTGGAACGATATGTGGCACATGGCTCCTCTAAGGATAAGCTTCCTCCTCAGATCTGTATATGACCTGCTCCCCTCGAATGCAAACTTAGTGAAATGGGGGAAAGCAGACGACCCAGCATGTCCGCTCTGTCAGAAGAAACAAACAGTGGAACATGTCCTAAGCTCTTGCAAAGTAGCGCTAGCCCAAGGAAGGTATACATGGAGGCACAACCAAGTTCTGAAAGTGATCACAGATGTGGTTAGCGAAAAAACCATGACCCCAAACGCACCAATTGCTATGACAACGTTCTACAAAGCAGGAGGGAAACAGGTCTGGCCCGAAAGTGCTATGACAACCAGCACATTGCCAAAGGGTCTTCTGGATGGAGCAGTCGACTGGGAGTGTACAGCAGACCTCCCAGAGTGGAGAAATTACCCAGATGTCATCAGCAAGACAGGCATGAGACCAGACATCGCTCTCCACTCTGACTCCTCGAAACAAGTGATTCTGATAGAACTCACTGTGCCATACGAAAGCAGAATGGAAGAAGCACATATCTACAAGACCGAAAAATACGCCGGTCTTGCCAGCACCCTGAAGAAAGCAGGTCTGCGGGTCAAAATCTTCGCCATAGAGGTCGGGGCAAGAGGGTTTGTGGGCACCTCCGCTTATGATCTCATGAAACAACTCGCCATTTCTGGGAAGAAGAGGACTAGAGCCCTTAAAGCGATGGCAGAGGCAGCAGAAAGGAGCTCAAGCTGGATCTGGGCAAGGAGGAACCAAAAAAGTGAACTTCATAAGGATTAAATTCCCTACAGATAATGTGTGCCCCGTTAGCACATTGGTTAAAACCGCGTACCGCAGTTCTGAAGCGCAGAATCGCCCAGGTTCGATCCCCGGCGTGGGGAAAAAAAAAAAAAAAAAAAAAAAAAAAAAAAAAAAAAAGACAACAGCAGAAGGGCATCCAGGAGTCATGACCTGGATGTGGCCCGGCCCCCCGAGAGTGTAAGGAATTCAGGGCCGAAACACTTGTCTAAAGGGGGTTACTTCTCTGAAGACCTTCTGTTGTCTAGCTCTCCCTAGAGTTTCTTTCCACACATCACACACTCACTCTGTCTCTGTCTCTCTCACTCACTCACTCACTCACTCACTCACTCACACACACACACACACACACACACACAC
>JAPXFY010000018.1:26792188-26797188 GCA_030674185.1 Monoplex corrugatus | reverse complement strand
ACATCAGGTATCAGAGTGATTCAGGGAAGTAGGGACAGATGAATGGTTAGTCAAAGATTCCTCAACTTTCTTCGTAATGGCCTGTGCCCAAGTTGGATAATACTGATAAGTTAAGAATGGGAGTCGCTGGTATGATATATATGGGCATGAAGTACTTTAATGCTAAAAAATATAACCTGGCAATTCTTCTTCTTTCATTCGCTGTTTATATGGTAGGCCTTTATTTGGCGATGATTGTGGCCGTCGTTTTTCAGTTTCTCCCAGTTCCATGAAGTTTGGTGGTCAGTTGAGTTATTATTGGGCATGTCTCTTGTCGTTCTTCTTGATAGAAGTGACATTATTGCAATATGGTGGATACAAAGAAGAAGGTTTGTATGGCTTGACTATCTTGTTTAAACTTCATGTTGATCAAGAACACTAAATCTGGATGAGTTTTACAGAAGTAGCGTGTACATATGCAAATTATTTTCAATATCCAGTTGTTTTTTATTATGACAGTGAAGGCAGACGAACAGACTTGCTGTGTTAATCCGACATTATCCACATCTGTCAAAACCCCCCATTCTTCCAGCGTTCTTGCCTGTCTTCTCATCACCATCATCAGCAATGAATAAAGATGGCCAGTTTGAGCCTTGGCGTTTGCTTTCTGACGAGACGTTTTGATAAAACGGGTTTTATGGACACGTTAAAATATATTCATATTTTCCTTTCTTCAAGTTCGTCTTATCGTTTAGCTATGAATGTAGTCATCATCTTTTTTGGTTGCTGTCGCTATATGAAAGGATATTTACTGTTCTGTTGCATTCAGGCTTAGACAAAGGATACTTGAGATAATTATAAAGATAATTATAAATTTATACAAAACTGTACATGAATATTTCATCATTTGACATGTCATAATAGTTACGTGTATGCAAAAGTTAACATGAAAATATTTCGATCAGATGATCCCTTTGAAGTTTTAGCATGTGAAAAGCAGCTGTCTTTGGAGACAGCATTATATTTTAGTAGCTTTTTGCATGCTGAATGAACCCATCGGAATTACCACAGTAATGAAGACATTATATGTTTGTGTTTTTGTTGAAAGGATTGCCGCTTGATGAATTACATGTATATTTCTACAATTCTATGTAATTTTACGTAATGAAACGCTAAGAAATTGTATCACATTTCTGTATGTTTAAGACATGAGGGCGTGACTTTATCATACCTGGTGGTGTTGATTGTGCTGATGGATGTTGAGTGGAAAATTTTCTGATCTTCCAGGTCAACATGTGTGCAGACCTGTTAATGCCTAAACTCCCCTTCGTGTGCACATCACGCAAAACGCCAGTTAACCACATTCAGAATACTGGAATTCGTGTCAGTGGAAGCCTGAAAAACACCCAACATGCTCAGCCACCGATGACGGAATATATACACTGTGCAATATGGGCAAAACAACATGCATACACGAATCCGAGAAATCAGAACGCTTTGAAAATACCGTAGTCAAATAAACAGAAATATAAACAAAAAGTAAGCAAGCATAAAACACTAACAATGGTGATGATAACAAGACCACGGGGAAGGTGGTGTTGTGACAAAGTGGCTGCCTGTGTATATGTTTCATACACGTTTGTGAACTGAAACAGGTTTACATATCGTGCTACAGTCAGACATGCATGCCTTTTGTACAGATGAGGACACAAGGTGAGTCATGGAGATTTTTGAATTTTGAATATGATCCTCAGAGGGAGACAGGGAGAGGAGGGATGGAGAGAGAGAGGGAGAGAGAGAGAAAGAGAGAGAGAGAGAGATGGGGGAGAGAAAAAGGCGGGTAAAAAGAGAGAATGGTTAAGAGAGAAAGAGGGCAGAGAGAAAGAGAGAGAGGGGGGAGAGAAAGAAAGTGGGAGAGAGAGTCAGAAAGAGAAAGAGAGAAGAGAAGAGAGAGGAGAGAGAAAGAGAAAGAGGGGGAGAAAGAGAAGGAGAGAGAGAGGAGAGAGAAAGAGAAAAAAAGGGGGAGAGAGAAAAGAGAATCGGGAAGAGAGTGAGAAAGAGAAGAGAAAGCAAGAGAGAGAGAGAGAGGGGGGGGGGGGGGAAGACAGTAAGAGAAAGAGTGAAGAAAGAGTGCTAGAGAGAGAAAGCGAGAGGAGAGAGAGAGAGAGAGAGAGAGAGAGAGAGAGAGAGAGAGAGAGAGAGAGAGAGAGAGGAAGAAATTTAGATTCAGATTCAAATGATTTATTCATAAAGGCCGTAAACCTTCAGAAGGGGGATAACATAAACAACACCACACATTCGTATCAACAGAAATGTTAACTTCGTATTTCAAACGCAATGTAGACATATTGACAAAATGTTATTTTTAGATGACTTGAATAAAGCCAGCTTGTGAAAACAGTGATTTCTATAGTAGTTTTTGAAAAGTGAATTGTTGTCTTACCGGTTATTAGCATTAGACATCTCACCTGATTACGTGCGCGAATGCATTGATATGTGTACTTAATTTTCTTTTCCTATGTTTACCTGTTGAAGCATTGTGTATGTTTTGAAACGGTTAGAGCCCTGATATGGCTCTACATAGTCAGCTGGGCTATAAACAAAAATAACAGCATTAGACAGGTAGGCACGGAATTAAACAAATCAACCAAAGGACAGAGAGAGAGAGAGAGAGAGAGAGAGAGAGAGAGAGAGAGAGAGAGAGAGAGAGAGAGAGAGAGAGAGAGAGGAGAGAGAGAGAGAGAGAGAGAGAGAAGCATCTATGACATCAGCATAGGAAAGTGTGTGTACCAAGCCTTCATCTTTGTCCTCAGGCTTGGTGATGAGAGAGATTTATAAATTTGGCATTAGTAATCTCTGTGGATCCAGACCTGCCTAGAGGTCAGAGAGACAGAAAGACAACACACACACACATACACACACACACACACACACTCACACACTCACACTCACACTCACACACACACACGCACACACACACACACACGCACACCACACACACACAACACACACACACACACACACACACACACACTCACACACACACAACACACACGCACACACACACACACACACACACAACACACACACACACACACACACACACACACACACACACACACACACCACACACACACACACACACACACACACACACACACACTCGACATTGTTTAAGTGCTGTTGTGCATTGTCAATCCTCCATAATATTGGTCTAGGCCATTACAGAAGACAGACAGCTCATTCAAAGATATACTGGCTCTACACCGGAAATGGGGCTCACGGGAATACGGGGTACCCGGATGTATAAGCAAGCCGAACCGTCACGCACAATGTAGGGTATTACTCCAGTGGGAACATCGGCTGTGTTTTTATCTGTGGTGTGTGTGTGTGTGTGTGTGTGTGTGTGTGTGTGTGTGTGTGTGTGTGTGTGTGTGTGTGTGTGTGTGTGTGTGTGGTGTGTGTGTGTGTGTTTCCCAATCGAGATTGCATGACCTGCTCTGGAACTGGAGTAATTCCTGCTGGCGAGAGAGAGAGAGAGAGAGAGAGAGAGAGAGAGAGAGAGAGAGAGAGAGGAGAGAGAGAGAGAGAGAGAGAGGAGAGAGAGGAACTCAGAATCGGAACTTTTAATGTATATTTATTATCCTGTGGCAAACGATGATCAATTGATCAATCATCAATCACTCAATAATTCAATTAACTATACAAACCACATCAATAACGTAATCAATTATTTCATCACTAATTAGTCACCCAGTGAAATTGTTTATCTTCATGTATAAATCAACTGCTCAATCAAATCACCAAACAATTTGATCAGTTTCATATGAATCACTCTTCTTATCAAGTACTTAACCAGCAACCAATCAATTGTCATTAGATCAATCGATCGATCCATCCATCCATCCATCCATCCATGCATCCATAATAATAATAATAATTACAATATTTATATAGCGCAAAATCTTAATAAAATCAAATCTAAGCGCTGAAACACACACACACGCACGCACGCACACACACGCACCCACCCACCCACACACACACACACACACACACACACACACACACACACACACACACACACACACACACACACACACACACACACACACACACACACACGCACACGGCTATAAATGGGGAGAAAGAATAAAAGCAATGGAAAATTATATAGAACCTATTATATACAATTATATATTGCAATGTGATTCCCCTCCGAGTGGAGACAGGCTGCAGAGGGGATTGAGTGAGGTCAGGATTTTATGCAGAGGAGAAAAGGTGAGTTTTGAGAGTGGACTTGAAGGAGACAAAAGTAGGTTGCTGACGGACAGAGAGAGGAAGTTTGTTCCAGGAGAGCGGACCAGAAACAGAGAAGGCTCGTGGACCATAGGTATTGAGCTTAGTGCGTGGAAAGCGAAAAGTCAGAGGATCGGAGGCAGAGCGGAGGGTACGTGAGGGAAGATAGATCTCAAGTAGGCTTGACAGGTAATCAGGGGCTGCGTTATTGAGGCTTTTGTAGCACATGGTGTCTAGTTTGTACTGTATGCGCTTTGATACAGGGAGCCAGTGAAGTTGTGCCAGGAGAGGAGATATGTGGTCAGCTTTTTTCTTTTTGAGTACAAGGCGTGCAGCATTGTTTTGAATGCGCTGTAGGATGTGAGTGGTGGAGGCAGGAAGACCGGACAGGAGTGAATTGCAAATAGTCAATGCGAGACATTATGAAGGAGAGAACGAGTTTTGCAGTTGTTTCCACAGAGAGATACTTCCTGATCAGGCTTATACGATGGAGGTGATAGTAGCAAGATCTGGCAGTTTGAGAAACAAAGTTGTTCATGGAGAGGGTAGAGTCAATGCAGACACCAAGGTTTTTAGCTGAATCAGAAATTGGAACTGATGTGTTACATAATGGGAGAGAAAGCGGAGGCAGCTGAGAAAGTTTCTGACGGGTGCCAATGAGGATAGCTTCTGTCTTGTCATCATTTAGCTGAAGTTTGTTGTATGTCATCCAATTTTTAATG
>JAPXFY010000018.1:26784688-26787188 GCA_030674185.1 Monoplex corrugatus | reverse complement strand
TGGAGGCAAACATTAAGTTCAGTTGTCCTACTATAATACTATCCATCAATCCTTTCTGCTGTCGTGGGACTCTCCGAGGACTGGTTGGTTGCTTTGATAGAACCATGGTCTCGAGATCTGATATCTCAAGTTCAGTCCCAGCTCGCAACATTGAAAAACTGACCTATTTGCTGCCCGTCTTAATGTTTCCATCATTCGGATGATGTCAGATTAGTGTTTCACGGGTCGCCTTTTTCCCTTATCATTTCAAGACCTTTCCAGCGGATAGGGTTTTGCGCAGGCTCAGAGAGTCTGCCAGATATTTGGTGGCAGATTTGGGTAAAGCGCATATGGAATTTCCCGGATGGGATGAATCCTGTTTCAACAATCTCCAAACTCTGCTTGCTGTCGTGATTTGATATTGCCCATTAACTTTCAGTCCCTGACCCTATCCACCAGGAAGCTAGTTGAAGTTGGGTAAACATGATGGTAGCTGATGGACACGGTCAGAAAGTGAAGGAGCTGAACTGTGGCCTCCCTGTCTCTGCCACCTTTCCTGTCTGCTTCCTGTGCACATAGGCAATGAATAAAGATGACGGCACTGAGCTCTGCCACTGCCTTTCCGGTGAGATTGCTAGATGGCACGGACTTTTGTTGGCATTGTAGGCTATCTTATTTCCTAATCTTCACCATCGCCTTGTGTCTGGCTATGAATAAATGAATAACATATGGGCTATCTTTGTGGTAATGATTACATGTATCTCTCAAAAAGTCATATTGTCTAAGAAGTATTTATGAATGAAAATCGAAACATAAGGTATGGTGATTTCATTCGAAAAAAGAAAGTTATGAATATTTTGCCTTATCGTTAATGGTAATATTTTATAATTACGTTACATTAGCTAAAGAAATTAAATTATCTTTAAGTGTTGAACCAAACGTTGGGTGAGAGCGTGAAAAACTAGATGCATAAGAAGAATGAATGAGATATTTCAATAGTTATCTTATGACGGATAGAGCCAAACTTGATTACAACTTGGGGAAACGTTGTACACGTTCATTCGCTGAGACATTACACTATTTGTAACTTTAATGATATTCTCGGGATTGTACGTGCAACTGGCAAAAAACTTAATCAGATGTATGATGTCAAGAATAAAAGAATAAAACACTTGTGTGTGTCTATGGCATTTGGTTTGACTTTGTCTATTCTTTTTTACACCATCACCACCACCACCACCACCACCACCACCACCACCACCACCACCACCACCACCACCATATGTGCCCTGCTGCACAGCGTTGGCGATCATGACCTTTCATACGAATCTCTCTGTCATGGCTGCAAATGCATCTCCCACCCGTCTGTCTTCATCCATTCCGCAAGTCCGTCCTATATTTTCTCACTAGGCTTACCTGACTCCCCCCCCCTCCCCCTCAGCTTTCCTGTTGTTACTAGGTGCTTAGATTTCTCTTGCCTCATAACATGTCCTATAAAGATCGCTTGTCTTTTCATAAACTTTTTTAATGAATGTTCTGGTTGTGTTTTCCTCAGTTATTTCAAGACTGTCTCGTTTGTTTTCTTTGCTGTCCACGGAACTCTTTAACATTCTTATTACAAACCATATTTCAGCTGCCTCAATTTTGTTCTGACTTTGTGTGTCGACTGTCCACCTCTCACAACCGTACAACAGTATCGGTTCTCAAGAACTCTCTTCCTGATGTTAATTGATATATATTTGTTGGTATGAACGCTTTTCGTTTTCCTGAATGCTGTTTTAGCTTGGCCACCTCTGCTGGCTATTTGTAACGTGCGTCTGGCGCCTGGTGAGATGCTGTTCCTGTTCCCAGATATTGAAACTTATCAGTGTTATGCTTGTTGCTGTTATTTTGCCTGAGGGGATTGCTTTTTTTTCCTGATTACCGTGACTTCAGTCTTCTTGCTATTTAGCTGTACGCTTTTATTTCTAATTTTTATTTTGTTATATTCACAAGATTTTGTAGGGCTTTTTCATTTTCTACAATTAGCACAGTGTCATCTGCATAATGAATATTGTCTATCATTTTTCCTCCAAACTTTATCCCAGTGCGTTCTTCTGGGTTTCTCATGATGATTTCTCTGTAAAATGAAAACAAATCTGGTGACAGAATACAACCCTGCCTGACCCCTCTTTTGATTGTTGGAAAAAGCTTATTTCATTTTCTATTCTCATAGCTGCCGTCTGTTCCCAATACATATTCCTTATCATTCTTAGATCTTTTCTATCAACGTTGAGCCTTTCCAGTTGGTTGATAAAGTGTTTGTGTCACACCCGATCAAAACCCTTGGTATAATTAACAAAACAAATATAAATCCTTATTCAACTCAATTAGCCTTCCCATGAGATTTCTTAAGATGTACATGGCATTAATAATTCCTTTCCCTTCATCAAGCTGATTGTGCGATGGAGCTAGCATGTTATAGCCCCTGCTTTCTTTGGAAGTGCAATGAAACTTGACTTTGACATATCTTTAGGGATTT
>JAPXFY010000018.1:26774688-26779688 GCA_030674185.1 Monoplex corrugatus | reverse complement strand
ACATTTTGACGATGTAGATTTGACGATGTAATTTGTACCTAGATATGTTATGTTATAATCAGTGTAAAAAAAAGTAATAATAATAATAATGATGATAATGAGAATCATCATCATCAACTGCCTTGCCAATAATGATAATAATAACAACAACAACAACAACAACTACAACAACAATAATAATAATAATAATAATAATAATAGTAATTCTTAATATTATCATTATTGTTGTTGTTGTTTTTGTTGTTGTTGTTGTTCTTCTTCTTCCTCTTGTTCCTGTTTTGCTTGCTACTACTTTCATTATTCATCTTCGCCATCGTCGTCATCGTCGTCGTCGTCGTCGTCGTCGTCATCATCATCATCATCATCATCAACATCAACATCATCATCGTCGTCATCATCATCATCATCATTTATTACTCTTATTACTGCTCTCATTATTGTAATGTTTGTACTGGGAACAAACAGCAGCAATGAGAGTTAAAAAAATGATATAAGCTCTTTACAAAATATTAAAAGAGGGATTAGGCAGGGATGTGTCCTGTCCCCAGATTAATTTTTTTTTTTACAGCGAAATCATTATGATAAATCTAGAAGAGTGCCTTGGAATAAAATTTTGACGGAAGAAAAACAATCTTCGTTATGCAGACGACACCATTCTAATTGCAGAAAATGAAAAAAGACCTACAAAATCTTGTAAATATGATAGAAATAGAAAACAGAAATAAAGGGCTAAAGCTAAATAAATAGTAAGAAGACTGGAGTCACAGTAATCAGTAAAAAAAAAAACAACAAACAGACAAAAAACAACAACAACAAGAAATCCCCTCATGTAAAATGACAGTAAATGGAAAAATATTCAGACAAGCTGAAAGATTTAAGTATCTGGAAACAGTCATGTCAGTAGACAACAGATGCACATTACAAATACCCATCAGAATTGGCCAAACTAAAACAATATTCAAGAAAATGAAAAGCCAGTGTTAAGTAAAACTAAGACTGTTGTACGGATGCGAAGCCTGAACAACCAACACGCAAAGTCAGAACAAGATTGAGGCAGCTGAAATGTAGTTTGTAATAAGAATGTTAAGAGTCCCATGGACAGCAAAGAAATCAAACGATATCGTCTTGAACGAATCACAAGAAGAACATTTATGAAAAAGATTAAGACAAGACGAGCAACACTTGCAGGACATTTTACGAGGCAAGGGAAGTTTGAGCACTTAGTAACAACATGCAAGCTAGAGGGGAAAAGCGCATCAGATAGACTAGGGAGAAAATACTAGTTTTGCAGAGTGGAAGAGGAGAGACAGAGTGGGATATGTACTTGCAGCAACGACAGATAGATTCGTGTGAAGGGACGTGATCACCATCGTCATATGGTAAGACACATGATGATGATGATGATGATGATGATGATGATGATGATGTATTGTTATCATGATTATTTTCATTATTATCATAAATCGTTCTTCTGTAGCGCCACTCTCCAAATTTATTTGCACAGTGTATATAATTAGACTTTCAAGTTGAGTTTTGAGAACTCAAAGCTGTTGGGCAAGCTGACCACAATGCACTATGTTGATGCACAGTCTTGCACCTTTGGTGGGCATACATGTTGAGTGTTTTCGTGCTTTCATGGGTCAGTCACCGACATGGTTATAGGATCTGTGACGAGCAAAATTGATGTTCTGCGCGCATATACACACGGATGGGGGTTCAGGTACTGACAGGTCGGCACACATGTTGACTTGAAGGATCAGTTAAAGTCTCCATTCTTTATCCAGTACGTGCAGGTGTCTGGGCGGATCGAACCCAGGACCTTCATATTGGATGTCCGACATTTGCGTATTTGACTACTACGCCTGCCCCATTCCCCACAACGGTCTGCATGGTCTTCTGTCCCTATGCTCACCATCCCTATGCTCACCATCCCTATGCTCACCATCCCTATGCTCACCATCCCTATGCTCACCATCCCTGTGCTCGCTGCCCCTATGCTCATTGTCCCTATGCTCACTGTCCCTATGCTCATTGTCCCTATGCTCACCATCCCTGTGCTCACCATCCCTATGCTCACCATCCCTGTGCTCGCTGCCCCTATGCTCATTGTCCCTATGCTCACCATCCCTGTGCTCGCTGTCCCTATGCTCATTGTCCCTATGCTCTCTGTCCCTATGCTCATTGTCCCTATGCTCACTGTCCCTATGCTCACCATCCCTATGCTCATTGTCCCTATGCTCACCATCCCTATGCTCATTGTCCCTATTCTCACCATCCCTATGCTCTCTGTCCCTATGCTCATTGTCCCTATGCTCTCTGTCCCTATGCTCATTGTCCCTATGCTCATTGTCCCTATGCTCATTGTCCCTATGCTCATTGTCCCTATGCTCATTGTCCCTATGCTCATTGTCCCTATGCTCTCTGTCCCTATGCTCTCTGTCCCTATGCTCTCTGTCCCTATGCTCATTGTCCCTATGCTCATTGTCCCTATGCTCATTGTCCCTATGCTCATTGTCCCTATGCTCTCTGTCCCTATGCTCACCATCCCTATGCTCATTGTCCCTATGCTCATCAATCCCTATGCTCTCTGTCTGTATGCTCATTGTCCCTATGCTCATTGTCCCTATGCTCATTGTCCCTATGTTCATAGTCCCTATGCTCATTGTCCCTATGCTCATTGTCCCTATGCTCTCTGTCCCTATGCTCATTGTCCCTATGCTCTCTGTCCCTATGCTCATTGTCCCTATGCTCACCATCCCTGTGCTCGCTGTCCCTATGCTCATTGTCCCTATGCTCATTGTCCCTATGCTCTCTGTCCCTATGCTCATTGTCCCTATGCTCACTGTCCCTATGCTCATTGTCCCTATGCTCTCTGTCCCTATGCTCATTGTCCCTATGCTCACTGTCCCTATGCTCATTGTCCCTATGCTCATTGTCCCTATGCTCTCTGTCCCTATGCTCATTGTCCCTATGCTCACTGTCCCTATGCTCACTGTCCCTATGCTCACTGTCCCTATGCTCACTATCCCTATGCTCACTGTCCCTATGCTCACTATCCATATGTTCACTGCCCCTATGCTCACCATCCCTATGCTCTCTGTCCCTATGCTCTCTGTCCCTATGCTCACTATCCCTATGCTCTTGTCCCTATGTCCATCCCTATGCTCATTGTCCCTATGCTCACCATCCCTATGCTCATTGTCCCTATGCTCACCATCCCTATGCTCATTGTCCCTATGCTCACCATTCCCTATGCTCATTGTCCCTATGCTCATTGCCCTATGCTCATTGTCCTTCCTCTGCCCATGCTCATTGTCCCTATGCTCTTGTCCCTATGCTCATTCCCTATGCTCTTGTCCCTATGCTCACTTCCCTATGCTCATTGTCCTCCATTGCTCATCCTAGTCCCTCCTATGCTCTTGTCCCTATGCTCACTGTCCCTATGCTCACTTCCCTATGCTCATTGTCCCTGTCACTCCCTATGCTCATTGTCCCTATGCTCATCTCCCTATGCTCATTGTCCCTATGCTCTCCTTGTCCCTATGCTCACATCCCTATGCTCTCTTGTCCCTATGCTCACCATCCCTATGCTCTCTGTCCCTATGCTCATGTCCCTATGCCTTCTATGTCTCCTGCTCTATGCTCACCATCCCTATGCTCTTGTCCCTATGCTCACCATCCCTATGCTCTGTCCCTATGTCATCCTATGCTCTCTGTCCCTATGCTCACTGTCCTATCTCATGCATCTTGTCCCTATGCTCTCACCATCCCTATGCTCATTGTCCCTATGCTCACCTGTCCCTATGCTCATTGTCCCTATGCTCACATCCCTATGCTCATTGTCCCTATGCTTCATGCCCTATGCTCTGTCCCTATGCTCACCATGCTCCCTTCATGTCCATGTCTTCTGTCCCTATGCTCTCTGTCCCTATGCTCACTGTCCCTATGCTCATCCATGTCACTCTTGTCCTATGCTCATTGTCCCTATGCTCACGTCCCTATGCTCTCTGTCCCTATGCTCATTGTCCCTATGTCATTGTCCCTATGCTCATTGTCCCTATGCTCTCTTGTCCCTATGCTCACCTTGTCACCCTATGCTCACTGTCCCTATGCTCATTGTCCCTGCTCATGTCCCTTGCTCATTGTCCCTATGCTCACTGTCCCTATGCTCACTGTCCCTATGCTCTGTCCCTGCATCTGTCCCTATGCTCACTGTCCCTATGCTCACTGTCCCTATGCTCATTGTCCCTATGCTCATTGTCCCTATGCTCTCTGTCCCTATGCTCTCTGTCCCTATGCTCACTGTCCCTATGCTCACTGTCCCTATGCTCACTGTCCCCATGCTCACTGTCCTTATGCTCACTATCCCTATGCTCACTGTCCCCATGCTCACTATCCCTATGCGCACTGTCCCCATGCTCACTGTCCCCTATGCGCACTGTCCCTATGCTCACTGTCCCCTACGCGCACTGTACCTATGCTCACTGTCCCTATGCTCACTGTCCCCATGCTCACTATCCCTATGCTCACTGTCCCCATGCTCACTGTTCCCTATGCGCACTGTCCCTATGCTCACTGTCCCCATGCTCACTGTCCCTATGCTCACTGTCCCCTACGCGCACTGTCCCCAGGCTCACTGTCCCCTATGCTCACTGTCCCTATGCTCACTGTCTCCATGCTCACTGTCCCCTATGCGCACTGTCCCTATGCTCACTGTCCCCATGCTCACTGTCCCCTACGCGCACTGTCCCCAGGCTCACTGTCCCCATGCTCACTATCCCTATGCTCACTGTCCCCATGCTCACTGTCCCCTATGCGCACTGTCCCTATGCTCACTGTCCCATGCTCACTGTCCCTATGCTCACTGTCCCCTACGCGCACTGTCCCCAGGCTCACTGTCCCCTATGCTTAATATTCTATTATGGTCAGTGTCTCTTATGCTCAGTATCCTAATGCTCTGTATCCCTAAAGGTCTGTATCCCTATGCTCAGTATCCCTAA
>JAPXFY010000018.1:26754688-26769688 GCA_030674185.1 Monoplex corrugatus | reverse complement strand
CATACAGAAGAAAAGAATACATGACTGGTGGGAACATTAACTGTACTTCTCCCCCTGTGTCATGTCACTTTGGTCTCTGTGACTTTTTGCCGTGTAATGTCGACGTTTTTTTTCCCCCTTTTTTTTTTAACCTGGTACAGTCTCTCTCTCCTTATCATAGACCTCTCCCTCTGCCTTCCCCTCTCCCACTCTCTCTCTCTCCCTCTCTCTCTCCATCCCTCCCCCTGCCTCTCTCCCTAATGAGAAGACTGCGAAATTTAAGCTTGGCGTATCAACTTTGAAGCAATATAGACTCTGACTTAGTGTGTTCTTAAAGTGTACATGCGAAAGAAGACAAAACAAGTTTTTCTGCTGTCCAGTTTTTGGTATCATCTCAAAAGTTACACTACACAGAATCTTTCAGCGTGGTATGGAAAGTGTCTTGGCTTTTCCTGAAACAGAAATAAAGGAAAAGTGAAGAAAGGGAAATGACAACTGGAGAACGGGCACGTTTGTCAAACCGTCTGTGTGTGTGTTTGTGGTCTGTTTGTTGATTGTTGTCAATCTGTCTGTAAGTTTGTCATGATATGTGTCTACTTTTTGCTTTGTTTTATCATCTGCTGCATCGATTGGTTAGTATATATGTGAGAATTTGTGTATTGGGAGGTTCCTCCTTGCTATTGCAGTTGCTGTTGTTGCTGTTGTTGTTGTTGTTATGTTGTTGTTGTTGCTGTAGTCAGCCATCATGTTGTGTGGATATGAGTGTGTATGTATGAACGTATATGTATGTGTGTCTCTGTGTATGGGCGTATGCATATGTGTGTATGTACTGTTATCAATTTTGTTATTTCCCATTTCTTACTTGTATGCGTGTACGTCTGTGCGCGGGCGTGTATGTATATGTATATGCTTGTACTTACTGTTATTTGTTGTTTCTTATTTTTTATTTGTTTATTTTCTCTCATCATCATCATCATCAGGTGCCCTGCCGCATGGCGTTGGCGATCATAGACTTCCATCTGTCTCTATCTCATGTCGCCCCGAGCATCTCCTCCACCCTCCTCGTCTTCAGCCACTCTGCAAGTCCATCTAGCATTTTCTCCCTGGGTCTACCTGGTGCTCTCTTTCCCTCCAGCTTTCCCGTTGTGACCAGGTGCTCCAAATCCCCCTTCCTCATAAAATGGCCTATAAATGTTGCCTGTCTTTTCCTAATCTTCCTTATGAATGATCTACTTATGTCTGCCTCCATCAAGACTGTCTCGTTTGTTTTCTTTGCTGTCCATGGAACTCTCAACATTCTTCTTAGAAACCACATCTCGGCTGTCTCAATCTTGTTCTGGCTTTGCCTGTTGACTGTTCACGCCTCACATCCGTACAACAGTATTGGTTCTATATAACATTCAAGAACTCTCTTCCTGATGTTATGTCTCTACATATTCCTTCAACTTTTATTTACTTACTTACTTACCTACTTACTTACTTACTTACTTACCTACTTACTTATTTACTTACTTACTTACCTACTTACTTACTTACTTACCTACTTACTTACTTACTTACTTACTTACTTACTTACTTACTTACCTATTTCCTCTTTTCTTTCCTCGGCAGTGGACGACGGATTGGCGGGGCGATGATTAACCTTTTGACCCCTGCACACTCTCCACCAATGCAAAAACTTAACTCTTTGACTCCCGCACACTCTCCACCAACTGCAAAAACTTAACTCTTTGACTCCCTCACCTATCCACCAGCTTCCAGCATGGTTGGCAATAGAGGATGCTGGTGGACGGGATGCTGGAGTCAAAGGGTTAAGGAAATACTATATTCACCTTGTTGGGAGGCAGCTGAGGCTTTGTGCTTTCTGTGATGTGAGACGAGTTTATACTGGGTGGCTTGTTGTGTTGTCATTCAGACCTATAATTATTCATTTATTTACTTTATACATGTTTTTTATTCGAAAATAAAATACACAGATACACATGTCATTTATATGTAACCAAGATTGTTCCAATGATAGACTGATACAATACTTATATAAAAATGTAGACAAGGTAAAAGTAGAGTAGGTAGGACCTCAGGACCTGGCCAACTCATGGGTTAATGTGCAGGCTTAAGGCTTGTGCCATGATCACCATACACATGGCACCTGTGACGTTAATGCATGTGGAATTCATTCCGATCGCGGAGACGTCACGTCATCTTGAGAAACTGAAACTGAGATCAATGTTTATCCCACAAAAATGCACAGAAATCAAACATGCTTTGCTTATTATTAAGCTGAACTTGCTATGATTTTCTTAAGAATTTCGTGTTCTTTCTACTTAAAGCATCTAAAGTAAGAGCAGTTGTGTTGACTTAATATGTTGTTGCTGTTTTGTTGTTGTTGTTGTTGTTGTTGTTGTTGTTAATGTTGTTCTCTGATGTAATTGAAAACTGCTTTTGTAACACATTTAAAGCACCCCTCCAGTAAGGGCTAATAGAGAGAGAGAGGAGAGAGAGAGAGAGATTTCAGATATTGTATTTAAAAATACAATATCTGAAATCTCTCTCTCTCTCTCTCTCTCTCTCTCTCTCTCTCTCTCTCTCTCTCTCTCTCTGTGTGTGTGTTGTGTATCTGTCTTTATCTCTATGAATAGGAGTTGCCTTCCTTGTTCGGTTTCCGACGAGACGCTCGTTCAAATGTGAGTACAAAAACATTGAAGTTGAAGGACTTCCAGCATTGTTTGAAAGTTTTCCTAACACAGTGCTGCAAGAAAAGGTTCTCTCATCGTTTAAAATTGATGGTAGGGGCAACCAGACAGTAGTGGTGTTGCGCCTGACGAACACATGTGCCAGTCAACACACAGGGACACAAGAAGATGGCTACAGTGCTGTGTACAGAAGAAAATGTCCATCTCAGTTTATAGGGACAGACGAAGGGCTGAGGCTCACAGAAGTACACTTAAGAAAGATCAGGCAAGTCATGTTTACTCTCCATCTGGTGTGTTACTTCCCACCCCACCAAGTTTGTTTTATTCAAGGCCAACTGACAATATTACGGTGTGTGACACATTCCAGTACGACAGCCCTACCCCTTTCTGTGTACCTGAATCAGCATAAGAAACACGGCCTGCTGAACCGGATTGTTTGTATCCAAACACGACCGCGCAACTAGACACAGAATTCCACGACGAAAACGGGTCAGGCGAGGAAACGAATACTGACATTGTTGACACAGAAAATGTCTACAGTGTGTATGGTAAAGAGAAACAGTCAGTAATGACAGACAGTACTGTGGTTGATGTTCTTCAATCAGATGATCAAACCAATGGACAGAGTGAAGACAGTGTCAGCAGTGTAACTGATGTCCGTGATACACACCAACAACACAGACTACTGACAACTCCGATGTCACAATCAGTGATATCATGGGAGTTCTCAATGAATGGAAAAAGAAAATGGACAGTCCTATCAGTAGTTCCAGCCAAGAAAAAGGAGAGAATTCCAATGCTGGGGCTGTCACAAGTGCAGACCTTCTAACTGGACAGAATAGAAACAGGACAGATTTATCACCCACCTAACTGACTGACTGAAACAAGTGTTTTTCCACCAGTGACTGACTGTACATAATGGTGATTAGTGATATATATGACTTTAACATAACCGTGACATAGTTACCAGGTCGGGATGTATGATCATGTTAAAAGTCGATCATGTTTGTCAGTGTCTGTTTCATTGACCACCGCTCCCCGTCCCCCGTGTTCCCTGTGAATGGGCTGACAGACAGCCTAAAACAACAGTAAAACATTCGTATTCGTATCTCTATTAGTGTCTCTGTCTCTCTGTCGTCCATCTCTGTCTCTGTCTTTGTCTGTCTCTCTCTGTCTTGCTTCTCTCCCCCTCTCTCTACCTTTCTCTCTGTCTGTCCCTGTCTCTCTCTCTGCCCGTCCGTCCGTCCTATCTATCTTGTCTGCCTCTCTGTGTGTCTGTCCGTCCGTCTGTCTGTCTGTCCATCTGTCTTTATGTCTGTCTCTCTCTCTCACTCTCTCACTCTCTCTTCCTCTCAACAAACCCCTGAATGTGTTTGCGATTTTGCATTATTTTTGTACAATAGTAATTTTTACATTATATTTTTCATTATCATGTCAAATTCGGAATTGTGTTGTAATCAATAATAATGTGTTGCTTGTATTCATTCAGATTTTGCTGTGTTGTAATCATTGAGAAGGTACCATGCGGAATGTTGTTAACATATTCCTGTTTGAGGGGCCATGGTCTGTGACATCATTCCAGCTCTGTCTGTCTGTCTGTCTGTCTGTCTGTCTCTGTCTCTCACTCTCTCTCTCTCTCTCTCTCTCACTCTCTCTCTCTGTCTTCTTTTCTTTGTCTCTGTCTGTCTGTCTGTCTGTCTGTCTGTCTGTCTCTCTCTCTCTCTCTCTCTCTCTCTCTCTCTCTCTCTCTCTCTCTCTCTCTCCCCCTCTTTCACGCCACGTATTTCTTTACCCCCATTGTACTTACCACGTATGACTTGACTGTTTTGTTTTTTCCCTTGTCTTTTCGTGCCTGTACAATAATTACATCCCTCTCCCCACACCAGATACATCTCTTGCCCCAAACTCCTGAATAATCACTGTCCAAAGGCAAAGACAACCCGATCGATGGCAGCCGAACATTTGTTCTTGTCAAAAGGGATGTCTCTGTTCTGTCGCATGAGGTCTGGGGTGTTTTTGACGTTAGATGTTTGATTTATATCCTTCTTCTTTTTCTGCTTCTCTTCTTCCTTCTTCTTTTTCTTCTTATATTGTTGTTGTTGTTAGTGTAGCTCTTACAGGTTGAAATGTGTTTGCTTTAAGTGTGTCTGCTATTGTCATATGGGAGTCGACATTTTGTAAGAATTCATTTTCAAAACTTCATTGACGTAGCATGTATTATTATGTTCATCTCCATGTTATGATAACTTCAGTTGACATATCCCTCTCCCCCTACCCCTCCATTGTTTGTTTTTAATGCTTTCTTTGATTCTGTGTCTGTGATTTACTTTTGTATATACAAACATGTATATAGTGTTGCTATTACTACCACTACTACTACTACTACTACTACTACTACTACTACTACTACTACTACTACTACTATTATTTTTGTTATTATCGTTCTTGTTCTTGTTGGGGGTTGACGTGTGTGCGCTGTACATGTGTCTGCCTTTGTCTCTCATGCTTTTGTAAAGTGCTTGCCCACCTGACTTGTAACAGTCAATGTTTTATTGCAATTCCTTTTTGTAACATTTTTTTTACATTGTATGTGTATGGTTTATCTGTGTTTTAACATGTTTATATCCTATGTGTAGAGTAGTAAGAAGTAGCTGTAAGACAGGTCAGTGGGGGTTACACTACTGTCCGTCAGCAGTGAAGTGTTTTGAAGTTTCTTCTTAATAATGTTCATGTTGTTGCTTGGTTATTCATTTCGGTATTGCTTTATTTCCAGTTCTTTTCTCTCTCATTCGTATATTCCACACCACCATAATCCATCCCCTTTATTAAGCCCCCCCCCAATCCCCACCTTAAGTATCTGAGTGCAATGGATTTCTTTTGAACTAACTCCAAACTCCAAACTTTAACAGTAAGTCGTAGCGGATGATACCATGCAAGCTTTTGTCGTTTCTCAATTGTCTGTGGACCCAGCTAGTTGTTGGTCTGTTCATACTGACTGGTTTTATAAGAATCTCAACTTCACAAAAATAAAGTGAGAACATCCATTTAATTAACAAAACAAAACAAGAGCGAATTCTCAGCCAGCTGATCTTTGTCAAGCGTGCACAAAAGATAACAAAGAAAGAAACTGACGAAATTTAGGACACGAACACCAACAGATCAGCTAACTTCCCAGATGTTTGATTGAGCCGGAGAAAATGACCGACATGATATCATAAAGTATTAATGAATTGTGGTATCTGGGAAGATGGACATAGTACTGTGGTGAATTAAGAAAGGTGAGATGAATTGTGCAGTGTTATCTATCTATGTATCTATGTATCTATATATTATGTATGTATGTATGTATGTATGTATGTATGTATGTATGTATTATGTATGTACAGTGTATGTATGTATGTATGTATGTATGTATGTATGTATGTATGTATGTATGTATGTATGTATGTATATATGTATCTGTCTATCTATCTGTCTATCTATCCACCGTATCTATCTGCCTGCCTGCCTGCTGCCTGTCTGTCTGTCCATATATGCAACCCCACATACACGTATACATACACGTAAAGTTGTAGACACATAGTTACACAGACAACATACATGTATATCTTATGGGTATGATTGATGACTGAATAATAAAATCAGAAAACAAAACCAAACGAAACAAATGAATACATAAATCAATGGACAGGGAAGGAGAGAAAGGTGGGGTAGGGCGCACAAAGAGAAGGAAGCATCAGTTTTGTGTTCAGAGTAGAACGCGCAAAGTAGTTCCCACAGGTCTTAAAGACCTGAATTCTGTTTTCCGACTTATCAAGCAGTGTCCATATTTCACTTCTATTCACAGGATAGGAGGATGGAGACTACAAGTGATTTGCACAATCTACATTTGGAGGTAAATTTGGTGGTGCTGTTTCTCCAGAGTCTGTGATGTGGCCATTGCTGCCATTGCTGTTGTAGCTGCACAGGGCACAGCATTGTTTGGGATGTTTCTTGTCGGGCATCTTGCCATCCGTCTGTGACAAATCCAGTTTGCCTCTGGAGCGAGCTTACGCATGGAAACGTACAATATTAAAGTCCTGCTGGTAGCCCATATAAAAAGATTGAATAAAGCGCGCGCGCGCGCGTGTGTGTGGTATGTGTGTGTGTGTGTGTGTGTGTGTGTGTGTGTGTGTATGTATTTACGCATGTGTGTGTGTTTGTGTGCGTTAGAGAGAGGGGGGAAAGGAAGAAACAGAGGATGGGAGGGAAAAACACGGAGAGAGAGAGAGAGAGAGAGAGAGAGGGGGAGAGAGAGAGAGAGAGAGAGAGAGAGAGAGAGAGAGAGTATTCAAATGATAGATCGTGTATTTATAAGCGCTGTGGCCCCATGAGAAGGGGGTTAAAAACGGCAACAAAACGTAGAATCGGATGGTTTATTCAAGTGAGGCCTTTTCTCCTCATAAAAGGCATTTGTACACGGAATGTACACATCACATTTGACAGCAAGTAGTTCAAGATACACAAAACGGAACAAATTATTAACACGCGTACTGCATCATGACGTTCCTATTAAATACACTATATAATTATACAACGTCAGATGCGGTTGATGACATCAGTAGATTTCATCTGAATATTGAAGGTTTCTGCCGATTATTTTGGAGTGCTGGACAACAAAGCAAGAAGTGCATTTCATCTTGTTTCATGTCTTTATATAAAGACAACACATTAAATCACTTTCTCTGTGAGATTAGTATCTGAGATAATGGACACTGATTTCTGATATGTTAAGTGTAAAACTTGTTGTGACCTATTTGAGATGTCGGTCCATATCCAATGTTGTATATGATTTCAGTTCACGAGTATTACTAAATATTTTGTAAATATTGAATCTGCCGCGGCTTTGAACACAATTGTTCCATTTCTGCCATCTACATTCGATCAAACAATTCAGTTTACACACACGCGTTAATTCAATTTACCGATATTTTGAATAATCCATACAACACCAAATCCATATCCAAGTAAGGAAACACATATGTTTTACACACAAAAACTGCAAAAATCCCAGTTATCACCATCTGATCCCTATCATTGTCCTAGGCCTCTTGTGCAACTTGGCTTGGACGACTCGGCTGGTATCGATCAGGATTTCTGTGTCTGTCTTTTTGTCAAGGACAGTGCCAGAGGAAAATGTAGATGGGTGACAGAAGTGTGGAATTTGTTCAGGAGGGGTTCATCTCACTCGAACAATTCCATCATCAAGTCTGCCAGTTATTATCTGGTGGACTCCTGGAGCCTGCATTAAACCCTATGTGCCCTCAAGGTCTTGAACTGGGGAAAAAAAAAAAAGGGGGGGGGGGGGTTGGAGAACGGGACCCATGAAACACTAAGCTGACATTGCCAGAATGATTGGAGAATTAGCGTGGCAGCGAACAAATAAGTTTTTATATTGTAGACTCGGACAGAATGACTCTCAACAGAGACAACCGGCTCCACTCGTTCAAACTGACAAAGAAGAAGAAGAGCAGGAAGAAAAAGAAGAAACAGAAGAAAAAGGAGGAGGAGGAGGAGATGGTTCATGGAGTGGAGATACCTTGGAGTAGAAAAAGAGGTTAGGGTAGGGGAGACGGAAAAAGGTCAGCGAATCAGTCTTGTAATCTGTGACGGGAGCAATATTCAGTGGGTAAGAAGTCTGGCTTCAGATCCGAAGGTCTAGGTTCGATCTTGCCTCAGTCACCCCACTGGTGGGTAAAGGATGGGGACTTTTCTAATCTCTCAGGTTTCCAACGTGCCGATCTGTCAGTGTCGTCTCTTTCTCTAGTGTATACGCGCGCAGAACATCAAATATGCAAAGGTGCTGTGTGAGACGTGTTATTTCTTGTGACTTATGGAAACATTAAAGCACCTAGCACGCACGCCCAACAAAAACGAAGTGTGCAGACTGTGCAGCAATGTAGTACCTGCACGCTGTGGGACAAAACAACATGTATACATGCATGTGAGAAAAATGGGAATGCTTGGGAAAAAGTAAGTCCAATGATCAAGAGAAAGATATGAATACAGACTGGAGTGAGCTTAAGAACACAACTGATGGGAATGTTCGAGGTCATGTTGGAACATTTTGAGCTTGATTTTGAAATAGAAAAAGGAACGCATCCTTGAGTGTCTGTAAGCAGCAGTGAGCTTAAAGGTGAGGGTAATTAGTGCACACTTTATTTTCATTTGTTTCTTTCTTTCTTTGTTCTACTTGCTGTAATATTCATTGTGGTGTTTTTTTCTTTCTTTTGGCGATGTCTATAACATCAAAGGTAAACATAAAGGCAGATGGAGGCAAAACTACATGAGTATTTAAATGCAAACACTTCTGCTGTAGAATTAGGGAAATTAGCAGCATTCGTGGTGCTCTGCGCCCTGTAGATTACGCACGCACAATACACACACACACACACCACACACACACACACACACACACACACACTCACACACACACACATACGTGCGTACGCACACGCACGTGCACACACACACACGCTTGCTTGCACACACACACACACACACACACACACACACACACACACACACACACACACACACACACACACACACACGCGCGCTTGCTTGCTTGCTCATACACACACATACACACATTCACACACATGCGCGCGCGCGCACACACACGCACACACACACACACACACACACACACACACACACACACACACACACACACACACACACACACACACACACACCTCAAATGAATCCTGTCTGCACTCTTGAACAAATTTGCAGATAATGGGCTTCTGCTTCAGAACTTTGTCCACATGTTGAAATTGTTATGTTCCTGTTTGGCATGTTCCTTCAAATTGTATTTTACTTTGGCTAATTTTTCAGTTTGCCTGAATCCTTCTGATATGCCGTGCTGTCTTGATATCTCAGTGGGCTGGCTGGCTCATTTGCTAATAGGGAAATGGTCAAATCCTGATGTCTCGAATTTACATCAATCTTGGACAATGAAATGTGCGTGTTTATTGCCCATCTCTGTAATCATTTTGCCTGTATCAGTGTTTTCTCTCCGCGTTTCACGATCTTGCCGGCGCATAGAGTTTTCCGTAGGCACAAACTGTCTGACAGATACTTGATGGCAGATTTGGATGGAGCGTATATGGAACTGTCTGAACGTGATATATCCGTGTTGAACAAACTGTAAACACCAAATATCCCCCCCTCCCCCCCCGTGATCCATTAGTCTCAGGGGTCTAGGGGTTTCAGTCTGTGAGCTTATTGCCAGCCTTCTTCATGCTTAATGATTCTGTCGGAGTGATTGGGAGTCCTTCCACTCTATCTTAGAATGCCCTCCCCCCGCCCTCAGAACGTATCGTGGCTGAAAATACTTCTTCTTTATCCTAGATTTCCCCCGTGGTATACTGTAATCTTAAACCTGCGTGTCCTTTTCGAAAAACATCTCCAACATGAAAGGGAATTCTACCATTTTTTCAGAGACGTCATGAAGGCGTTTGACATTGTTTTGCAGGAGGCAATATGGGCCATAGTGAAGAAAGTAACATTGGCCAAAAAACAAAACAACGCCGTCTAGCAGCTGTACTCCAAAGCAACCAGTGCGGTACATACACAGAATGGTTTTGGAGAGTTGTTCCATACTTCGGTGAGGGGTTTGTCAGGGCCGTCTTCTGTCTCCCATGCTTTTCAACACATTCTTGGAACGCCATGATTACCGCCCTTGAAGATGTTAATACAATCCACACTGGAGGAAGAACCATCACAATCCTTTGTTTCGCTGGTGACATTAATGGCCAAGCAGACAATGATCAAGAACTCACTAAGCTTGTTAAAACATTAGACGAACCAAGCCATGGAAGTATGATGTTAATGCAAGATACTTAACATCAGATATAATGATCGTATCACCAATCAAAAAGTACACCAGCCTTCAATCAGTACATTGGACCAAATGGAGATTTGCTGATTTCAATTAATGGTATGGCCATGTAACGAGATTTAGTGGCCTTGCTATATCAGCCCTCTAGGGAACTGTTTAGAAAGGGAGACAAAGGAAAAGAAAAAAGATGGGCTAACAATACTGCGGAATTGACAGAAAAACTATTCGCAGAGACCCAGGTTTTGGCACACAACCGATAAACTGAAAGAATTGCGAACAGTTCTTTATTGCGGTGCCTCAGTGACTCTTCATGGAGTTAAGGGAGCAGAAGAGCAAGAAGACACTGTACATGTCAAAATCCTTCCACATTATCCTAGAAGTTCCTTGTGATATACTGCGACTGAAAGTCCTTCCGCCTTGGTTTCGATTTCTGCTGTGATAGGGGGCAGACGGTAAGAGCAAAAGCTCTAGTTTGCTGTCCGGCTTTCTCCTTTTTCTTTCCTACAAAATCAGATCTTTCTGCCTTGTCAAAACATTGGTCACTACCCAAAGAAACCTGATCAATACTAGAAGTGTACTGGCTCTTAGCTATTGGAACGTCTCCCTTCCTTTGATTAGCTCTGAGTATTCTTATGTTAGATGTCTGTGAGTTTGTTTCTTGTTGATCGTGGGCCTGTCATTGTTATCATCATCTGTATCAAAATCCTTATTATTATCGGCATCATTATCGTCATCATATCTTTTCATCGGCTCTTTTTTGCTGTTAAGCACATTGTGCATTTATTTGTATTCCTTTCCCTCTCTATTCAGCACACTCTGATCATATTACATTTGCTAAAAGCTTGTTGTCCCCTCCCCCCTCCTTTTTTTTCCTTCATCCAATCTCTTTTTATGAGACAGGAAAAACGTGATATAATATATCTTTATGAGAAAACGAATAAGATAAACGCCACCGCGGATGCTACAACCTCCAGAGATGACCTTTTCCTTTACTGTAATGTCAGCTTTAGGACACGATCTATTTTATCCACTTCCACCGTAGGCCTACTCATTACTCATATTTCTCCACTCTCCAACTGCTGCCCCCCCCCCCCCCCCCCCTTCCCCTGCTTTCTTACATCTTCCTATTTCGTTGTCAGGCTTTCTGTATTTCCGTCGTTCTGTCTTTCCGTACCTGTTGTTTCTGTCTTTCCGTACCTGTTGTTTCTGTCTTTCCGTACCTGTTGTTTCTGTCTTTGTGTCTTTCCGTACCTGTTGTTTCTGTCTTTGTGTCTTTCCGTACCTGTTGTTTCTGTCTTTGTGTCTTTCCGTATCTGTTGTTTCTGTCTTTGTGTCTTACTGTACCTGTTGTTTCTGTCTTTGTGTCTTTCCGTACCTGTTGTTTCTGTCTTTGTGTCTTTCCGTACCTGTTGTTTCTGTCTTTGTGTCTTTCCGTATCTGTTGTTTCTGTCTTTGTGTCTTTCTGTACCTGTTGTTTCTGTCTTTGTGTCTTTCCGTATCTTGTTTCTGTCTTTGTGTCTTACTGTACCTGTTGTTTCTGTCTTTGTGTCTTACTGTACCTGTTGTTTCTGTCTTTGTGTCTTTCCGTACCTGTTGTTTCTGTCTTTGTGTCTTTCCGTACCTGTTGTTTCTGTCTTTCTGTCTTTCCGTACCTGTTGTTTCTGTTTTGTGTCTTTCGTACTTTGTTCTGTCTTTGTCTTTCCGTATCTGTTGTTTCTGTCTTTGTGTCTTTCCGTACCTGTTTTCTGTCTTTGTGTCTTTCCGTATCTGTTGTTTTCTTTCCGTACCTGTTGTTTCTGTCTTTGTGTCTTTCCGTACCTGTTGTTTCTGTCTTTGTGTCTTACGTACATGTTGTTTCTGTCTTTGTGTCTTACTTACATGTATGTTTCTGTCTTTGTGTCTTACTGTACTGTTGTTTCTGTCTTTGTGTCTTACTGTACCTGTTGTTTCTGTCTTTGTGTCTTTCTGTACCTGTTGTTTCTGTCTTTGTGTCTTACTGTACCTGTTGTTTCTGTCTTTATGTCTTACTGTACATGTTGTTTCTGTCTTTGTGTCTTACTGTACATGTTGTTTCTGTCTTTGTGTCTTACTGTACATGTTGTTTCTGTCTTTGTGTCTTACTGTACCTGTTGTTTCTGTCTTTGTGTCTTACTGTACATGTTGTTTCTGTCTTTGTGTCTTTCTGTACCTGTTGTTTCTGTCTTTGTGTCTTACTGTACATGTTGTTTCTGTCTTTGTGTCTTTCTGTACCTGTTGTTTTCTGTCTTTGTGTCTTACTGTACCTGTTTGTTTCTGTCTTGTGTCTGTCCTGTACCTGTTGTTTCATGTCTTTCTGTCTTTCTGTACCTGTTGTTCTGTCTTTATTCTTTGTACCTGTTGTTTCTGTCTTTGTGTCTTACTGTACCTGTTTTCTGTCTTTATGTCTTGTATTTGTTTCTGTCTTGTGTCTTTGTACCTGTGTTTCTGTCTTTATGTCTTACTGTACCTGTTGTTTCTGTCTTTTGTCTTACTGTACCTGTTGTTTCTGTCTTTATGTCTTACTGTACCTGTTGTTTCTGTCTTTGTGTCTTACTGTACCTGTTGTTTCTGTCTTGTGTCTTTCCGTACTGTTGTTTCTGTCTTTTGTGTCTTACCGTACCTGTTGTTTCTGTCTTTATGTCTTACGTACCTTGTTTGTTTCTGTCTTTGTTGTCTTATCTTGTACCTGTTGTTTCTGTCTTTATGTCTTTCGTACTGTGTTCTGCTTATGTCCTGTACTGTTTTTCTGTCTTTGTGTCTTTCGTACTGTTGTTTCTGTCTTTTGTCTTACTGTACCTGTTGTTTCTGTCTTGTTCTTCCGTACTTGTTTCTGTCTTTATGCTACTGTACCTGTTGTTTCTGTCTTTGTGTCTTTCCGTATCTGTTGTTTCTGTCTTGTGTCTTACTGTACCTGTTGTTTCTGTCTTTGTGTCTTTCTGTACTGTTGTTTCTGTCTTTATGTCTTACTGTACCTGTTGTTTCTGTCTTTGTGTCTTACTGTACCTGTTTTTCTGTCTTTGTGTCTTCTGTACTGTTGTTTCTGTCTTTGTGTCTTACTGTACCTGTTGTTTCTGTCTTTGTGTCTTACTGTACCTGTTGTTTCTGTCTTTGTGTCTTTCTGTACTGTTGTTTCTGTCTTTGTGTCTTTCTGTACCTGTTGTTTCTGTCTTTGTGTCTTACTGTACCTGTTGTTTCTGTCTTTGTGTCTTTGTACTGTTGTTTCTGTCTTTGTGTCTTACTGTACCTGTTGTTTCTGTCTTTGTGTCTTTCTGTACCTGTTGTTTCTGTCTTTGTGTCTTACTGTACCTGTTGTTTCTGTCTTTGTGTCTTTCTGTACCTGTTGTTTCTGTCTTTGTGTCTTACTGTACCTGTTGTTTTCTGTCTTTGTGTCTTCTGTACATGTTGTTTCTGTCTTTGTGTCTTCTGTACCTGTTGTTTCTGCTTTGTGTCTTACTGTACATGTGTTTCTGTCTTTGTGTCTTACTGTACCTGTTGTTTCTGTCTTTGTGTCTTACTGTACATGTTGTTTCTGTCTTTGTGTCTTACTGTACATGTTGTTTCTGTCTTTGTGTCTTTCTGTACATGTTGTTTCTGTCTTTGTGTCTTTCTGTACCTGTTGTTTCTGTCTTTGTGTCTTACTGTACCTGTTGTTTCTGTCTTTGTGTCTTACTGTACCTGTTGTTTCTGTCTTTGTGTCTTACTGTACCTGTTGTTTCTGTCTTTGTGTCTTACTGTACATGTTGTTTCTGTCTTTGTGTCTTACTGTACATGTTGTTTCTGTCTTTATGTCTTACTGTACCTGTTGTTTCTGTCTTTGTGTCTTACTGTACCTGTTGTTTCTGGCTTTGTGTCTTTCCATATCTGTTGTTTCTGTCTTTGTGTCTTTCCATATCTGTTGTTTCTATCTTTGTGTCTTACTGTACCTGTTGTTTCTGTCTTTGTGTCTTTCCATATCTGTTGTTTCTATCTTTGTGTCTTACTGTACATGTTGTTTCTGTCTTTGTATCTTTCCGTATCTGTTGTTTCTATCTTTGTGCCTTACTGTACCTGTTGTTTCTGTCTTTGTGTCTTTCCGTATCTGCATCATGTCCTAGATTGAGCGCATGCATATTATTTTAAAGACTGTTTTCTTAGCCTCTCTCTACCTATCTGTCACGCGCGCGCGCGCGCACACTCACACACACACACACACACACACACACACACACACACACACACACACACACACACAACACACACACACACACACACACACACAAATATATATATATATATATATATATATATATATATCTACACACACGCATACATACACACATAGACACACATTTGTTATAATGTACAGTACGATTATATACTTCAATGTGTATTGTTATTATGTACTGTCATCATGTGAACAATCAAGAAATCAAGACGCATTCTGCT
>JAPXFY010000018.1:26737188-26742188 GCA_030674185.1 Monoplex corrugatus | reverse complement strand
ACTCTCACACACACACTCACATACACGCATTTACATACACTCACGCGCACACACACACACACACACACACAATACACATATACAAACTAACACACTCACAAAACAAAATAATACATACATACACAAAAACACGCTCGCGTGCGCGCGTGCACACACACACACACACACACACACACACACACACACACACACACCACCGCACGCACGCACGCACACACACACACACACACACACACTCTCTCTCTCTCTCTCTCTCCCTCAGATGTACATAGGCACACACTTACACACATGCACACAAAAATAAATAGACGCACGCACAAACACATAAGATAGCACAAACAAACAGACGCATAAACAAACAAATGCACACACACACACACACACACACACACACTCACACACACACACACACACACATAGTCACTCCCCCCCCCCCCACACGTACATACACAGACACGTACACATACGTGAACACAAGAGTAAACGCATACTTAGTGACACACAAGTTCACTCACACACACACACACACACACACACACACACACACACACACACACACACACATACACACACTCACACACACACACACACACACACACACACATATATATACTTCACTTGAGATCGTCCATAGCTTTAAATATCTGGGAGCTATAGTATCAGATGAAGGATCAAAGCCCGAAGTACTTTCCGGGATTGCTCAGACCACAGCTGCAATGACCAAGCTAAAAGTCATCTGGAACGACAAGAATATCGCTATCGGCTCCAAGATCAGACTGATGCGTTCCCTGGTCATGTCAATACTTTTGTATGCATGCGAAACATGGACCATAACAGCAGACATTGAAAGAAGGATACAGGCAATGGAGATGGAATGAATGTTCCATTCAAGGCCAGTCCACTCTCTGATATTGTCTTCCCATCTTTTTTCTCTGTCTGCCTCTTCGTCTCCCTCCCTGTACTGTTCCCTGCAAGACGGTCTTGGCCAGTCCAGATGATCGTGTGACGTGCCCGTACCACCTCAGTTTGCGTCTTATCACTGAAGTCAGGAGGTCTTCATACGGCCCGATGGCGTTTTCGATTCGGGTTTTCACTTACTTATATACATATATAGATATAACACACACACACACACACACACACACACACACACACACACACACACACACACACACACACACACACACACACACACACACACACACACACACACACATACACACACACACAAGCAAAAAGAAAAACAAACAAACAAATAAACATGCACATTCGCAAAAACACGCGTACACACACGCTCTCTCACAAGCTCACACTCACATATGCACTCACACACACAGGCGTGCCCGCCATATGCACTACTTGAAAGTGAGTATAGAGTTAGTTGCATCTGTTCATGTAATAAAAATGAAAAAAAAATGATAATAATGATAATTAGTCCCGTTTTTATTATCCATTGTTTGGTGTCTGTGATTTGTCTGTGACCGTGCGTTCGCGCTTGACAAAGGCTAGTTGGCCGAAAATTTGCGCTTGTTTTGTTTTGTCTTGTTGGAGACGCGCTTACATTGGTTTTCTTGTTCTTCTGGTTAATGATAATTAGGTTTCATATAGCACAATATCCAGGGAATCACGTTTTTAAGTGCTTTACTGGTTATAGAAAATGTTGCACATGAAAATTTGTCAACAATGAATCAAAGATATAAGCATGACCACATAGAACCAGGGGAAAAAAGCACCACTGTCGTATGCTTACATACAAGAATGTTTCCATATGAACGCGTACACATGCACCTAGGAAAAACATACACACACCCAGCCATCGACCCACCCACACACATATCAGAAGGCACGTACGCACGCACACACACAGACACATACACCAACACACGGAATCACGCTGGCGAACGCACATACAATGACAAAAGACTTGCAAACAGATGGATGAAACATACACAAATAACATTTCCTCACACAACTGTTTAAACAGTTACATGACGTGGTTCTGAGGTTTGGGGTTCTGGATTTTCCATGCGTGTAACATTGTTGGTGTGCGTACTGTTTGCTCCCTTGATTTGATTGTGTTTGAAAATGTGTCGTCAAATGGATGTTTTCAAATGTGAAGCCTATTAGATAGTATTTGTAGATCTCCATGTCCTGATTGTTTTGGCTGAGAGCCCAGTGTATCAACTGGATATATAGCAAATAGATTGTCACATAACGTGCTTAACCCTTTAAATTCCCCCACCTTATCCACAAGCTGCAAAGCCTCCCCTCTTTCATTCCATCAGTCTTCCTGTGGGAAGGTGGAGGGGTAGGGTGAGGCAGTGAAAGGGTGAGGGTTGTGTCTTGTTGTCTGTGCTGATAACGCAGGTAGTTATTGGATAGGGTGAGGGTTGTGTCTTGTTGTCTGTGCTGATAACGCAGGTAGTTATTGGATAGGGTGAGGGTTGTGTCTTGTTGTCTGTGCTGATAACGCAGGTAGTTATTGGATAGGGTGAGGGTTGTGTCTTGTTGTCTGTGCTGATAACGCAGGAAGTTATTGGATAGGGTGAGGTTGTGTCTTGTTGTCTGTGCTGATAACGCAGGAAGTTATTGGATAGGGTGAGGGTTGTGTCTTGTTGTCTGTGCTGATAACGCAGGTAGTTATTGGATAGGGTGAGGGTTGTGTCTTGTTGTCTGTGCTGATAACGCAGGAAGTTATTGGATAGGGTGAGGGTTGTGTCTTGTTGTCTGTGCTGATAACGCAGGTAGTTATTGGATAGGGTGAGGGTTGTGTCTTGTTGTCTGTGCTGATAACGCAGGAAGTTATTGGATAGGGTGAGGGTTGTGTCTTGTTGTCTGTGCTGATAACGCAGGAAGTTATTGGATAGGGTGAGGGTTGTGTCTTGTTGTCTGTGCTGATAACGCAGGAAGTTATTGGATAGGGTGAGGCAGTGAAAGGGATAATCAAGATTGATCTGTATTGTGTTTAGTAGTATTGTGACAATGTGTGTTTGTGAGATTGTGTGTGTGTGTGTGTGTGTGTGTGTGTGTGTGTGTGTGTGTGTGTGTGTGTGTGTGTGTGTGTGTGTGTGTGTGTGTGTGGCGCGCGCGCGCGCGCGTGTGTGTATCTGTCTCTGTCTGTCTGTCTGTCTCTTTCTTTTTTTCTTTCTGCCTCTGCGTTTGTCTTCGTCTCTATCTGTCTGCCTGCCTGTCTGTCTCTCCGTCTGTCTCTGTCTCTCTGTCTGTCTCGCATTGTAGTGAAGTGCATGTGGTGTATTTTCTGAGCCAAGCTGATACATTTTGTAATGTTTACATTGGCATTAAATAAAAGTGTATAGAGTAGTGTAGTGTAGTATAGTGTAGTGTAGTGTAGTGTAGTGTAGTGTAGTGTGGTGTGGTGTGGTGTGTGTGATGTAGTGTTGTGTGGTGTAATGTAGTGTGATGTAGTGTGGTGTAGTGTGGTGTAGTGTAGTGTAGTGTAGTTAGTGTAGTGTAGTGTAGTGTAGTGTGGTGTGGTGTGGTGTGGTGTGATGTAGTGTTGTGTGGTGTAATGTAGTGTGATGTAGTGTGGTGTAGTGTGGTGTAGTGTAGTGTAGTGTAGTGTAGTATAGTGTAGTGTAGTGTAGTGTAGTATAGTGTAGTATAGTGTAGTGTAGTGTAGTGTAGTGTAGTGTAGTGTAGTATAGTGTAGTGTAGTGTAGTATAGTGTAGTGTAGTGTAGTGTAGTGTAGTGTAGTGTGGTGTGGTGTGATGTAGTGTTGTGTGGTGTAATGTAGTGTGATGTAGTGTGATGTAGTGTGGTGTAGTGTGGTGTAGTGTAGTGTAGTGTGTTATGGTATGGTGTGGTTGGTGTGATGTGGTGTGGTGTGGTGTAATGTAGTGTAGTGTTGTGTAGTGTAGTGTTGTGTTGTGTGGTTTGGGCTTAAACTGGTGAAGTAACGCAAGAGAAGCTTTGGTTTTTCTTGTACTTTGTACTTTTTATTTAAATTTGTCTTTGCCCTTTATATTTAAGTTTTACTTTACCCTTTTTATTTAAGTTTTATTACATCTTGTATTGCTGCAGTTTCACTATAATGATATGATGACAGTGATCGGGCAATTCCATACAGACCAATCACAACACTCTCAAAATTGCATATGAAGGGCGACAATAATTTTCATGGCTCAAGGTTTAAGCCCTGGGTAGGTCTGAAATTCTGTTTATTTGAAAAAAAAAATCTTTTCAATTAATTTTTTGGAAGACGAGTATGTGACCTATAAACCACTACAGAGTGATTAGATATAGATACATTTCAAAACTGTTTTCTACTTAAGCATTGTATTGATTAATTGAAAACACTCGTCTTACGCAGGACGCAGCGAAATGAAAAGTGGCATTCTTCATTCTGATCTGAGCAAATTCGGAAAAGAAGAGATGGGATACTTCTACCTCTTTGACAAGGTAACAAGGGGAACTGTTTTGTAATTTGTTGTTGTTGTTGTTGCTGTTGTTGCTGTTTTTTTATGTCACCATACAAATGCCCATCCACACACACAGAGAAACAAACACACAGATTCACATACAAAGAAAACACACACACACACACACACACACACACACACACACACACACACACACACACACACATACACACACACACACACACACACACACACACACACACACACAACACACACTCAAACTCTCTCACACACTCACACTCACACTCACTCACACACACATACAGAAGTGACAGACGAACAGGCAGGCAGGCAGACAGACAGACAGATAGACAGACAGACAAACAGACACATACACACACATACAAATACACATGCTTGCACACACAAACAGACACAAAAAAATAGAAAAGGAAACACACACGCACACACACACATACACACACATACACACACACGCACACACACATACACACACACACATACATACACACATACGCATACACACACACACATCCGTCTAATATCACTTATAGTGAAAAGACGTTAAATTAAAGAACGAACGAACACATACACATACA
>JAPXFY010000018.1:26724688-26734688 GCA_030674185.1 Monoplex corrugatus | reverse complement strand
CCTGTCTTTTGTTACTGAAGCGACCTCCAATTCATGTACTCTCGCCGGTCTCATCCTGGTCTTATATAGTATTATCTTTCTCTCGTAAGTACCTTTGTACCACAGAGCGCATCTGTCATCCTTCTCCAGCTATTCCATTTGTCTTGTACCACCTTTGCCATTTCCTTCTTGTCCTTCCACCCTGTTGTACTATGGAATCTGAATATTTGAATTCCGTTGATCTGGTAACTTTTTCACCTTATAGTTTGATACGCTCTTCTTGTTGTTTATAGCCACACCTCTCCAAGTATTCTGTCTTTATCCTACTGATTTTCATGCCTTTGTTTCTGGGGCTTTTTTTTCCATTTATCCACGCTTTCTTCTGCTTCTGTAGGCGTTTCTATGCGCAGCGCACTTCTCATTCCATCTGTCAAGCAGTCCATTATCATTGCAAACAAGACAGGGTTCAGCCCTGGTGAGCTCCAACACCTCACATCAGTTGCTTCGCTGTACCTGTCTGCACATCTGACTCATGCAGGGTATCTCTCATGCATGTCTTTCATTACGTGTGCATATTTTTCTGTGACTTTTTTTTCGATCTGAGGCAATGCCATACTTCTTCCCTTGGTACTCTGTCTTACGCTTTCTGCCGGTCTATGAAAACGCGGTGGAAACAGTTTTGGCTTTATGCTTCTTCGTCAATAGTCTCAACGCATATGCAGCATCTGTGATGCTTTTTCTCGGCACGATGCCGAACTGTTCTTTGCTAACTTGGACCATTTGTCTCAATCTTTGGTCAATCACTCTTTTCGAATCATTAATTTTATTCCATTGTAATTTCCGCGGTCCTAGATGTCACCTTTATTCTTGTAGATACATCCAAGTGTGCTACTCCTCCAGTCATTTGGTGAATTCCCGGTTACTGATATTTCAATGAACAATCTTTCCAGCAGTCGTATTCCCTCTTTGTCCGAGGTACTTCACACTTCTACAGGTATGTCATCTGGGCCCAATGTGTTTCCTTTCTTCATAGTTTCCGGGGTTTTCTTGATTTCCTCTGACGTCACAAGAGGCCCCTTCTCTTCTCGTACCGATTTTACTGTCCTTTCCACTCTCATTTTCTGCGTTTATCAGACTTTGAAAATAGTCTGTCTATTTTTTCGGATGTTTTCATCTTCGGTGAGCATTCTTCCATTCTCATCCTTTTTGACTTCCGTTTGGAACATGTCTTCTGAATTTGTTTCTGCATTTTTGCTACATTTGCTGCCTTCTTTTGCCCTTGTTCTGAGTCCGGACTCTCATATCGATCTCTGTATATTTCTGACTTTGTTCTTGTTACAGACCTACTTTTGACGCTTTATTTGCCTCTTTGAGTGGCTTGATGGTGAACGGTTTCTCTCTCTGTCCAGTTTTTACGCTGATCGCTAGTTGCACTTTGTCGTTCGATCTCCATGTCTCCTTTCGCCTCTTGGTCCTCTTCTTCTTCTTGGCGTACGCTGCTACACAATCATTTGAGTCCGGGCGATGAATGCAGCCGTCTTTTCCAGCTCTTGTCTGCAGCCATGGAGTTTGGTTGTCAGCGGAGTGTCTGTCGGCCACAAGTCCTGTCTTGCCACCTGGTGAAGGGGACATCTTTGGAGTATATGCTCCGTGGTTTGGTCTTCTTGACCGCAGGGACATGTTGGGGAGGGCGCCAGCTTCAGTTTGCGGTACATGTGGCTGTTCAGCCTATTGTGACCAGTGTGCAACCTCACCAGGGCAACTTGCTGCTCTCTAGACAACAGGTGGTAGTCATCCCTGTGTCGTCTCGGCATGGAAAACGCCCTGATGATGCTCCTCTTCTCACTGTAGCTGACGCTGTTGTTAGGTTGTTCTTTTCTGGCTCACTCCTTAACAAGGATATCAGCTCGCTCATTCCCGGAGACGCCGCAGTGGGCTGGAATCCATTGCAGAACTGCTCTTCTGGTTGTGGCAACCTGGTGCAGAGCTCTAGACAGGAAGGGGAGCGTGTTGTTCTGGCATGCCTGCAACACGGACAGGGCATCAGACAAGAAGACAACTTGTCTGCAGTCACAGTCTGTAGCCTGAATCATGGAGGCCGCCTGCATGAGTGCTTCTGTCTCAGCACGGTAGTTTGTACAATGTCTTCCAGTGGCGACACTTGCTGTTGTTGTTTGTCCTCCTGGGAAAAGGACAAGGATGCCTGCACCCCGTTGGCTACGGCGTTGGTTGCTGACCCGTCGGTGTATACATGTATCCATGCCTCCTGTGGGTACCTCTCAGCAATCATGGCCATTGTTAGGGAGTGTTTCACCTTGTCATCTTGTGTGTCTCCCGGTATGAGGTATGGGACGGTGGTGTGGACCTTGATATCAGGCTGGTCTAGTGTCCAGGGTTCTGGCATGTCTGTTGGGCAAAGGGGGAGCGTGTCCTTGGGCAGACTTTCTTGGAACTGGCGAGTCAGCCTCTTGCTCTCATGGACAAAGCTGCTCCTTTTCAGTCGGTTTTTGGTGAGGCTGTTCAGTTTCTGCTTCATGGGAAGGTCTGGCAAGCACCTGAATTTTCTGCTTGCATCAAGACCTTGGTTTCTCTCCTCTGACTGAGAGGTTGGATTTCTGCAAGCTTTTCCATCTCCTTGATTGGTGTTGACCGCATTGCACCTGTGATTATGCGGAGGGCCTGGTTCTGAACCTTGCTAAGCATCTGCTGGTTCGTCTTTGCCGTAGTTGACCACGCTGAAGAGCTGTATTCGAGATGGGGTCTGACATACTGTCTTCGGTATTCTCTCATTTGCTCCCCAGGTGGTGCCTGCAAGTTTACGAAGAATTGCCAGCTTGCGCCTTGCTTTTGCCTCTGCCTTCATGATTGTGCGGCTTCCAGGTCTGCTCTTGTCAAAGGTGACGCCAAGGTATGTGGCTTCTTCATCCTCCTTCAGAGGGGTTCTACCAAGGGTGATGATGCCAGCCTTCTGTTTGGAGACAAGGTGAACAGGTGGTGGAAGACTTGTCCTTGTTGACAGCAAAACACCAATCTTCAGCCCAACTGCTGAGCTTGTCTGCCGCCATCTGCATTCGGTATGTGGCAGTTGATGCATGCTCTTCCTTGCACCACAACACCAAGTCATCTGCATACAACGCAGCCTTTATCCCTTGGGCAGTTCAGACACAAGGTCATGATGAAAAGCAAGAACAGTGTGGGGGAGAGGACTCCTCCTTGTGGTACGCCATGACGCAGCAGGAACTTCTTGCTATGTACTCTGTCTGCAGAGACTCTTGCCCTGCGATTGAAGAGGTAGGACTTGATCCTTGGAACATATTGTTTGCCACTCCATTCCTCAGCAGTTTGACAAGGAGTCCCTCCATCCAGACTTTGTCAAGGCCTTTTGGAGGTCAATCCAGGTGACAAAGACCAGCTTTTGTTCCTGGAAAGCATCCTCAATTTCCTGAGACAGGTAAGTAACCTGATCTTCTGTGCTGCGGTACCTGTCGGAATCCTGCTTGTTCTGACACAAGGATGTTCTCTGTTTCTAGGTACTAACGGAGGCGCTCATTCACAATTCTTTCCATTGTTTTCACCACACAGCTGGTCAGGCTAATTGGTCGATAGCTAGAAGCCCTCTTTGGATCCTTTCCTTTCTTAAGGATGGGAATCATAGTCGCTTCCCGCCAAATCTGTGGTAGAGACCCTTCTTCCCAGCTGTGATTGAAAATCTCTAGGAGCTTGCACACTGCTGCACTGCCTAAATGGGTCAGCATCTCATTACTGATACTGTTTGGTCCTGGAGACTTCCTTGGCTTCAGCTTCTTGACAGCAGATTGAAGCTCTCCTTGTTTTAGAGGCTGCTTCATGAGTTCCACTGGTGTTCTGCTGCTCTGTGTCTCTCTTAGCTCTCTTCTTGCTTCTCTTTGTTTTGTGAGCTGATTGGGATGTTGCTCTCATTTGCATAACTGTCTGCAAATTTATCGGCCACTTGGCTCACAGTCAGCATCTTCCCGCCTCTTGGTTTTCCCTGATATCTCCCCCAGCATTTCTGATAACTTGACCCTGGTCTTTTCTTACATCTTCCAGTTCTTTTTCCGCTTTTTCATAAATGTTTTCTGTGTTTTTTTTGTTTGCTCTCCCCCCCCCCCCGCCCGCCTCCCCCGATATACCTTACTGCCTGATATTTTGGGTGTCTTTTCTTCGTTAGTCGTACCTTGTACACCAAAGCTTACGTTGTTGATCTGTGCTGTCCACTGGCAAGTTCTCTTGCTTTTTTTTCTATTCCTCTCTGTCTCTTGTGCACATGGACGTTAATTTTCCTCGGATGGTCAAGTCAACAATCTCCATGCTTTTTCTGGTCATCGTTCCGATATTTAGAGTTGTTACTTTCCATGTAGACTCTGTCTCTCTTTCATTGTCATTCCTGAGTTTGCTTCTCTCCCTGTGTCCGCTCTTGATACGGTAACCGTGGTCCATTTGTCACGGTCCGACAGAAGTCACACAACGCGTCGTTTACACTCTGGCATTGGTTCTGTCCTATTCTTTATTATCACACCACACTGGTAGTAGGGCTTATTGTTTACGGTCTGATGCCCCTCTTGCATCAACCCTTCTGTCTGTCTATCTATCTGTCCATCTTCCATCATCCATCCATCCATCCATCTATCTATATCGAGCTGGGTAGCTAACTTAATACAACCGTACAGTCAAGATCTGATATTTCGAGTGCAATCCCAACCTGCAAAACGAAAGAAGGATCTATTTGCTGCCCATCTTAAAACGCTCTGGTCATTCCGATGGTGATGGCATAGTGTGTCATCAGTGTCGTCCTCTCCCACCCTTCTTTCCAACTGAAGAAGTTGGTAAGGAATTTATCACTAGTGCAAGTGTTGGGGTGCAGCGCATATGGCATTGCCCGAATGCAATGACTCACTGGTGAAGAATTTGTAATTCAGTCCAGTATCTTGCTTCACACACACCACACACACACACACACACACACACACACACACACACACACACACACACACATACACACACATACACACACATACACACACATACACACACACACACACAACACACAGCACACACACATACACAGCACACACACGCACACACGCATATACACGCAAACACACAAAGACACACGCGTATAGACACACACACAACATACATAAACACACGCACACACATACACATGCACAAAACACACACACATACACACACACACACACACACGTACACACACATGCACGTGTGCGTGTGCGTGCGCCGTGTACACGCACACACGTTTGTATAAAATAAAACACACCCAGAAACAATCTGTTCCATACTTAAACTTCTTTAATTTTAGCAAAATGTAAACAGAATGAATCAAAAGTATACGCAAGAAAAAGGACAATATAGGAAAAAAGAAACAGATTGTTTGTCAGAAGAATGTTTAGGGCGTGAAATATATAGCTAAACAAATAAACAAATGAACAATGGAATGAATAAATAAGTAAAATGTACCCAATGACATCCTTTGATGTATCGATTTTACTGACTCTCAAAAAAGATGAAAAGAATTTTCAAAAAGGCAAGTCAACATGGATTTTTTCAACATTGCTCCGTCCACAACTCAAAGTCTCGAACAATCGTCGTCGTCAGAAAACAAACATCGCCTGACACTTTGAAAAGTAGTCACTGCACGCCACACCACCTAAAGCCCACGCTACATTTTCAAATGGACAACACAGACTTTCCTCTCAGGATCGTAATAAGGAATGAATGACGGGCAGCGATAGACGGCCGCTAACTGTCTGTTGCGACACTCGTAGAACAGATCGGGTCGCCCGTGGCCCAGCGGGTAAGAACTATCAGTACGGCCGGTACATGAAGGTAGTAGACCTCCATTCTCCACTGGAACTTTAAACAGGTTGATACAATTCAGAGTGAGAGGAGAAAATACCTGCACAACATACACAATCTAAAGTAAGTTCAAAGTCATTACAAGACAAAGTCAAAACAGAACCTTAGAAATAAAGCAACAAACTTGATTTTCAGTGTAAATAATTCAGATACCCGTCTTCACGAGTATGTAATTTTACAATACATGCAAAATGTATAATGGATGGGGAGGTAGCGAGAAATGAACCATCATTCGCATCGCTATTATCATTATAATAATAATCATCATCATCGTTAACAGTGTAAATACTAGACAGGCAAAAAGAGAAATTGGCAGGGATTACTTACCAAGCTAAACAAATAAATGGACAGACAGATAGGTAGGTAGGTATCTAAACAGTTAGACAGGCAAATAGATTAGATGGTAGAAGGGCAGGTCGGTCGATCGGTAGATTGGTTGGTAGATAGATAGACTGATAGCTAAGTAGGTAACTACCGCGTAGAGTCAGTAATCAACAGAGGAGGGACTGGTGGAAACAGAACCCACGGCTTCCCATACAGTGCCTGTGCAGGCCATGTGACTCCAGGATCGGTCTTGTATCCCACATGGAGACCCCATACCAGGCCATAGAGGACCACGAAGGCCTACTCATCCGTGATATCGACAGGAGAGCCCGTCATCATTAACTTCCTCCTCCTCATCATCATCAATAAAAATATTATTAGACAGACCAAACGATAAATTGGCTGGAGAAGCTGCAGAGGCAGATAGCTAGATGGGCTTGTCGGTCAGTAGATATGTGGGTTGGTAGCAGGGTAGGTAATCCTACTTACCATGGGCACCTGCAGGTGTTCGTCCAAAGGACACTGAGAGACGTTGACAGTGCGTCCGCCACTACACGTGACATACGTGGCTACCCACTGGTCTGCCTGTCCAAGGCTCTGGGGGCCGTCCCCCGCCCCTCACACCTGATGGACGTCTGGGCACAAGGTGTGCAAGACGGGGATGACTTCTGGCATTGGTGCTGTCTGTAATCGCCTGTCGATAAAGAAATGGAAGTCAGCAAGGAAAAACACAAAGTCCGGATCAGCACCACAATCAACAGTGGTGTAGAAAGCTGCAGGAACGGCCAGAAGCTGGAAGAGTCAACCGTGTCCTTGATAAGGTGATGGTATTGTATTTTCCAGTGGTAAAAGTTATCAGCTGAAAGCCATACCAAATGAAATAAGAGGGAGGCAGGGAGAATTTTAAATATCAACTAAGTAACATAACTTTTGAGAGTCACGGAGTTATCTCCCATGTAGAATTTCTCAAACCCAACACAGTTTGCGCTACCCATTCAGCTAGCATAGACTCAACCACAAAGAATAAAGTGGTAAGCTCAGAACATTCCTTAAAAAGGAATGCCCAAGTTACCCACATACCCTGCAACTACGCTACACACAGCCACAATGGTGGAGAGAAATTCATACAACATATTGGTCTTATGTTCAAGATTGACAGTCTTTTATTCTTGAACTGACCAAACACACACACATAGACAAGACAGAACATATACAGGGTTGCTTCCTTTTTTAAGAAGCAAAAAGCGTTAAACTAGTACAAAGCTGGTCTTAAAGGCCACAACACTCATCTACTTTCAATAGTGATCTTTCTAGTTTCTAGGTCCGTTCACTGATTTCCTGTTACAAGGTCACCAATCAATTGCCGCTGTCAGTTTGGTTTTTCACATGTTTTCTTCCTTTTTCTTTTAAATCTCTTGCTTTTTCCCGATATATATTTATTGATTTATTTGTTAGTTTCATCCTTTATTTTAAGAGAAATTTGATTTGCGTCGATCCGTCATTTATCACTCCGTGTGTATGATTGCAAGAATATATATATGTATGTGTGTGTGTGTGTGCGCGCGCGTGTGTGTGTGTGCGTGTGTGTGTGTGCGTGCGTGTGTGTGTGTGTGTGTGTGTGTGCAGATGTGTGTGTATGTGTGTGTGTTGTATTGTGTATGTGTGTGTATGTTGTGTGTGTTGTTGTGTGTGTGTGTGGTGTGTGTGTGTGGTGTGGTGTGTGTGTGTGTGTGTGTGTGTGTGTGTGTGTGTGTGTGTGTGTGTGTGTTGTGGTGTGTTGTATGTGTGTGAAGTTTGTAGACTGTGATTCTACAGACATTCAAAGTGTTTATATTTTCTCGTTGTCCTTTTCCTCTGAAATGTATATGAAACGTATGCAGAATCAAAGACACAGAACCTGAAAAAATGGCTTCATGGAAAGGTGAGGAATTTCCGTGCTAAGCATGTCGAAATGCGGTGTGAAAGGAGCAGAAACAAATCACATACATGCATTGTCCACTTTTTCTGTCTGCACACGGGATGTTGGTTCTTGTGACACAACCGTGCACTCAAGATCTGATATCTCCAATTCAATCCCAATCCGCAAAATCAAAATCTTCACTGTTCACTGCCCGTCTTAAGTTTTCTGTTATTCTGGTGGTGTCAGCTAAATGTTTCATTGTTCCTTCTCACCCCCACTCCCCACTCATCCCCTCTCCATTTCGACACCTTGCCAGTGTAGAGGGATTTATGCAGATTCATGTTTACCGGATCATTGCTAGCAGATCTAGGTGGAGCGGATATGGAATTGGCTGAGTGTGAGGAGTCCCACTTGACCAAACTCCAAACTCTTACGTACAGTGACATCTGTGATGGTACAAGCGGACAGATCAATGACAAAATGGAAAAGTATCATTTGAACCCTTTGACTCCCGCACCTTATCCACCACCAGCAAAATCTTAACCCTTTGATTCCCTCACCCTATCTACTAGCCTCCCAGGAGTCAAAGAGTAAACTGAGTCACAGCAATGAAAAGATTTTCTTTTTCTGTTACATCTCAATAGTAGGAATAGTAGCGGCTCACACTGTACGATAGGCCAAGAGAGCTAGGATAAAGCAGACGTTTTTATTATGTTGATGGATGAGGCTATGTGTAGTACTGATTTGTGTGTGTGTGTTTGGGGGGGGGGGGGCTATTTTCTGCTCTGAGACAAGTTTATACTTAGTGGGTGGGTGTGTTTTCATTCGGCCTCCTTGTTGTTGTTGTTGTTGTTGTTGTTTTAAAGATGAGATGCACAGATACATATGTCATTACAATATAGCAAGATTGTTCCAATGACAGACATACAAAATATCAGTATATGAAACGAAACACAGAAGCTAGGTACGATCTCAGCACCTGGCCAGCTCGTGGGTTTATGGGAAAGCTTAAAGCATGTAATGTGATCATTTTGGATCTTCTCCATCACATAGCACCTGTGACATCAGTGCATATGGAATTCACTCCGAGGGGGGAGACGTCCATCTTGAGAAGCTCAACTGCTCATCTTTGCACAGCTTTTTGTCACTATGGTATGTAGATATTTCGTCACTCCAAAACAGCTGAGATCCACGGAAACTAAGGTAACGATGAGAACAGGGCAGAAAATGTGAACATTTGTCACAAAGCTGTGATGATGAGAAAGGGTATGATAGCAATGATGTTATGGAGATCTATTTTTGGATTGAGACACAGTGATTGAGCTGTACTCAATGCCCACTTTCATAATTTCTATCCTGGCGTCAACCAGATCCGAGAGATACAGACACCTGCCGTAATGGTTGAAAACTCTGAAAAACAACCCAGTTACGCCTGTCTCGCCGAGTCTATCACACGCTGAGCTCTGGTCCAGAGCCTGTTAGGTCAAAAAAATCCCACGGTTTTTGGGATTGATGGGAGTTTGAAACCACAAGCGACGTTAAACCGCTAAAATACCAAAGAAAAAAACACCATAATAATAACAGCAACAATATAATAATATAATATATAATAATAATAATAATATAATAATAATATAAAAATAACATAAAAAAAGGAAATTCTCGTAATTCACGTACAGGGACCTGCAGGCTTTGTCTTTTGACGGCAGTCCACTTCCCAGGAAGACTGGCATCGCTGTGTGTATGCATTGTACACCTGCGGATAGGGACACTCCTGTAAGCTCTGTTCGTAGTTCTCTGGCACTACCACGTAGTATTTGGAGCAGTTGTAGTAGGCCTGGCATTCCCTGGGGTGTGGCAGTAAGGCTGTCTGATTTCTGGAGCAGTATTCGAAGATGGAGA
>JAPXFY010000018.1:26692188-26722188 GCA_030674185.1 Monoplex corrugatus | reverse complement strand
TGTTGTAGTTGATGCTAGTGGTGACGTTTTGTTGCATCTGTTTTTTCTGTATTCACCTGAAATCAGTAGATACAAAAATGTTCACATGTCCATTCACTGTGGCGAAGCAGATTTTTCTGTCTTCAGGATCATCGCACTTGGCGAGATTTCCTTTGTACTCACCTTTCTTTTCTTCTTCCTCTTCTTCCTCTTCTTCCTCTTCTTCCTTTTCTTCCTCTTCTCTTTTTTCACTTTTTTATTTCCCATTATCTGCGCAACATTAATGGCCACACAAGCTGGAACAGTTTTCACACTGCGATGATGATGATGATGATGATGATGATGATGACGATGAGGATGATAATCATGATGCTTTAGAGTTCCATCTGACATTGAGACCTAGTGACAGGGCAGTGGCACTCTACGCTTACTACCATAATGTATTCTAGGATCAGCCAGGCCCGAGATATACAGATATCTTTGGTACTGGTAAAAATATTTAAGCAACACCTTCAAAGACACATCCATAAAATGGATGAGACTCGACTGTGTGGTCCCAGTCTTCCCAATGAGCTCATAGCACGCTACACTGTGGGTGGGAACCGGTTAGAGCCAAAACATCTCACACTGAGTTTTGAAGGGACTGACAGTGATTTGAACCGAAAAACCTTCCAGCCGATAGTCCGTTGCGCTAACCACTACACCACGGTGACTGGAGTGGCGAAGTAGTCAGCGCAACAGACTACAAGCTGAGAGGTTGCGGGTTCGAACCCTCAAAAGTCAAAAATTATTGAGATTTTTCGGCTCCAACTGGCTCCTACCCAAAACTGAGAGTGCTATAAGCTCCTTCGGAAGACTTCAGACCACACAAGTGAGTCTCATCCACTTCATAGATGTGCCATTGAGGATGTTCCTCAAATTTCTTAACCAACACGGCAGGTATCTCTCGGGCCTGGTTGACGCTAATTTATACGTGTTTTGCATAGGAAACGTAGAGTCCAGCCCTATCATGCTGCCTCAATCATAGATGGACCGCCATGGCATCATGATCATCATCTCCATTACCATGAAATCTTCAATCATCATAGCATGGAGAACACTGTCTGTGGCCTTTCATGCCCGATCTGTGGTGACCTTACTTTAGTTTCCTTTACAGCTTCCGTGCTGGTGGCAACTTATTGGGGTCCTTCGTGTCACTGGTTCATGGAGACCGTCATTGGAGCATGGTATTTATAGTCTCCTTACCGGTGGCCTCTCTCTCGATGTGGCACCACGACTGAGTTATTATTGTCGTTAGTGTGGGGTTTATATGGCAGTGTCCTGACTTAGCTGAAGAGAACAGGTGATGTCACCTGTCAACTACTGCAGTGCATGGTCTCTTCTAGTAGGTACCCTGTGGTGATTAGACATCCCATGGGCTTTCTGGCACCTGGACTTTGTGGCTAGGTAGGCTTGTTGTTGTTGTTTAAGATTATAAACTATTTTCCTTTTAATGTCAAGAGTAAACACTCACATGAGCTGGATGGTCTCCCTCTATTTCCACAGTGCACCCTCCACGAAGGTAGACAGGTGAGGGATACGTCATCAAAGAGCCAGGGGGAGGGGCACTCCTGTAGGTAATCAACAGCAGAACTGGGTACCACGCCGCCTTGAAATGAACAGTTGTAGTACAACTGGCATTCCCTATGGTGAGCCATTAATCCACTGCTGTTTCTGGCGCAGAATTCGTATACAGTTATCGTCATGGTTGGTGTTGGTACTGGTCTTGGCGGTGATGGAGATGGTGTGACTGGTGCTGGTTGTGGTCCTAAACAACAAAGCAACCGTTGTTATAACAACCAACAACAACAACAAAACAAACAAACAAACAAACAAACAAACAAACAAACAACAAAAAATAAATAAAACAAACGAATAATGATGATGATAATGATAAATGTTACTACTACTACTACTACTACTTATACTGCTACTACTACTACTATCATTAGGAAGAAGAAGGAAAAGAAGAAGAAGATTGATGATAATGAATTTCAAAAAGGAGAATGCGGGGAGAAGAGATTGATGAGTAGTGCAGGGCAAAGAAAAATTCGGTTCTCCTGTTGTTTGGTTGGTTGGGTAGGTTTTATTTTGTTTGTTATTGTTTGTTTGTTTTGTTTTGTTATGATTCGATGAATGAAAAGAAAAAAATCTTACTTCAGGTATAAGTGTTAACACACACGATAATATTACAAGTCTTTACCCAAGCATACAGAATAAAAGTGAACACAATTGTATGACTTTCAGTGCCATACTTTATCTCAAATATGTCCATGGATACTATTTTTCTCAATAACTTTGAAAAAAGTATGAGTACCGTGAATATAATCAATTAAACAACGCAGGCGCATGTTTATAGGTTACATCAATACAGACATTACAGACTATATCCATATTATAAACATTAAATCTTCAAACATACAATCGAGAAAATAAAACCACACAGACCAAAAAACAGCAACAACAATAGTTGATTGCATGTACATTCTAATATTCTTTTCTCTTTTTTTCTCTCATTTTCTCCCCTCCTCTCTCTCTCTCTATTCCTCTCGTCCTGTCTCTCCTCCCCATCTCTCTCTCTCTCTCCGTCGCTCTTTCTCAGTCTCTGATCATTTCTCCTCTGTTCTTTTCCATTCTGCTTTAAGTTTTGTAAAGCCAGGATAATGCTCTTTATGAGATATCTTTTGTTAGAGAACGTCTTAAATGCACAGTCAGATAGAAATCTTTTAACGATAAATAGTTAATCAAGCCACTGTCAACTTGCATCCCGTACCACTCAAACCGCGACTTTCGGGGTATATCGTTTTCATCATCATCATCATCATCATCATCATCATCATCATCATCATCATCACATCATCATCATCATCATCATCATCATCATCATCATCATCGTCGTCATCGTCATTCATCATCATCATCATCATCATCATCATCATCATCAGCAGCAGCACAGCAGCAGCACATCATCATGCCCCTTGCCGCATGGCGTTGTTTGTGTGTTTGCTTGTCTCAAGATTGTCTCGTTTGTTTTCTTTCCTGTCTTTTGAACTCTTAACATTCTTCTTAGAAACCATATTTCAGCTGTCTCCATCTTGTTTTTATTTTGTTTGTTGATTGTCCAGGTTTGGCATCCGTACAACATCATCGGTTGTATACAACACTTAAAGGCTCTCTTCTGGATGTTAGTTGCCAGGTATTTCTTGGTAAGAACGCTTTTTGTTTTTTGGAATACTGTTTCAACTTGGCCGATTCTGCTGGCTGTTTCTAATGTGTATGTGCCGTCTATTGAGATGACTGTTCCGAGATATTTAAACTTACCAACTTGTATCAATGTTATGCCATTTGCTGTTACTTTACACGGGGTAATTTCTTTGTTTTTAGTGATTACTTTTTTTACTATTTAGTTCCACCCCTTCTTACTATTTAGTTCCACCCCTTTTTACTATTTAGTTCCACCCTTCTTACTATTTAGTTCCACCCCTTCTTACTATTTAGTTCCACCCCTTCTTACTATTTAGTTCCACCTCTTCTTACTATTTAGTTCCACCCCTTTTACTATTTAGTTCCACCCCTTTTACTATTTAGTTCCACCCCTTTTTACTATTTAGTTCCACCCCTTCTTACTATTTAGTTCCACTCCTTCTTACTATTTAGTTCCACCCCTTCTTACTATTTAGTTCCACCCCTTCTTACTATTTAGTTCCACCCCTTCTTACTATTTAGTTCCACTCCTTCTTACTATTTAGTTCCACCCCTTTTTACTATTTAGTTCCACCCCTTTTTACTATTTAGTTCCACCCCTTCTTACTATTTAGTTCCACTCCTTCTTACTATTTAGTTCCACCCCTTCTTACTATTTAGTTCCACCCCTTCTTACTATTTAGTTCCACCCCTTTTACTATTTAGTTCCACCCTTCTTACTATTTAGTTCCACCCCTTCTTACTATTTAGTTCCACCCCTTCTTACTATTTAGTTCCACCCCTTCTTACTATTTAGTTCCACCCCTTCTTACTATTTAGTTCCACCCTTCTTACTATTTAGTTCCACCCCTTCTTACTATTTAGTTCCACCCCTTTCTTACTATTTAGTTCCACCCCTTTTTACTATTTAGTTCCACCCCTTCTTACTATTTAGTTCCACCCCTTCTTACTATTTAGTTCCACCCCTTCTTACTATTTAGTTCCACCCCTTCTTACTATTTAGTTCCACCCCTTTTACTATTTAGTTCCACCCTTCTTACTATTTAGTTCCACCCCTTCTTACTATTTAGTTCCACCCCTTTTACTATTTAGTTCCACCCCTTTTTACTATTTAGTTCCACCCCTTTTTACTATTTAGTTCCACCCCTTCTTACTATTTAGTTCCACCCCTTCTTACTATTTAGTTCCACCCCTTCTTACTATTTAGTTCCACCCCTTCTTACTATTTAGTTCCACCCCTTCTTACTATTTAGTTCCACCCCTTCTTACTATTTAGTTCCACCCCTTTTTACTATTTAGTTCCACCCCTTTTTACTATTTAGTTCCACCCCTTCTTACTATTTAGTTCCACCCCTTCTTACTATTTAGTTCCACCCCTTCTTACTATTTAGTTCCACCCCTTCTTACTATTTAGTTCCACCCCTTCTTACTATTTAGTTCCACCCCTTCTTACTATTTAGTTCCACCCCTTCTTACTATTTAGTTCCACCCCTTTTTACTATTTAGTTCCACCCCTTTTTACTATTTAGTTCCACCCCTTTTTACTATTTAGTTCCACCCCTTTTTACTATTTAGTTCCACCCCTTCTTACTATTTAGTTCCACCCCTTCTTACTATTTAGTTCCACCCCTTCTTACTATTTAGTTCCACCCCTTCTTACTATTTAGTTCCACCCCTTCTTACTATTTAGTTCCACCCCTTCTTACTATTTAGTTCCACCCCTTCATTTCTGTTTTCTATTTCTGTTATTATCCACAAGCTTTTGTAGGTTTTCTTCATTTTCTGCAATTAGAATGGTATCATCTGCACAACGAAGATTGTATATTACTTTTCATCCAACTTTTATCCCTAGACATTCTTCTAGGCTTCTCATGATGATTTAAATGTAAAGTGAAAACAAATCTGGTGACAGAACACATTCTTATCTAACCCTTCTTTTGATATTTTGAAAAGAGCTCATACCATTTTCTACCCTCATTGTTGCTGTTTACTCCCAGTGCATATTCCTTAATTTGTTTTAAATCTATTCCATTAATGCTGAACTTTTCCAGCTGGTTGATCAATTCTTCGTGTCTTACCCGATCAAAAGTTTGGTATAATCAACAATATGCTTTCGACACCATCGACCACAAAATTCTCATTTCGCGACTTCAAAACGTTTTTGGCATCTGTTCCACAGCCCTCCAGTGGTTTCATTCGTATCTGCTGGATCGAAAACAGTATGTATCGGTCGATGGTCATAATTCTTTATCACTTCCTCTTGATTTTGGTGTTCCGCAAGGCTCGGTGCTAGGGCCAGTTCTGTTTGTCTTGTATACCACCCCCCTGTCTGAGGTCATTGAGCGCCATGGAGTTAGTCACCAGCTTTTTGCAGACGACACACAGCTTCAACAGGCATGCAAACCTGCAGACATTGACAGTACCATACAGACACTACAGACATGCACGGATGATGTAAAGACATGGATGACTGACAACATGTTAAAACTTAATGACAGTAAGACTGAAGCTCTTCTGTTTTCTGGTTCTTCAGACTATAATCCTCCACTTCCAACTTCTATCACTGTTGGCTCTTCTGACATCTCTTTCTGTCCAAAAGCTAGGAACTTAGGTTTCATTCTTGACTCTTCTCTCTCCATGAAAGATCACGTTTCCAAAGTCTGCCAGCTTTCTTATTTTGAATTGAAAAGGATTGGATCTATCAGAAACTTTCTCAGTTCTACTGCCACCAAGATTCTTGTCACTTCCTGTTTTCTGTCGAGACTTGACTACTGTAACTCTCTCCTCATGGGCTGCCCGAACACTGTTCTCTATCCTATGCAGAAAGTTCAAAATTCAGCTGCACGCCTTATTCTTAAGGCATCCCGTCAACAACCTTGCACTCCTTTGCTTCACCAACTGCACTGGTTACCAATATCTCAGAGAATTAAGTACAAGACTGCTTGCATCTGCTTCAATTCTATCTCTGGTTCTGCTCCTGAGTATATTTCTGATATTCTGCACTTGTATACTCCATCTCGGTCTCTCCGCTCTTCCTCTGATTCAAGACTCCTCAGGCAGATACAGTATAACCGCAAATCTCATGGCTTTCGCTCACTTTCTCATTTCGGTCCCCAGTTTTGGAACTCTCTTCCCAAGAAATTACGCCACTCTCCGTCCATTTCTTCTTTCAAGTCAAACTTGAAAACACACCTTTTCCAGCAGTATTTCGACATCTGATCACTTTTCCCCACATCACCTTGTCGGCTGGCTGATATGTGTAATTGGATTTTGTGTATGCGCGTGGGGGTGGGGGGTAGTAGGGAAGGGGTGGAATAATAGTTTATATGGAGTAACTGAGTGAAAAGTGTTTAATTGGAATGAATCTGATATTTGATTGAATTGCGTGGTATGCATATTTTGAAGATTGCGAATGTAAATCATTATGTTATGTGATTATGATGTATGTATGTATTTGATTGTCATTTGATGATGTGTAAGTTGTTGTGTAGTCTTGTATTTACTGACTTCCTATTATATAGATCTCCCATTCCCCAGCGCCTAGATCCAGTGGCTTAGTGCGCTTTATAAGTCCTAGGTATTATTATTATTATTATTAAATATAGATCCTTATTCAACTTAATTGATCTTTCCATGAGATTTCTTAGGATATGTATGGCATTAACAGTTTCTTTCCCTTCCACATTATTCTTCTGCTATTTCTGGTTTGATTCTGTTCTCCTCCTCATCATGAGTAGTCTTAAAAATCTTTGCCGCGTGACTCATCAAGCTGATTGTACATGTACGATGGAGTTTGCATTACACTCCTGCTTTTTTTTGGAAGTGCAATAAACATTGACATTGCCATATCTTGTGGGGATTTTTCTGGCGTTATCAATTTCATATAGGAGGACTGTTAGTTTTTCAATACCCAATTCATCTAGAACCTCAATCAATTTCATGTGTCATCTTTTCCATCGCTGCTGTAACTTCATTTTGCGTTATTGCTGGTCCTTCAAAGTTCTATCTGATGACGTGTTCTTTCTTTCTGTCATCGTCAAAAGGTCTTCAAGTGTGCTCTCCACATCGATCTAATATTTTGAATTTTTCCATCATAATCGTACCATCTTTTGATTTTAAGCAACCAGTTGAAGTGACATCTTTTTTCTTTGAACAATTTCTTCAATATTTCTGTGCATAAACTTAGGGTCTGTTTTGTGTCAGTCTTCGATTTCTTTGCACATTCTTTCCACCCAAGCTTCCTTAGTTTTTGCATTTTTTCTTGATTTTGTTATCTATCCTTTTGTATTCTTCCTCTTTTCCTTTCACTTTCCTACGTCCATCCATCAAAAAATTCCTTTTGTGATCTACTTCTTCTTTGGTTTTCTTTGTACTCTGTGGATTTTTTTTATAAACTTCATTTATTGGGTTTTTCAACTTTGTGCATTACTCCTCATGGTCACCACATTTTCCAGAGCACTGAATTTGTTTTGAATAGATACGCTAAATTTTACACGAATTGATTTATCTGTCTTTAAGAGTCAAGTGTTTAGTTTGATGTTCTTTTTTGGTTTGTTTCTTCTCTTTAGTTTCAGCCGAAATTTTCCCATTACAGGATTGTGATCATTGTTGCAGTCTGCTCCTGGTAATGTTTTTGCTATCAATAAATAGTTTCTAAATCTCTTCTTTATCATGATGTAATCAAATTGATTTCTTGTATTGTCTCCTGGATTCTTCCATTCAATTTTCTTCTGTTAATTTGCTCAAACCAAGTGTTTCCTATCATGAATTCATTTACTTTTACCCACTCAACAAGTTTGTCTCCTTTCGTTTCGCTTGCCCAGGCCATGAGGTCCAACTAGATTTCATCTACTTTTTCCTGTCCCACTTTACAATCTCCCATTACAATTGTAACGTCCTGTGATATACATTGAGTCTTGGCTGTCTCTAATTTTACTTAAAAGTTGTCAGTTTCTTCCTCAGTACTTGCGGATGTTGGTGCATATACTTGGACTATGCTGATATCAAATGATTTACCCTCCAATAACTACTAAAACACGTCTGATAAAGCCCAGTATCTTTTGACAGACTCTGACTTGCCACTATCCGTTATGATGAGTACCCCTCTTTCATGTGTGTCCCCTCCGCAATATATAATCTTATGCTTGCCCGATGCCATCATGCCTGCTCCCTTCCATCTCGCCTCTTCTATTCCTAAAATACTGATGTTCAATCTTTCCAACTGGCGAAACTATCACAGACAAGAGCAAGCAAATGGAGAGATGGGTGCAGCATTACTCACACCTGCACGGCAGGGAAAGAACTATCTCAGACTCGAAGCAATGGAGCACTTGCCTGTGATGGAGGAGTCAGACGGGAGGGCCTAGCTTGGAGGAGCTTAGCAAAGCCATTGACAGCCTGCCCACAGGAAAAGCACCAGGGACGAATGGATTCGCAGCAGAAACCATCAACAGTGCAAAAGGACTACTCCTCAAACACCTCCATGTACTTCTCTGTCAGTGCTGGGAGAAGGGGGAAGTTCATCGGGACATGCGAGACTGTAACATCGTCACCCTGTATGAGAACAGAAGAGATCGCAGTGACTGTAAAGACTACCGTGGGATCTCTTTGCTGAGCATTGTGGTCCTCAGCAGACTCCAAAAGCTGACTGACAGAGACACAATGCGGCTTCAGGTTGGAACGCTCTAAGATGGATATAATCTTTTCCCAACGTCAGCTTCAGGAGAAATATAGAGAGCAGAAGCAACCACTTAACAGTTTCATAGACCTGAAAAAGGCCTTTGACCTTGCGAACCGCGAACGCATATGCAAAGTCCTTGCAGGGACTGGATGTCCACTAAACCTTCCGAGCGTGATCCAGTCATTCCATCCAGTTCGACGAGTCATCATCAACCCCATTTGACGTAAAGAGCAGAGTCAAGCAGGGGTGCGTGCTTGCCCCAGCCTCTTTGGCATTTTCTTCGCTGTCATGCTTAAGCAGGCCTTCAGAACATCAACTGATGGAATCTATCTCCATTCTAGATCAGATGGAAAACCTTACAGCTTGTTCAGACAGAAAGCAAAGATCAAGATCCGGAAGGTTTTGTTCAGAAACATGCTATTCGCACATAACGCTGCCTTGACAGCTCACAAGGAGGAACGTCTTCAGAATCTTCTCGACAGTTCTCCCAAGCCTGCAAGGACTTCAGACTGACAGTCAATCCAGAGAAAATAAACGTCATGGGCCAGAACACCGAAAGCCTGCCAACCATCACCATAAACAACTATCAGCTGGATGTGATGAAGGAGTTCACATATCTCCGCACAACAGTGACTGACGACCCCTCTGTGGGCTCCGACGTCAGCAGACGGATTGGTTGAGCTTTGTCAACATTTGCCAGGTTATCAAAGCGGGTCTGGAAGAACGCCAAACTGATCCTGAAGATCAAGATGACTGCCTACAGAGCCTGTGTCCTCAGTGCCCTCTTGTATTGCAGACAGGTATGGAAACTGTACTCCAGGCAAGAAAGGAGGCTCAATATCTTCCACGTGCACAACCTGAGGCGGATTCTGGGCATCAGACAGTCGGACAACATAATGAACAAGGAAGTCCCCGAGCGTGCTGTCACATCCAGCATCTATACTCTGTACGTCAACGTCGCCTTTGGTGGCCAGGACACGTTCGCAGGATGCATTACGGCGGGATTCCCAAGGACTGCTGCATGGCGGGCTCGAAACAGGCAAGACAGCTCAGGGTCATCCCCAACTACAATCTAAAGATACTTGCAAAAAAGACATGAAGACCCTCAACATGGACATCGACGGATGGGAAGATCTTGGCCTAGGATCGCTCCCACTGGAGGCAGGAACTAAATCGCAATCTGCGCAGAGGGGGAAGAAGCTACAACTTGCTGCAGATGAAAGAAGAGCGAAACGCAAGAACAACAAGCTCTACCAGCAAACACCGCCTTCAAAAGCAGCTAATGCATCAGGGACGCCATTCTGGCATCGGCCTGCACAGCCATGACAGGTGCTGCTCCAATACCAACTGATCATGACTCTCGGGACGCACATCCATTACCTCTTGCGATCGACAGATGACAACAACAACAATAACAAAATTGGAGCCAGTCTCATCATCATCATCATCATCAAGTGCCTTGCCACATGGCGTTGGTGATCATGGCCCTCCATGTGCATCTGTCCCTTGTTGCCTCAAGCACATCTTCCACCCTCTCTGTCCTCAGCCACTCTGCAAGTCTGTCCAATATATTTTCTCTGGTTCTACCTGGTGCTCTCTTTCCCTCCAGCTTTCCTTTTATGACCAGGTGCTCCAATTCCCCTCTCCTCATAAAATGGCCTATAAATGTTGCCTGTCTTTTCCTAATCTTCCTTATGAATGATCTTCTTGTGTCTCGTTTGTTTTCTTTGCTGTCCATGGAACTCTCAACTCTCGGCTGCCTCAGTTTTGTTATGGCTTTGCTTGTTGACTGTCCACGCTTCACAACCGTATAACATTATCGGTTCTATATAACATTCAAGAACTCTCTTCCTGATGTTAATTGATAGGCATTTGTTGGTAGGAATGCTTTTCATTTTCTTGAACGCTGTTTTGGCTTGGCCAATTCTGCAGAGTATTCACCCATTATCCTCTAAAAGAACTTTTGTTTGTTTTTGAGGTCACCCCCTTCAGTGCACTTGGCACGGTAGAACTATCTGGCCTTTGGCTTTAGCAATGTCAGACTAAAACCTGAGATACGGATAATATGGTGTTAATACGAACAACATTGAGCAAAGCGATATTCCCACGAAAAAAACAACAAAATAAACCAACATAGACCTGCCTTTCAAATTATTGCTCCTTCAAACAAATCTTTCTCTAAACTGTGCCAGCCTCAAACAAAAAGGAGTAAACGCCACACAAATAAGGCACCCTCCCCTTCCTCAGATACATACCGGCACACTCCCCTTTCTTAGCTAAACTCTTGCACAAAGGAAGCTTAACACGGAGTCAGCCATGTTTGCCAGACACGCTGTCCACAAGGGGACCTAAAGGCGTCGTCACACTGCTAATTCTTGCGAACACTAGCCCTGCAGCAGACCAATTGACAGGCATGCGCTATCTTCTTTGTCGGAATCTTTGGGGCGTTGTTTAATGAGGAAACAAAAGCGGAAAAGAAACAGGTGTGTCTGCTGAAGTCTATTGCCCACTGTCCATTTCTTCCCACTCTGACGCTTCTGTTAGCCCTGCTTGCTGGCAATGGCGAATGTGGCCCCCTTTATACACATCCTTCTTACCGAAGCAGTAAAATACCGTGTTGAATGAACAAAAGTAACAAGTCGAACTTTGACTGAACACAACAATAAAACAACAACAACACCCAAAAATTGGCATCAACAACAAAAACAAATTCACCACTCCCAACAGTAACGACAAAATAATGCCAATGAAAATGCAAATGATATTGCAAATAAAAGATGAAATCATCAACATCATTATCACCACCATTTCATCATCATTGTTGTCATTGGTATAATCATAATCATAACAGTTTCAATATTGAAGGTAACAATAATAATAATGATAATAATAATGATAATAAAGATAATAATGATAATAATAATAATAATATATTAACAACAACAACAACAATAATAATAGAGTTATAACAATAATGATGATAATGACAATAATAATAAAAATAATAATAATAACAATGATGATGATGATGATGATGATGATGACGACGACGAAGACAACAGCAACAACAACAACAACGATGATGATGATGATGATGATGATGAAACCTGCAGAGAGAAAGTGCCAGATGAATTAAGTTGCAAGAAAACTAATGAAAACTGCACCAAACAGAATTATAACTTACGTCAGTTGCCCTTTTCCTGTCCACCTCAACACGTCAGACGTACTCTAATTTTGTTTAGGATCATGGCACTTAGGGATATTTCATTTCTGCTCTCCTTTTTTCAATTTTCTACGACACCTTAATGACCATAGAAGCTGGCACACTTTTTACGGTGGTGATAGTGGTGATGAGGATAATAATTTTAATGCTATGGAGTCCCATCTAGGATTGAGACTGCGCGAGATGGATGCACTCTACGCTTGCTATCATAATATATCTATTCTGGAGTCAACCAGGCCCGAAAGATACAGGCACCTGTGGTGTCATAGGATTTGAGCAACACCCTCAACAAAGCATCCATGAAGTGGATGAGACGCAACTGTGTGGTCCCAGTCTTCCCAATGAGCCCATAGCATGCTCAACTTTAGGTAGAGCCGGTTGGAGCCAAAAAAATCTCACAATCATTTTTGAAGGGACTGATAGGGATTCGAACCCACAACCTTCAATCAGCAGTCCGTTGCACTAACCACTTCACCACGGCGAATGGTCGTTAGTACAAAACTTATCATTAGCCGTCTGTGTTTACCCCTTTCTCTTTTTCTTCTTTTTCTCCCCTCTCCAAAGGGCTTGTGTGTAACTTCAAGTGGTACTTTAATACAGTTCACATTTTCAGTGTTTGCTTGTGTGTCTGGCAACTTCATTTATTGTTTATAGATCTCAGCTGTGTTTGGATGCCCAACTTTTGCTGAAATCTGGTACATATACGAAGTTTTACTCTCGTCTTTCTCTTTAGAGTCCGTACAAAGTTCTAAGTGAATCGATCAAACAAACACGTCTGTTCTTTACACTTTTATTACAGAAAACTGTACAAATTTTTTATAATTACGCAAAGTTAGCTTAGCGTTCAGCTTTCAACTGTTCTCATATGTTTGGGGAGTCTTTTGGATATTGTATTTATAAAAAGATAACTTGAATATAGATATCATACCACGATCTGGCTAAATATATTTCAGTTATTTTGGGAAGACATTAAGAATCATGCAAACAAGGTAACAAACAAACAAAGGTAACAAACAAACAAGATAACAAACAAACAAGGTAACAAACAAACAAGGTAACAAACAAACAAGGTAACAAACAAACAAGGTAACAAACAAACAAGGTACCAAACAAACAAGGTAACAAACAAACAAGTAACAAACAAACAAGGTAACAAACAAACAAGGTAACAAACAAACAAGGTACAAACAAACAAGGTAACAAACAAACAAGGTAACAAACAAACAAGGTAACAAACAAACAAGGTAACAAACAAACAAGGTAACAAACAAACAAGGTAACAAACAAACAAACAAGGTAACAAACAAACAAGGTAACAAACAAACAAAGTAACAAACAAACAAGGTAACAAACAAACAAAGTAACAAACAAACAAGGTAACAAACAAACAAGGTAACAAACAAACAAAGGTAACAAACAAACAAGATAACAAACAAACAAGGTAACAAACAAACAAGGTAACAAACAAACAAGGTAACAAACAAACAAGGTAACAAACAAACAAGGTAACAAACAAACAAGGTAACAAACAAACAAGGTAACAAACAAACAAGGTAACAAACAAACAAGGTAACAAACAACAAACAAGGTAACAAACAAACAAGGTAACAAACAAACAAGGTAACAAACAAACAAGGTAACAAACAAACAAACAAGGTAACAAACAAACAAGGTAACAAACAAACAAACAAGGTAACAAACAAACAAGGTAACAAACAAACAAGGTAAAAACAAACAAACAAGGTAACAAACAAACAAGGTAACAAACAAACAAGGTAACAAACAAACAAGGTAACAAACAAACAAGGTAACAAACAAACAAGGTAACAAACAAACAAGGTAACAAACAAACAAGGTAACAAACAAACAAGGTAACAAACAAACAAGGTAACAAACAAACAAGGTAACAAACAAAAACAAACAAAGGTAAACAAACAAACAAGGTAACAAACAAACAAGGTAACAAACAAACAAGGTAACAAACAAACAAACAAGGTAACAAACAAACAAGGTAACAAACAAACAAGGTAACAAACAAACAAGGTAACAAACAAACAAGGTAACAAACAAACAAACAAGGTAACAAACAAACAAGGTAACAAACAAACAAGGTAACAAACAAACAAGGTAACAAACAAACAAACAAGGTAACAAACAAACAAACAAGGTAACAAACAAACAAGGTAACAAACAAACAAGGTAACAAACAAACAAACAAGGTAACAAACAAACAAGGTAACAAACAAACAAGGTAACAAACAAACAAACAAGGTAACAAACAAACAAGGTAACAAACAAACAAGGTAACAAACAAACAAGGTAACAAACAAACAAGGTAACAAACAAACAAGGTAACAAACAAACAAGAAATAAAGTCAAATGACAAGAAAAGGGAGACAAACAGAAAGGACAGGTTGATCAAAGGTGTGCAGTCTCCCCATGGCCATGCTTCACGTTAAGCTTTTGGACTCAAGTCTTTACAACAGACGCATGTTACAAATGAATGATTATATCTTCGTTTGCGTGTGTTCGTGAACGAACAAGAGGTTCAATATTTACCATCATACGATATTATTTTAAACACAACCCAGTTTGTGATCTGTGCCTTTTGTCACAGCGGTAGGGGTTGACATGTCTTGTGCTGTACCTACGTCCTCCACCCTAACCTGCTCTTTTGTGAAGCGTTTAGGGCTCTAGCGGGACTGGGCTTTGTACAAATAATGATTAGTATCAGTATAAGCACAAATTTAAGATAATGACTTACACTGTATTACAATGCGTCCTCTTTATCAGGAATGCCTCCTTAAGTCTAAATAGGCCTTTTAGCTCAGTAAAGGATGGAACTCTTATTGCTAGGATCGTGGATTTAATCCTCACATAGGGCGGTGTTTGAAAATATTCTTACAGAGATTTTCAGTTCAACTTACATTGTGTATAGCCCCGGCAATCTCTAAGGGCACTGTCATGATTGTCACCATGCCACTAACCAAAGTTAAGATGTAAAATTATCACCACCTGCACGCCACTAACAAAAGTTAAGATGTAAAATTATCACCACCTGCACGCCACTAACCAAAGTTAAGATGTAAAACTATCACCACCTGCACGCCACTAACCAAAGTTAAGATGTAAAATTATCACCACCTGCACGCCACTAACCAAAGTTAAGATGTAACACTATCACCACCTGCACGCCACTAACTGATTCGATCTCGTGAACTGGGTTCATCCCATGTTCGCGAGATCTGAGTAGAGATTCACGCAGACAGCATTAGAGCGCTGACGAAGATGGCGAGAACGCCATCGAAAGCTACGGAACTGTGAGTAGCGATTTTTACACTGTTGGGAGACCTTGTTCTTCAAAATTGGTAGCATTATGTCTACCCCCCAACTGTTGAAACTTCCCCTACGTCTCATTCGCGATTACGATCGGACGATCATCACTACCTTTCGTGAATCAGAGAAATTACACCGCTCCCTAGCGAAGTTCAGGAACCATCTACACTTCACACTGCACTGCAAACATCACGGCGTCTTTCCCACCAGCCTAAAAATCAAAACTCCGATGAAAGGAACAGCAGCAAATAATATCATCAATCAGGCACAACGAGCACTCATGAACGAACGCATCAAGCAAATCAACACCCGCATCACTTGTCTGGAAGGGAAAATCCAAGACCTCGAGGAAAGACTGAGCTCTAGCACACTACCAGATGCTATGCTCTCCGAAATCAAAGAGTGGCTAAACAACACACGACGAATAGAATGGGACAAAGTACGCCAACGCCATCGAAAGAAATTCGAACTTCTAGCACCAAAAAACAACAGGAGACAACAGAATGACAAAAGCGAGATTACACCTGTACCGGAAGAAACAAAAAGAAAGACCAAAGAGAGGTGGGTGATCAATCTATCAGATCGCCAACTCACTAAACCTGAACAGGAAGTACTAGAGAAAGGACTAAATTTCGCCGTAGCCCCTAACAAGCTTCCAGTGGTAGACCTCATCACAAGCATTGAAACAGCTTGCAGGTATATTGGCCCTAATTCAGAAGAAGCCACACACTTAAGATCAGACTGTGTCAGAATCATGAAACAGGCCAAACTACCGAAATCCAACTTAACACCGGACCAAAGACGGGCTCTGGCGGATTTAAAGAACGAACACGCCACGATGATCCTACCAGCTGACAAAGGTCGTGCCACAGTCATCATGCCTAGACCCATGTACTATGAGAAGGCAAGCAAACTTCTGGAAGATACTACAACATATAAACGCCTCAAGAAAGATCCTACTTCCAAGTTTTCCAACAAACTGAAAGACACACTGAAACGCCTGAAAGAGACGGACCGCCTGTCATTAGAACAGTACAGGAAATTATACCCAACTGTGTCCGACGTCCCCAAGTTCTATGGTCTACCCAAAGTCCACAAGAAAGAAGTCCCCCTCCGTCCCATAGTCGCATCCAGAGGTTCCATCATGTATGAGACGGCTAGATTTGTGGCGGACATCCTATCACCTCTCGTAGGACACACAGATCATCACATCCACAACAGTGCTGACCTAGTGGAAAAACTGAGTAACTACACCCTCGCTCATGATGAACTCCTTGTGTCATATGATGTCTCTGCCCTATTTACCAGCGTACCAGTGAAAGAAAGCATAGAGATCATACGCCGAAGGTTACAAAACGACCAAACCCTCCACCAACGTACATCTCTCACACTGGACGACGTATGTGAACTCTTGTCCTGCTGCCTCACCACCACCTACTTCACCTTCCAAGGTGAATTCTACCAACAAAAAGAAGGAGCAGCCATGGGCTCCCCAGTAAGCCCAATAGTAGCCAACCTGTTCATGGAGGATTTTGAAGAGAAAGCATTGGCTTCTTTCCACTCCCCACCACGATACTGGGGGCGCTACGTAGACGACACCATGACTATCCTCCCCCCGCAACTGGTCGAACAGTTCACAGAACATCTGAACAACCAACACCCAGCCATCAAATTCACGAGGGAAGTGGAACAGAACAACTCCATAGCCATGCTGGACACCCTCATCACCAGAACTGATGGCATTCTATCCTTCTCGGTCTACCGTAAACCAACTCATACGGACCAATATTTACAGTTCGACAGCCACCAGCCCCTTGAACACAAACTGGGAGTGATTCGAACCCTTACCCACAGAGCTAACACCATATGCAGTACCCAAGAGGCAAAAGACAAGGAGACAAACCACCTGAAAAAAGTGCTCACCATCTCGGGCTACAAAAAGTGGGCCTGGAACAGCCCGGGAGGCAGAAAATCCAACACCGCATCCCAACAGCCAGTGAAACAACACCAGCGCAAGGGACACATCACCATCCCATACGTAGGAGGTGTGAGTGACGCTCTGTCCAGAAAGATCAGAAAACTGGGGGTGGCTGTACATTCCAAACCTTCCAACACCATACGCAGCCAGCTGGTCACCCCCAAGGACAAAACCAGCAAACTCGACAAAGCTGGCATTATATACAGAATAGACTGCCAGGACTGTAACCAACATTATGTCGGTGAAACTGAACGCCCCCTTCAGAAGAGACTAACAGAACACAAGAGGGACTCTTCTCCAGTAGGAGCTCACCTACACGCCGAAAAACATCAATTCAGTGCGGACAATGTCAACATCCTGGACAGAGAAAATAAGTGGTTCCAGCGAGGAGTCAAGGAGGCCATCTACATCGCAGCCACCAACCCCCCGCTCAACAGGGACCGGGGCCGTTACACCCTGCCCCCGGTGTACCATTCTCTGATTCGATCTCGTGAACTGGGTTCATCCCATGTTCGCGAGATCTGAGTAGAGATTCACGCAGACAGCATTAGAGCGCTGACGAAGATGGCGAGAACGCCATCGAAAGCTACGGAACTGTGAGTAGCGATTTTTACACTGTTGGGAGACCTTGTTCTTCAAAATTGGTAGCATTATAACAAAAGTTAAGATGTAAAATTATCACCACCTGCACGCCACTAACAAAAGTTAAGATGTAAAACTATCACCACCTGCACGCCACTAACCAAAGTTAAGATGTAAACTTATCACCACCTGCACGCCACTAACAAAAGTTAAGATGTAAACTTATCACCACCTGCACGCCACTAACAAAGGTTAAGATGTAAAACTATCACCACCTGCACGCCACTAACCAAAGTTAAGATGTAACACTATCACCACCTGCACGCCACTAACTGATTCGATCTCGTGAACTGGGTTCATCCCATGTTCGCGAGATCTGAGTAGAGATTCACGCAGACAGCATTAGAGCGCTGACGAAGATGGCGAGAACGCCATCGAAAGCTACGGAACTGTGAGTAGCGATTTTTACACTGTTGGGAGACCTTGTTCTTCAAAATTGGTAGCATTATGTCTACCCCCCAACTGTTGAAACTTCCCCTACGTCTCATTCGCGATTACGATCGGACGATCATCACTACCTTTCGTGAATCAGAGAAATTACACCGCTCCCTAGCGAAGTTCAGGAACCATCTACACTTCACACTGCACTGCAAACATCACGGCGTCTTTCCCACCAGCCTAAAAATCAAAACTCCGATGAAAGGAACAGCAGCAAATAATATCATCAATCAGGCACAACGAGCACTCATGAACGAACGCATCAAGCAAATCAACACCCGCATCACTTGTCTGGAAGGGAAAATCCAAGACCTCGAGGAAAGACTGAGCTCTAGCACACTACCAGATGCTATGCTCTCCGAAATCAAAGAGTGGCTAAACAACACACGACGAATAGAATGGGACAAAGTACGCCAACGCCATCGAAAGAAATTCGAACTTCTAGCACCAAAAAACAACAGGAGACAACAGAATGACAAAAGCGAGATTACACCTGTACCGGAAGAAACAAAAAGAAAGACCAAAGAGAGGTGGGTGATCAATCTATCAGATCGCCAACTCACTAAACCTGAACAGGAAGTACTAGAGAAAGGACTAAATTTCGCCGTAGCCCCTAACAAGCTTCCAGTGGTAGACCTCATCACAAGCATTGAAACAGCTTGCAGGTATATTGGCCCTAATTCAGAAGAAGCCACACACTTAAGATCAGACTGTGTCAGAATCATGAAACAGGCCAAACTACCGAAATCCAACTTAACACCGGACCAAAGACGGGCTCTGGCGGATTTAAAGAACGAACACGCCACGATGATCCTACCAGCTGACAAAGGTCGTGCCACAGTCATCATGCCTAGACCCATGTACTATGAGAAGGCAAGCAAACTTCTGGAAGATACTACAACATATAAACGCCTCAAGAAAGATCCTACTTCCAAGTTTTCCAACAAACTGAAAGACACACTGAAACGCCTGAAAGAGACGGACCGCCTGTCATTAGAACAGTACAGGAAATTATACCCAACTGTGTCCGACGTCCCCAAGTTCTATGGTCTACCCAAAGTCCACAAGAAAGAAGTCCCCCTCCGTCCCATAGTCGCATCCAGAGGTTCCATCATGTATGAGACGGCTAGATTTGTGGCGGACATCCTATCACCTCTCGTAGGACACACAGATCATCACATCCACAACAGTGCTGACCTAGTGGAAAAACTGAGTAACTACACCCTCGCTCATGATGAACTCCTTGTGTCATATGATGTCTCTGCCCTATTTACCAGCGTACCAGTGAAAGAAAGCATAGAGATCATACGCCGAAGGTTACAAAACGACCAAACCCTCCACCAACGTACATCTCTCACACTGGACGACGTATGTGAACTCTTGTCCTGCTGCCTCACCACCACCTACTTCACCTTCCAAGGTGAATTCTACCAACAAAAAGAAGGAGCAGCCATGGGCTCCCCAGTAAGCCCAATAGTAGCCAACCTGTTCATGGAGGATTTTGAAGAGAAAGCATTGGCTTCTTTCCACTCCCCACCACGATACTGGGGGCGCTACGTAGACGACACCATGACTATCCTCCCCCAGCAACTGGTCGAACAGTTCACAGAACATCTGAACAACCAACACCCAGCCATCAAATTCACGAGGGAAGTGGAACAGAACAACTCCATAGCCATGCTGGACACCCTCATCACCAGAACTGATGGCATTCTATCCTTCTCGGTCTACCGTAAACCAACTCATACGGACCAATATTTACAGTTCGACAGCCACCAGCCCCTTGAACACAAACTGGGAGTGATTCGAACCCTTACCCACAGAGCTAACACCATATGCAGTACCCAAGAGGCAAAAGACAAGGAGACAAACCACCTGAAAAAAGTGCTCACCATCTCGGGCTACAAAAAGTGGGCCTGGAACAGCCCGGGAGGCAGAAAATCCAACACCGCATCCCAACAGCCAGTGAAACAACACCAGCGCAAGGGACACATCACCATCCCATACGTAGGAGGTGTGAGTGACGCTCTGTCCAGAAAGATCAGAAAACTGGGGGTGGCTGTACATTCCAAACCTTCCAACACCATACGCAGCCAGCTGGTCACCCCCAAGGACAAAACCAGCAAACTCGACAAAGCTGGCATTATATACAGAATAGACTGCCAGGACTGTAACCAACATTATGTCGGTGAAACTGAACGCCCCCTTCAGAAGAGACTAACAGAACACAAGAGGGACTCTTCTCCAGTAGGAGCTCACCTACACGCCGAAAAACATCAATTCAGTGCGGACAATGTCAACATCCTGGACAGAGAAAATAAGTGGTTCCAGCGAGGAGTCAAGGAGGCCATCTACATCGCAGCCACCAACCCCCCGCTCAACAGGGACCGGGGCCGTTACACCCTGCCCCCGGTGTACCATTCTCTGATTCGATCTCGTGAACTGGGTTCATCCCATGTTCGCGAGATCTGAGTAGAGATTCACGCAGACAGCATTAGAGCGCTGACGAAGATGGCGAGAACGCCATCGAAAGCTACGGAACTGTGAGTAGCGATTTTTACACTGTTGGGAGACCTTGTTCTTCAAAATTGGTAGCATTATAACAAAAGTTAAGATGTAAAATTATCACCACCTGCACGCCACTAACAAAAGTTAAGATGTAAAACTATCACCACCTGCACGCCACTAACCAAAGTTAAGATGTAAACTTATCACCACCTGCACGCCACTAACAAAAGTTAAGATGTAAACTTATCACCACCTGCACGCCACTAACAAAGGTTAAGATGTAAAACTATCACCACCTGCACGCCACTAACCAAAGTTAAGATGTAACACTATCACCACCTGCACGCCACTAACTGATTCGATCTCGTGAACTGGGTTCATCCCATGTTCGCGAGATCTGAGTAGAGATTCACGCAGACAGCATTAGAGCGCTGACGAAGATGGCGAGAACGCCATCGAAAGCTACGGAACTGTGAGTAGCGATTTTTACACTGTTGGGAGACCTTGTTCTTCAAAATTGGTAGCATTATGTCTACCCCCCAACTGTTGAAACTTCCCCTACGTCTCATTCGCGATTACGATCGGACGATCATCACTACCTTTCGTGAATCAGAGAAATTACACCGCTCCCTAGCGAAGTTCAGGAACCATCTACACTTCACACTGCACTGCAAACATCACGGCGTCTTTCCCACCAGCCTAAAAATCAAAACTCCGATGAAAGGAACAGCAGCAAATAATATCATCAATCAGGCACAACGAGCACTCATGAACGAACGCATCAAGCAAATCAACACCCGCATCACTTGTCTGGAAGGGAAAATCCAAGACCTCGAGGAAAGACTGAGCTCTAGCACACTACCAGATGCTATGCTCTCCGAAATCAAAGAGTGGCTAAACAACACACGACGAATAGAATGGGACAAAGTACGCCAACGCCATCGAAAGAAATTCGAACTTCTAGCACCAAAAAACAACAGGAGACAACAGAATGACAAAAGCGAGATTACACCTGTACCGGAAGAAACAAAAAGAAAGACCAAAGAGAGGTGGGTGATCAATCTATCAGATCGCCAACTCACTAAACCTGAACAGGAAGTACTAGAGAAAGGACTAAATTTCGCCGCAGCCCCTAACAAGCTTCCAGTGGTAGACCTCATCACAAGCATTGAAACAGCTTGCAGGTATATTGGCCCTAATTCAGAAGAAGCCACACACTTAAGATCAGACTGTGTCAGAATCATGAAACAGGCCAAACTACCGAAATCCAACTTAACACCGGACCAAAGACGGGCTCTGGCGGATTTAAAGAACGAACACGCCACGATGATCCTACCAGCTGACAAAGGTCGTGCCACAGTCATCATGCCTAGACCCATGTACTATGAGAAGGCAAGCAAACTTCTGGAAGATACTACAACATATGAACGCCTCAAGAAAGATCCTACTTCCAAGTTTTCCAACAAACTGAAAGACACACTGAAACGCCTGAAAGAGACGGACCGCCTGTCATTAGAACAGTACAGGAAATTATACCCAACTGTGTCCGACGTCCCCAAGTTCTATGGTCTACCCAAAGTCCACAAGAAAGAAGTCCCCCTCCGTCCCATAGTCGCATCCAGAGGTTCCATCATGTATGAGACGGCTAGATTTGTGGCGGACATCCTATCACCTCTCGTAGGACACACAGATCATCACATCCACAACAGTGCTGACCTAGTGGAAAAACTGAGTAACTACACCCTCGCTCATGATGAACTCCTTGTGTCATATGATGTCTCTGCCCTATTTACCAGCGTACCAGTGAAAGAAAGCATAGAGATCATACGCCGAAGGTTACAAAACGACCAAACCCTCCACCAACGTACATCTCTCACACTGGACGACGTATGTGAACTCTTGTCCTGCTGCCTCACCACCACCTACTTCACCTTCCAAGGTGAATTCTACCAACAAAAAGAAGGAGCAGCCATGGGCTCCCCAGTAAGCCCAATAGTAGCCAACCTGTTCATGGAGGATTTTGAAGAGAAAGCATTGGCTTCTTTCCACTCCCCACCACGATACTGGGGGCGCTACGTAGACGACACCATGACTATCCTCCCCCAGCAACTGGTCGAACAGTTCACAGAACATCTGAACAACCAACACCCAGCCATCAAATTCACGAGGGAAGTGGAACAGAACAACTCCATAGCCATGCTGGACACCCTCATCACCAGAACTGATGGCATTCTATCCTTCTCGGTCTACCGTAAACCAACTCATACGGACCAATATTTACAGTTCGACAGCCACCAGCCCCTTGAACACAAACTGGGAGTGATTCGAACCCTTACCCACAGAGCTAACACCATATGCAGTACCCAAGAGGCAAAAGACAAGGAGACAAACCACCTGAAAAAAGTGCTCACCATCTCGGGCTACAAAAAGTGGGCCTGGAACAGCCCGGGAGGCAGAAAATCCAACACCGCATCCCAACAGCCAGTGAAACAACACCAGCGCAAGGGACACATCACCATCCCATACGTAGGAGGTGTGAGTGACGCTCTGTCCAGAAAGATCAGAAAACTGGGGGTGGCTGTACATTCCAAACCTTCCAACACCATACGCAGCCAGCTGGTCACCCCCAAGGACAAAACCAGCAAACTCGACAAAGCTGGCATTATATACAGAATAGACTGCCAGGACTGTAACCAACATTATGTCGGTGAAACTGAACGCCCCCTTCAGAAGAGACTAACAGAACACAAGAGGGACTCTTCTCCAGTAGGAGCTCACCTACACGCCGAAAAACATCAATTCAGTGCGGACAATGTCAACATCCTGGACAGAGAAAATAAGTGGTTCCAGCGAGGAGTCAAGGAGGCCATCTACATCGCAGCCACCAACCCCCCGCTCAACAGGGACCGGGGCCGTTACACCCTGCCCCCGGTGTACCATTCTCTGATTCGATCTCGTGAACTGGGTTCATCCCATGTTCGCGAGATCTGAGTAGAGATTCACGCAGACAGCATTAGAGCGCTGACGAAGATGGCGAGAACGCCATCGAAAGCTACGGAACTGTGAGTAGCGATTTTTACACTGTTGGGAGACCTTGTTCTTCAAAATTGGTAGCATTATAACAAAAGTTAAGATGTAAAATTATCACCACCTGCACGCCACTAACAAAAGTTAAGATGTAAAACTATCACCACCTGCACGCCACTAACCAAAGTTAAGATGTAAACTTATCACCACCTGCACGCCACTAACAAAAGTTAAGATGTAAACTTATCACCACCTGCACGCCACTAACAAAGGTTAAGATGTAAAACTATCACCACCTGCACGCCACTAACAAAAGTTAAGATGTAAAACTATCACCACCTGCACGCCACTAACAAAAGTTAACATGTAAAACTAATCACCACCTGCATGCCACTAACAAAGGTTAAGATGTAAAACTAATCATCACCTGCACGCCACTAACAAAGGTTAAGATGTAAAACTATCACAACCTGCACGCCACTAACAAAAGTTAAGATGTAAAATTATCACCACCTGCACGCCACTAACAAAAGTTAAGATGTAAAACTATCACAACCTGCACGCCACTAACAAAGGTTAAGATGTAAAACTATCACCACCTGCACGCCACTAACCAAAGTTAAGATGTAAAACTATCACCACCTGCACGCCACTAACAAAGGTTAAGATGTAAAACTATCACCACCTGCACGCCACTAACAAAGGTTAAGATGTAAAACTATCACCACCTGCACGCCACTAACAAAGGTTAAGATGTAAAACTATCACAACCTACACGCCACTAACAAAGGTTAAGATGTAAAACTAATCATCACCTGCACGCCAGTAACAAAAGTTAAGATGTAAAACTATCACCACCTGCACGCCACTAACAAAGGTTAAGATGTAAAATTATCACCACCTGCACGCCACTAACAAAAGTTAAGATGTAAAACTATCACCACCTGCACGCCACTAACAAAAGTTAAGATGTAAAACTAATCACCACCTGCACGCCACTAACAAAGGTTAAGATGTAAAACTATCACCACCCACATGCCACTAACAAAAGTTAAGATGTAAAACTATCACCACCTGCACGCCACTAACAAAAGTTAAGATGTAAAACTATCACCACCTGCACGCCACTAACCAAAGTTAAGATGTAAAACTATCTCACCACCTGCTACACCACTAACCAAAAGTTAAGATGTAAAACTATCACCACCTGCAGCCACTAACAAAAGTTAAGATGTAAAACTATCACCACCTGCATGCCACTAACAAAAGTTAAGATGTAAAACTATCACCACCTGCACGCCACTAACCAAAGTTAAGATGTAAAACTATCACCACCTGCACCTTCAAAAGTGCAGCAATCCGAAAAATGTTGAAAATGTTCACTGCCGTACACGATCCAACCAAAAACAGGTCTTTACTGAACTGAAATCATATCAAAGAACAGAAACTGATTTCTCCTAAGAAAACATGTTTTTTTCCGGAGGAAGATCACGAATTTTTTTTGTAATTCTGCCATAAAGTATTACTGTCTGATGTCACACCACTCCCATCAATCAAGTAACAGGTATTTGATACTGCGACTGTCTCCACACGGTACTCACCAAGTAATTTTTTTTCCTTTCAATAAAAAGGAGTGAGTAAAGAACTGTGACCCCTATGTGCTTACTTAGCACTATTTCTTTGTTTCGGGGTCCATGAAACCAGAAAAGTACTGTGAGACAGATGGACGGATCTGGTGCAGTCTGTTATCTGTCTGGGTAATATCATCCTTGCTAGAAGCGTTTCATATCCACACTGTGTGGGGAATACCATGCCAACATATATGTCAGAACTTCTCCTGCCCTACAAACCTTCCAAAAGTTTGAAAGAAATCATTCTCCGTTTTTGTTTTGTCCAACAGTATGGAACTCCCTTCCAGTATCTTTAGAGAAAAGCAGTTGTATGCCTAGTTTCAAAAAGCACTTAAAACAAATCTCTTTGAGAAATATCGCCGCAAGTCATGAATTAATGCTTGCGTCTCTTCTGGGCCCATTCGTTTTGCACTTTGTCTATGAGTGTGTGTGTGTGTGTGTGTGTGTGTGTGTGTGTGTGTGTGTGTGTGTGTGTGTGTGTGTGTGTGTGTGTGTGTGTGTGTGTGTTTGTGTATGTGTGTGTGTGTGCATGCGTGCGTGCGTGTGTGTATGTATGTATGTGTTTATGTGTGGGCTAAACGTATGTGTGCCTTTGTACGTGTATATACGTGCGTGTGTTCTTATCTGTATGTGTATTTGTGAGTATTTTCATGTACGTGGTGTGTGTTTGTACATAGACAAACCCCACACTGATAAATGATAAACGTATTTGGTATTATTATTAATGCACTATGGTCAGGCTGCATTGATGTATTCTTGTCTCCATCTGTATACCGCTCCCCCCTTTTTTTTTTAAAGCGCAACGAACATTAGATTGTTTGCGCTATATAAATGGGAATACTATTATCATTACTGTTATCAGTATATCATCGTCATCATCGTCATCGTCGTCGTCGTCGTCGTCGTCGTCATCATCATCATCATCATCATCATCATCATCATTATTATTATCATCATTTATTCTCATCGTCACCATCCATTGTCGTCATTGGGCGTCGTCATTTTGCCGTCGTCGTCATCATCATCATATCATCGTCATCATATAATCTTCAATAATCATCATCATTCATCATCATCATCACATCATCAATCTCATCATCCATCATCATTCATCATCATCATCATCCATCATCATCATCTCATCATCATCATCATCATGATGTACGAAAGTTTGCTTTCCATAGCAATCGTGGTCAGTTGATCAACGATCTCGTTGCTTAGAATGCCAACATAGAGCCGCACAATGAGCTCACCAGGTAGCACAGTAGGTATAGTGGAGCAGTCGTCATAAGCGGAACCCCTAAATACGCACACGTGCAGCTGGGCGCTGAAAACTGTGCCGAGAGGGCACGCGGGCATGGGCAGAGGACTGCCCCAGTTACAGCGCCAGAATCGGGCACAGTCGCTAGGGTCACGCACCCAGCCAAAGGTCGAAGGGCACCGAGGTCTGGGGTAAAAGGTCATCTGTCCCAAGCAGAGTAGAGGCAGCAGGGATAACGCTAGAAGCCAGGTGGACATGGAGGCCTGTGGGGACATGATGGGGTGACTCACTGTTTCACGTCGAGATCGTTCTTTTAACGCCCTGTCTGTGGAATAAAAAGTTAACTCAAATATGTCTGAACCAGGAAAAACCTCGATTTCATGACAATAATACACTCAGTCATTTTGATAATAACCAAATCGAATCAAACCAGATGGTCATCCCAGACCATGTAAGATCAGGTCAGACCAGATGAACCGAGATAAAATAAAACATAACCAGACTGAATAAATGAAATACAATGAAATCAAATCATTTTACTTCACTGATAGAATTAAACTCCACAATTAAACTCCACAATTAAATACTTCCACAATTAAACTCCACAATTAAACTCCACAATTAAACGAACCCACCGTGTTATGTTTTGAGGGGGGTTTTGCAGACCAGTATGGAGTCAGGATAAGGTCAGGCAAGAGAACACAACAGTTCGTCAGATTGAACATGCAAATGGTGCAGGCACGATCAGGCAAGGAGGAGAAAGTAGAAACTCGGAAGAAGCGAGGAGACGGATATCTATTCCATTCAATATTTTGCATTTTTGAAAGACTTATTCTACACACTGATAGAGATCATGGACGAGGTGCCTGATCCTATCCTGACTTCCTACTGTTCTGCAAAACCCCACTCAAACGTCACAAGGTGAGTTCCTTTGATTGTGGACTTTTGCTTTCCTGAATTCCATAAGGAATCTGGATCATGCGAGATTTGAGAGACCTGCGTCTATTTACTTCTATTTCCTTGAAAGACCGCTTTGTCAAAGTGCCCCTGTGTAAGCACAGGCTTTCATGTTCTGGACAGTCATTTTCACATGTCTTTAGTGGGACATTGCCTCAGTCTTTGATGTAGCATTGAGCTGATGATAGAATGAGGTATGAAAACAGTCATGTCTCTTGCAGTTTTGGATAAGCGGCAAGCAAATCTTCGTCCACCGTCTTAACGTGTCTCAGAATCCCGCCAGGTGACAAGGAGTGATGTTTCAGACCTTCATAATACTTGTGAACGCTTCAGGTATGCCTGTAGTAGGTAACACGGCAAATGCATCTGTCAGGTTGATTGGCTGTTAAGGGCATACTTCCTGCTGATGCCATGTAGGTATTTAAAGTTGTGATCAAACTGCCAATCCTAAATTTAACCTCTTTCAAAAAGTTCTGTTCCAATAGTAAACCACAACAAAAAATGTTCGAAAGCACTGAAATTTTGCCTATAGAAGTTATGAATGAATATATATGAACAAAATAAACACAAGACAATGTTAAGCCTTGCTGAAACATATTCATGCAAACAGATAATATTAAGCCTTGCTGAAACATATTCACGCAAACAGATACACACATACATGTGTGCGAACGCACGCGCACGCACGCACGCATAGAGAGAGAAAGAAGGGGGGGGGGGGAGAGAAAGAGAGACACAGAATTAAAAATTAAACAACAGTAACAACAAAAACATTATTTCTAAAATGAAGTATCATTTGGCTTCATACGTCGTGCTTGTTTGTGTACACCATGATCTAAACATACAGACATAAAAGATAACTAGAATGCATTAAAAAAGATGGTAACACATTTACCGACTATTACAAAGAATAAAAGACACAGAGACAGACAGGCAGACAGTCAGACAAAGAGGGATTATAATCGCTGTATGAAACAGATTCTAGCCTACCTTGGTCAAGTGAAGTGCTCACCGACCGAAAAGCCCAGAGGCTGCTCACTAATCTCCAATCACGAAACAACCGAATCCTTCAGTTGACCCAGAAGAAATGGCAGAAGAGTTGAACCTCCCAAACATCCTTTGAGGGCATTGTTGGAAGTAATCACTCAAGTCTTTCTGGCACAGAGATGTTCGTCATCGACAAGCCTTTGATTTGATGACTCTTTCTTCTTTAAAGTCCTCGTCTCTTTCTGTTCTTGTTTTACATTTGTACAGTGAACAACTTTGCAATATTTAACAAAGTTCACTTCACGGTTTGTCATTGAAGTCACCACTTGTAATTCATTCCACACACCACAGGTAGGTAGGGGGGGGGGGGCACTGTTTGAGCTTTCCCTTATCCAGGGTAAGGGTGGGTCTGTGGAAAGACTAACAGATGGGAACAGAGCCTTAATGTCGATTTCCGTCACCACTAAACGTCCGTTTGTCATGTTTCTTTTATAGGCTTATCTAGGACCACTCAGTGAGTTTTTTACCTTGGTTTTGCACCTTTGGTTTATTCACTCAATTTCATTTGATTTGATTTATTTGTTTGTTTGGTATTTCATTTCATTTGTTCATTATTTTCTTACTTATTTATTCTTGGTTGCCCATCTTCTCATTGCTTTGGAGGCACTGCACCCACACCTCTCATTTGGGCTCTTCATTTTGGAGCACGTTTAAGGAAACTATTTCCCTCCAGTGACAAGAACGATACAAATGCATCAAACAAAATAAAATGACATGTACAGAGCTAATATTTTCATTAAACATGAAATAGATTATGGGTCTCAAACCTTCAAGCAGTCGATACATATATCATGACAGATTTTTTGTCTTGATCACGCTGCTGCTACTGTTGGTTATATTTGTTTTTGATATTACTATCAGAAACATCAAGATTTTAACATTCTGTCATTTTTGATTTTGTTGTTCATCATCTTTTTCTCGTTTTTCTTGTTCTTCCCTTCGTTCTTCTTACTCATTTTTTTTCTCCTTGTTCTTTTCCGTCTTCTTATACTTCTTCTTGTTATTTTCAGTGTTGCTGTCCCTCTCCTCTCCTCCTCCTTCTCCTTCTTC
>JAPXFY010000018.1:26664688-26689688 GCA_030674185.1 Monoplex corrugatus | reverse complement strand
GAATACTTTTCTTGTGTAAACCTGTTTGGTAAAAAAAAAAAAAAAAAAAACGTAAAATTTTGCAGTAAAATAAAGAGTGAAACAGTGTGAATTGTTCACCGCAAATACACTTGAAATTTTTACAATACTTTGTTTTGAATGCGTTGAGCTGAATACGAAAATGAACAGCAACAATCGATCTCAAATGATATATGGAAGAATACTGCAATTTTTTACATACATTTTGAAATGAAAGTTTTATTATTTGTTGTGACACAAACTTTTCATTGAAATATCCATGAAAACAAATCCATGAGGCTGATTCTAGCAAGTTGCAAGCTTCTTTTACGAAAGTATTCATACGTAATTCTACATGTATAGAATTATCAGAATTGTGTGCACCTTGCTTAGTTGCTCTGTCAGCTACTTCGTTGCCGTGAAGACCAACGTGAGATAACACCCAGCATAAACTGATATCTGTACCTTTTATACTTAAACGATGTATAAGATGATTTGCTTCAGTAATTAAATCAGGTTTTGTGTCTGTTTCAAAAGACTGTAAGGCATATAATACAAATTCTGAATCAACAAAGAAAACTACTTTGAAAGATACAGGTTTAAGGTTTACTAGATAATGCAACGCTTGTTTATACAAGCGTTGCATTATCTAGTAAACCTAGTAAACCTAGCGACTAATTCCGCTGTAAATATAGATATATTTGGCACACTGAAAAATGACTTTTTGAATTTAAATTTTGAAACATAAAATGCTGCTCCAGCACATCTATTTTCTAAGACTGATCCAACGGTAAAAATATGGAGGTGGGTACGGTAGTTTTCATTGACGTGTTCTCTCGCTGTGCATATTGAAATGTTGACATTTTCAGATTTCTTACCATCTGTATAATCAATATCAAAAGTGGCTTTTAGCATTTCCCATGTAGGGATCGGCGTTGGGGATTGTGTCTCTGCTATTTCATCCAAATTCATGTTAGACTGTTTGACCAAGTCAGATACGTAAGTTGCAACAGTCATTTGTGATGAAATCTACTTTGCTCATTTTGGAAAGTCAACATGAGACCTGATTTTAATGTCATTGCTCACAAAATTGTCCGTCTTTGAAGTAGGTCTAACGGCAAACTTTGCTATTGCTTGTTCACGATAGTTGTCCAGAGGCAGAATTCCAGCAACTGAGTACGTTTCCAGATTAGAAGCATGGGCTGGTACACCTACTGCAATTTTAAAACTTTTGCAGTCTTAGCTTTGAATCTTCTTTAGTAAATATTTTGGTGCACTGAAGAACACATCTTGCGCATAGGATAATTTAGATTTTACAAGTGCTGTTGATAGATAAAGTGGTATGTTTGTATCCATTTCCCAGGGTAATTTGCTTATCATGTTTAGAAAATATTAAGGTTTTTCTTGCTTTTGATGAAATGTGATCAAAATGGACACTCCATTCTAATTTCGATGTTATAAAGACTCCCAGGAATTTTACAACCTGTTTGTAATGTAACACTTCACCAAGCAATCTGAGAGTAGGCAAGTTAGTTAAAGTACCACCAGGATTAAATAGCATCATGTTAGTTTTTTTCCGCTGACAACGACAGACCATTTTCTAACAGTTTCCAAGACTATCAAGATCAGATTGATACAAATTCCTGATGTAATTCTGCGCTCTCTGTGGAGTTGTCTTTTTTTAAAGTGATATTCATCCAAATACATATATCATTGTGTGTGTATGTGTGTGTGTGTGTGTGTGTGTGTGTGTGTGTGTGTTGTATGTGTGTGTGTGTGTGTGTGTGTGTGTGTGTGTGTGTGTGTGTGTGTTTATGTGTGGGTGTGAATGTGCGTGTATGTGTGATTGTGGTTGTATATATAATTATATAGATATAAAGAATTGATATATATATATATATGTATATATATATATATATATATATATATATATATATATATATATACATATACTACACGTCATTATTGAAGGGCCAGGAACGTTTTTGAGTCAATTTTTGAAAGGAGAAATAACCTATTTTCTCTTACTCTTTTCTCCAATTCGTTGCCGTAACTGAATGGATAAGAGCTCAGACAACATTGCAGTTTCCTTTTGGCACGTGTTTGGGGATTTGCCGATTTGCAATGGGCGGCCCAAGGAAGACAATTTCCACACGAAATTGTCGAATCTTCAGCAGGGTCTCTCTGACGACGCAGGCAAGGTAGCGACAAAATTCGCTTTGCACGTGCAAGGCAAGCCCTTTTTGAACACTACTCCAGCCAAAGTTGCTCGCAGACGAGGATAAAAAGGACCCGTTCTTGGTTCGTTTTAACCATGCTTGCAAGACGACGGATGACGGATGAGCAGCGGGGGAGAGCCCTTGCTCTGCTTGATGAAGGCCTAGCGCAGCGGGAAGTTGCTAGACGACTTGAAGTGTCGCATTGCACAATCCAGAGACTGCTGGAGCGCTTCAATGAGACTGGAGCAGTCCAGGAAAGGCGTCACACGGGTCGACCCAGAGTAACGACAAGACAGCAAGACCGCTACCTTGCCCTCTCCGTCCTGAGGGAAAGGGCATCCACTGCGGTGACCTTGAGGGGTCAGCTGAGGGACGCAACAGGTGCTAACATCAGCTGCAGCACGGTGAGAAGACGGCTACATGAGGCAAACTTGAGGTCACGGAGACCGGCCGTCCGACCCGTGCTGTCACCGGTCAACAGAGTGCGCCGCATGACCTGGGCCAGGGAGCACGTGACCTGGACAAGGCAACAGTGGGCCCGGGTCTTGTTTTCGGATGAGTCCAGGTTCACCCTGACCTTTAACGATGGCCGGGCTCGGGTGTGGCGACGTCAAGGGGAGAGGTTCGCTGACGCCACTGTCCAAGAGCATAACCGGTACGGCGGCGGGTCGGTGATGGTGTGGGGTGGCATGAGCCGTGGTACCCGGACCCCCCTGCCCCCCATTGACGGCATCCTGAACGGGGTCCGGTACCGGGACGAGGTTCTGGCGGCCGTGGCACTGCCTGCGCTTGTGGACCTTGGTCAAGGCGCCATCTTCCAGATCGACAATGCACCTGCGCATCGAGCACGCCTTGTGACCGACTTCCTGGAGCAGCATGAAGTCGTCCGTATGGCCTGGCCAGCGTGCTCACCTGACCTGAACCCAATTGAACACCTCTGGGATGTGCTCGGGAGGCGCATCAGGGGCAACCACCCCCCACCGGGCACCCTGGCCAGGCTGGTCGACATCCTGCAGATCGAGTGGGCGGCCATCCCTCAGGACACACTCCGTACCCTTGTGGGGTCGATGCATCGGCGCTGTGAAGCATGCATCCAGGCTCGGGGCGGACACACGCGATATTGAAAACAGATTGGCCAAATCTGACACTTTCTGTTTTTTGAAAAGGGGGGGATGTTCCTTTAAATGCATGTGCTGTTCACTAATGGGTCATTGTGCTAATTTCTTTTTCCAAAACAGGTGTGGAAATGATGAAATAAAACATAGAATCAATTCTAAACATTGTCAATTATTTCAACTTAAAATTAGAGAGGAAGGAAGAAGTGGCCCTTAAATTATGATTAGGAGTATATATATATACACGAGTGTATGTATACATACATTTCTCTCTCTCTCTCCCTCTATGTATATATATATGTGTGTGCGTGTGTGTATCTAATGTATGTATGTATGTGTGCGCGCACGTGCGTATGTGTGTGTTATTATTTTTCCATGAGCGCATGTTTCTGTAGGTCGAGATTTGCATGAGGAATTTAAAAAACAAATCTTAAAAAAAAGAACAAAAAAGGAACTGCAAAGTGTTCATTCCTTAAATTCTGACATCCATCTTTTGATACAGAAATTTGGCCTAAATCAAATCTGCACACCACACCAAGAAACTTATGTGCTCGTTAGAATTCAATTTGAATGAGTTCAAGATGAATTCACTGGGCGTAGACAGTTCTACACACCTTCCATCCAGATCCTTATCTCAGTGTCTTCCAATGGATTATGTAAGAGGTTAAGACTGAAATCTATAAAACACTTATTACGTTGACAGCACCAAATATATGGAGCATTCAGATGAGCAGGGAACAGGACAATGTTGTTGTTGAGGACCGGGACTGAAAACGAAGCACACACTCACAGTCGATTAGATCGGTTGGTTGGAGTGCCGCGCTGAGAAAGCAGAGGTCGTTGGTTCCATTCCTAAGTGGGTCAACGTGTTAGTGACTGGCTGTTGTGTTGATGATTTGTGGATTTAAGAACATCTCTTATCCCACGAGTCAGCATACATAACGAGTCTGTTTTGCTGTCTATGGTAATGCTCCATCATTTTGCTGATGTCAGTATGCTGTAGGTCTTGTCAAGACCCTTGTCGGCTCATAGTGTTTTGTGAGGGTTCAAGAAGTATGCGATACCATTGCCATCAGCTCTGAACAGAGCAAACACCACCAATCTGTCAGTGGGAAGAATAACCTTTGAGGCATGTCAGGCTTACTGGAAAACAAAAACATGGACTGTGTCTGGAGTATCACGCCTGGCTGCATTTGCTATCGTACGCATACTCCCTGTGGTTGTGATAAACAGTCATGAGGTGGAGTTATTGACTGGTCAGTGTCAGTGCTATATAGCTTTCAGCTGTCCGAGCTGACGAGAAAGATGAAGGCTCTGCGTAAGGCAAAGGAAGGATATTTCATTATATCTTGGTCCGGTAACTGGGCTGGACATGGTTTGTGCATATTGTGTGGCTATGGCCCGAAATGTGTCATCTCTAGATCTTACCATAGGGCTGTAAATAAAGTAAATGATGACTGGGTCCGAATGGATCATACAGCGCATGGACAGTCCCTCCCCTCTTTGCTTAGCGAAATGTCCTGTGTGTTGAGGCATTGTTGCTCTGGGTACCATACAATCACCCTCGGGTGTTCCTTGTTAATTCTCTTGTTAGTTAAGAGCAGAGAAGCCACCAATCAGTTAGAGGGACGATTCTTTTTGAAATTAATAATTCTCTTGTTAGTCAATTATTAACCAGAGCATTACAAACTACAAGCACATCGTAGTTTACATACTGATTTTTAAGCAAAACTGATTGACTTGCAAACAGGATAGACCAATTCATGTTCAGTTTCTAGTGTTTAAAATAATATACCCTGACTACAAGGCTAGACAGGAGTAGACCCAGGTCAGGCAATGATGTGTGCACAACATCAGTCATGTTAGCAGCGTGTGCTTTGTCACCACCCCCACATGACTCCCTACACCCCAGCTGTTGACTCTGGCCCATCTCACCCACCCTTGCCCCTCCCCCTCCCTCTCCGCACTGGTGCGTTCTTCCTTGTAGACACACACAGACAGTCCACGTGTTGTGACTACTGTAGGACACTTGATGGAACACAGTGTCAACATCATTACTAACTGTCTCAACCTGTCCTTCAAATAATGGCGAATGCGGTGTGGTGGAGTGGAGAATGTGGACAGTGGTGTGGTGTGGTTGTTCGGGAGAGAAGAATATTTTTATGTGAGTGTGTTTGTGGGGGGGGGGGGGGGAGGTGAGGCTTACGTGTGAGTGCATGCATGTGTGTGTTAATAATTATGTGTATGTGTGTGCATGTGTGTGTATGTGTATGTGTGTCCCGTGTATGTGCGCATGTGTGTGTATGTGTATGTGTGTCCCGTGTATGTGCGCACGTGTGTGTACGTGTATGTGTGTCCCGTGTATGTGCGCACGTGTGTGTACGTGTATGTGTGTCCCGTGTATGTGCGCACGTGTGTGTACATGTATGTGTGTCCCGTGTATGTGTGCACGTGTGTGTACATGTATGTGTGTCCCGTGTATGTGCGCACGTGTGTGTACGTGTATGTGTGTCCCGTGTATGTGCGCACGTGTGTGTACGTGTATGTGTGTCCCGTGTATGTGCGCAGGTGTGTGTACATGTATGTGTGTCCCGTGTATGTGTGCACGTGTGTGTACATGTATGTGTGTCCCGTGTATGTGCGCACGTGTGTGTACATGTATGTGTGTCCCGTGTATGTGCGCACGTGTGTGTACATGTATGTGTGTCCCGTGTATGTGTGCACGTGTGTGTACATGTATGTGTGTCCCGTGTATATGCGCACGTGTGTGTACGTGTATGTGTGTCCCGTGTATGTGCGCACGTGTGTGTACGTGTATGACAGACCCACAGTTGCCCGTCATTGTCTGATGTTGCACTTTTCGTTTTGAAGCTCATGAAAAAAGAAAAACACAGATACAGTTGGCTCATGCTTTAGTGTTTATTTCATTTCTGGCCTGAAATCGGCAACTTCCATGTGCACGCCAATCTTCCAATGGGATTTTACGTGCGTGACTTTTTTTTAACCCCGCTACTGAGATAGTCATACCCTGTTTACCGGGGAGGGAGGGGGGAGAGGGGTGCATGCTGTGTGTTTTCATTTACACGAACACAGACATGGCTTCCAGAAGCTTTAACCTGAAGTATCTGATTTCTGTGTGAGTACACGCACGAAGGTGATAGGGTGTCAAGCACTTGCCGGTCTACATATTGTACATGTTGATCCTCCAGATCGGAAAAACGTCCACATTTTACCCACGAGGAAGTACCTATCCAGGCATGGATTATTTTGAAAAAAAGTAAACATCTTTTAATACAGGTAAAATAGCAAATGTTGTTGGGACAACATGACCTATTTTTTCATCATGTAGCTATGGATGCGCTAATTTCATATTCTGTAGTAAATGGAATATGCTTGATATCACAATATTTAATGCTTTGAGAAATTCTTTTCCCAGCAGATGCTAACACTTTAAACGTCAGCTGATACATATTAAGAATGAAATTGAGGCATAACGTTACCAACAACTTTTTTTATTTACTTCATACTAAGATGTTATTACTAATTATTTGTGATTTGTAGGCTGTTTGCATCAAGTTTAATGTGAACCAAAACTGCTGTATTAATTAGTCACCTCTGAACCCATTTTTTTTAAATCGTAAAACTTTTGTCAGCAAAACCTTATCAACTGTTCAAATATGTCAGATTGAGACTACGTGATGGGGGCTGTGCTGACTGCTATCTTCACACTGTACACTGGTGTCAGCTGGGCTCCAGGGATACAGCAGTATTGTCGGAGAATTTGTATAGCACCCTCAAGACACATCACGAAAAAGACGACGACGCTCGACTCTTCGGCTTTAGTCTTCCCAGTGGAACCCAGAATACGTTCAAATCTGGATAGGAGCTGGTAGGAGGTGGTAGGAGCTGAATAAATTACACTGATTTAGACTAATTAGCTTTAAAACCACAAGAAACACCACGAGGGTGCTGATGGGAGCCGAGCACCGATGCTTCGCCACTCTCGGGACACTTACCTCCCAAGCTCCCGACGCTAAACGACAGTCATTTCTCCAAGCAACGTGGGCTGTCCACGTGTTGCATGACCCATTCGGACCCAGTCATCAGTTACCTTGTTTACAAACCACATGGCAAAGTGGGCAGATGACATTTTTTTTCCTTTTTACCCCTCAGTCTGTCGAGCTAACTGTGTCGTCTCCAGGACTAGTGAATGCCATAGGTTTCGTCAGATGTGTTTTTATTTCATATTGAATATGATTCTGACTGTAACATTCTTAGTTCTCATAACGTTATAAATAACACATTGCCAGATTGTGCTTAGTGTTGCTGCACAGTCTGCATATGCATGGTGGATATTTTCAGTGTTATCATAAGCCACCAGACACTGAAATGATTGCATGTTCTTTTATGTGTGTATTTGATGTCCCGTGTGCGTACACACACGAACAGTTATAGCACTAACAAGCACGCACACATGTTGACCTTGCAGATAGAAACTAGGTCCCTCCAGACGGGAGGTACCAGGATTAGACATTCTGAAGAATTCTATGGTGGATTAACTACCACAGTGGCTGACGTCATCTGGTAATCCACGGCGTGTATTTTGTCCGTTTGTATGTCATTTTTGAGCAGTCGTAGCTGTGATCTGCCAGTGCTGTAGGGTCTAAGGTCATCAGTTGTATTATACCTGTTGACAGGCATGATGGTGGGTAAAACTTCACACATCCAATCAGAAGATCTGGGTTCGATCCTGCCTGGTTATCTCCCATCTAGTGGGTGAAGAATGAAGATTTTTTACCATGTCCCAGTTGGGCATGTCTGCATGCATATTAGTGCCTAACTCCCTTTCGTGTGTAGACACACGGAGAACGTCAAATACACACGTTAAAGATCCTGTGAGTTATATCATTGTCCGGTGACTTATGGAAACATAAAAACAGCCAGCAGTCATACACACCGAAGACAGAGTACGCAGAATACCGCCTGCACAAGAGCAAAATAACGTGTAAACACGCATCTGATTACGGTCGGTATACTTGAAAAATGATGACAGTAATCGGTGTAGTCCCTCTTGAATAAACTCTATACTCTTTATTAAAAACATTTTTTTTATGACCATTGTTTTTGAGAAATTATAATAGGCACAATCTTATTATAATTTACACATATCACGCCTAAACGAATATTATCCATCAAGGAATTTCACTTACTTTTTGTTGGGCCTGATCGGTTCAGCGAACCCTCGTCAGACAAGCCAGTTTGTCGAAAATTTGCGGTTGTCTTGTCTGGTTGTATTAAATATGCGTTCTGATCCTTTTTTCGTGTTTTTTTTCCTGGTTCCTGTTTGTTTGAACAAAGGGAGTCACACTTAATTTGGAGTTCATAACTTGTTAAAAAATACCACTTACAGTTATCACGAAATCCACCCCACCCCCATTTACCCCACGTAACAATTTACACACGGATCCAAACAATTTTGTGTTAACAGTGACAGGCTTAGAGTGAAACTGGTGTACAAGGGAGGTAAACGAATTTATCAACAGGTGATGCTAAATCCTTATTCTCTCCCTTCCTTCATCCCTTTGGTTTGTGTATCCGCTCCGCTCTCTGTCTTTGTTTTGATCTGTCTGTGTCTGCCTGTCGCTGTCTGTCTGTCTGTCTGACTGTCTGTCTTTCTGTCCCTCTCTCTCTCTCTCTCTCGTGTGAAGTCGTCGCATATTTCGACTTTGCAATGAAATAGCTATTACTTGGTGTGTGTGTGTGTATGTGTGTGTGTGTGTGTGTGTGTGTGTGGTGTGTGTGTGTGTGTGTGCGCGCGCGCGCGCTCGAGTGTATGCTTGCCTGTGTGTACGTGCGTGTGTGTGTGTGTGTGTGTGTGTGGTGAGTGTGTGTGTGTGTGTGTGTGTGTGTGTGTGTGTGTGTGTGCGCGCGCTCGAGTGTATGCTTGCCTGTGTGTGTGAGTGTGTGCATGTGTGTGTGTGTGAGTGTGGTGTGTTGTTTATGTGTATGTGTGTGTGTGTGTGTGTGTGTGTGTGTGTGTGTGTGTGTGTGTGTGTGTGTGTCTGTCTGTGTCTGTGTCCGTGTCTCTGTGTGTGAACGTGCAGGTGTTCGCTTATGTGTTTGGTTATATTACAGGCAATACGTATTCATATAAGTGGTTATATTACAGGCAATACGTATTCATATAAGTGGTTATATTACAGGCAATACGTATTCATATAAGTGGTTATATTACAGGCAATACGTATTCATATAAGTGGTTATATTACAGGCAATACGTATTCATATAAGTGGTTATATTACAGGCAATACGTATTCATATAAGTGGTCATATTACAGGCAATACATATTCATATAAGTGGTTATATTACAGGCAATACATATTCATATAAGTGGTTATATTACAGGCAATACATATTCATATAAGTGGTTATATTACAGGCAATACATATTCATATAAGTGGTTATATTACAGGCAATACATATTCATATAAGTGGTTATATTACAGGCAATACATATTCATATAAGCGGTTATATACAGGCAATACATATTCATATAAGTGGTTATATTACAGGCAATACATATTCATATAAGTGGTTATATTACAGGCAATACATATTCATATAAGTGGTTATATTACAGGCAATACGTATTCATATAAGTGGTTATATTACAGGCAATACATATTCATATAAGTGGTTATATTACAGGCAATACATATTCATATAAGTGGTTATATTACAGGCAATACATATTCATATAAGTGGTTATATTACAGGCAATACATATTCATATAAGTGGTTATATTACAGGCAATACGTATTCATATTAGCTGTTATATTACAAGTGATACGTATTCATGTAAGCGGTTATATTGCAGGCCAGACATGTTCATGTAAGTGTTTATATTACAGGTGAGAAGTATTTATGTAAGTGGTTATATTACAGGTGAGAAGTATTTATGTAAGTGTTTATATTACAGGTGAGAAGTATTTATGTAAGTGGTTATATTACAGGTGAGAAGTATTTATGTAAGTGGTTATATTACAGGTGAGAAGTATTTATGTAAGTGATTATATTATAGGTGAGAAGTATTTATGTAAGTGGTTATATTACAGGTGAGAAGTATTTATATAAGCGGTTACATTGCAGGTGAAAAGTATTTATACAAGTGGTTACATTACAAGTGAGAATTATTTATATAAGTGGTTACATTACAGGTAAGAAGTATTTAATTAAGTACTTATTACTGGTTTATTGCAGACACAGCTTTCAAAAGAAATACAGCAGTCCTTAAAACAGACTAGGTGTCTAAAATCACTGATCAACAACAGGAACAAAGATCACACTTTCCACTGAATTCAAGTAACAGAGGATAATTATGTAAAGATTAAAGTTTATACTCCTCCCACAGGATTCATTCCACACCGACAGTTCCGTGTGCGCTCCACTCAGATGTACCAGCCATTATCTGGCAGAACTTGAAATGATGGAATAGTACAGTCAAGCGTGGCTGTCGAATGAATTGATCGCCATTTCGTGACCTGGGTCAACACACCACCCCAGCCCACCAATCTATATATGTATATCTGTATATGAGTACTTGTTCTTATTCAGGTACAGAAAAGTAAAGTAGGGAGGGAGGGGAAATAAGCATGGCCATTATAATGCTGGCTGCTCCTGAGAAATGTTATGGTCTTCAAGACTCTCTTCACAACAACTGCTTGATTTATGGGAAGACATCACTTATTGACAGTTAGGACGACGTGGGCTGTTCAAGACAGGTATCACTTCAACTGTGACAAGTCAGACACCTCCACAGGCGCTAATCAGATGGGTCAGACGTCAGACTTCCTATCGGAAAGTCTGGAGTTCGATCTTACCTGGGTACTACCCTCTGTTCGTTAAGGGTGGAACACGTCTCCATCTCTCAGGTCAGCATGTGTGTAGACCTGCAAGTGCTTACATCAAGTAAATCCCTTTCGTGTGTATATAGGCGCGGAATATCAGCTATGCACGTTAAACATCCTGCATGTCATGTCAGTGTCCGGTTGCTTATGGAAGCATGACAACATGCAGCATGCACGCCCTCTGGAGACCGAAGAGTATGCAGACTATGCAGCAATAGCAGTACACCGCCTTCACATGCACACAACACAACGCGCAGACACGCATCCGAGAAAAATCGAAATGTTGAAATTATAACGAAATGAAATAGGAAAAAAAAACCCAAAAAACCAAAGTCAACAGTATTTCCCTTCATACAGAGAGATCAAAACAAGAGTCTAGAAAAAAAGTGTCCTCTGTAATACCCTGACACAGGTACTATAACAACAGGAGGCTTCCTGTGCAGCACGCACTTGCTTACGTAAAAAGATCTCACGACAGTGAAAGAGTGGTCCCTAAAACTTTCTACACAAAAGTCCACTTTCGTTGGTGAACAAAATCAAAGGTTAACAAATATTATACGTACCAGGGGTGGGGCGGTCGAGAACTGAGGCACCGTACTTTGGCGAAGTGCTGTCCCTCGGGGAAAATGTCTGCATTTCACACAGAAGAAATTCCGTTGTGACAGAAAAACAATCAAAGGTAGCCATCATCATAATGTGCCAAGCCGCGTGGCGTTGGCAGTCATGGTCTTCCATACAAATATATCTTTTGCAAGTATATCTTCTACCCTATTTGTCTCCATCCACTCTGTAAAGCTTCTAACGTTTTCTCTGTGGCTCGTTTTCCCTCTGGTTTTCTTGTGACTAGGTGCTCAAACTTCTCTTGGCTCATAAAATGTCCTATAAATGTTGCTTGGCTTTTCGTAATCTTCCTCATTAAATGCTCTTTTTGTAATTTTCTTCTTTCAAGATTGTCTGGTTTGTTTTCTTTGCTGTCCATGGATAGAAAAGTGATATACAACAAAATGAAACAAAAACGAATATAATAAATGAAAAACAAGATAAAGTAAACAATCCTAATCCGTCCAATTCTGTCTACGCAACTTTTACCCCCATCCGCTTCATGCAAGGGGACCAAGTTTTGAGGCTGTCACCGGTTAACTCCAACGACAATGAAAACGTCAACCACACACATCCTATATATATATGTCTGTGATGTCAGCCCAGGTGAACAGTGAATGGTTGGTGGAAACAGCTGCACTCCATCGATCAAGGAGAAAGGAACACATCTAATGTTAGGGAGGTAGATTAGTGTTCGTTTTCTGTTTCTTTCACTCTGTTTCATCGTGTTCATGTGTGTTTACCTGCTTGCTTGCCCGCTTGCCTGATACGCTGGATTGACTGAACTGCGTAAGTGTGTGTGTATTGGAGGTTGTCGTTTTATAAAAGTGTGTGTGAGCTTTGATTCTTCGCGTGGTTGTGCTAAAACGGTGTCAGTGTTAGTGCAGGCAAGACATGTGATCTGGGTTGCTCAGTGCAGGTAAATGTGTGTGTGTGCGTGTGTGTGTGTGTGTGTGTGAACGCAAGATTGCATATCGTGTTTCAGAGTCGCGTTGTCCCCTGATTGTGCCGTACAGGTGTACAGCAGATAAGTGTTGGCAAGACAGTGTGTTACAGGCCAGGTAGTATTGTCAATTGTGTGTCTGTGTACAGCAGATAAGTGTTGGCAAGACAGTGTGTTACAGGCCAGGTAGTATTGTCAATTGTGTGTCTGTGTACGGCGCGTCACGGTACAGTCGGTTTGCCATTACTGTGTGTTGTCCAACGTTGTGAGAGGTATTAGTATACAGCGTGAGTCTATTTATGTGGAGTGAAAGATTCGATAGAAAGAGAGATGGTATGTCAGTAATGTGTCTTTTTTCGGGGGGAAGGTCCCGTGTGTGCGTGCGTGTGTGTGTGTGTGTGTGTGTGTGTGCGTGTGTGTGTGGTGTTGTGTGTGTGTGTGTACGTGTGCTTGTTGTTGTGTGTGTGTGTGTTGTGAACGTGTGTGTGTGTGTGTGTGAAAAGAGAGAGAGAAGAGAGAGAGAGAGGAGAGAGAGAGGAGAGAGAGAAGCTTGAAACGTGAAAACTTGTAATCACTTTGTTACTTACAGCCAGCTTTTGCCATGAGAGAAATAACATGAAGTGAAATGAGACTTTCTTTTATCAACAGTATAGATATTATCACTTAAGCCAACTTCCCTGTCTAAAGACCTTGAACTACTTATATCACAATGCTACCAATTTTGAAGAACAAGGTCTCCCAACAGTGTAAAAATCGCTACTCACAGTTCCGTAGCTTTCGATGGCGTTCTCGCCATCTTCGTCAGCGCTCTAATGCTGTCTGCGTGAATCTCTACTCAGATCTCGCGAACATGGGATGAACCCAGTTCACGAGATCGAATCAGAGAATGGTACACCGGGGGCAGGGTGTAACGGCCCCGGTCCCTGTTGAGCGGGGGGTTGGTGGCTGCGATGTAGATGGCCTCCTTGACTCCTCGCTGGAACCACTTATTTTCTCTGTCCAGGATGTTGACATTGTCCGCACTGAATTGATGTTTTTCGGCGTGTAGGTGAGCTCCTACTGGAGAAGAGTCCCTCTTGTGTTCTGTTAGTCTCTTCTGAAGGGGGCGTTCAGTTTCACCGACATAATGTTGGTTACAGTCCTGGCAGTCTATTCTGTATATAATGCCAGCTTTGTCGAGTTTGCTGGTTTTGTCCTTGGGGGTGACCAGCTGGCTGCGTATGGTGTTGGAAGGTTTGGAATGTGATTTTCTGATCTTTCTGGACAGAGCGTCACTCACACCTCCTACGTATGGGATGGTGATGTGTCCCTTGCGCTGGTGTTGTTTCACTGGCTGTTGGGATGCGGTGTTGGATTTCCTGCCTCCCGGGCTGTTCCAGGCCCACTTTTTGTAGCCCGAGATGGTGAGCACTTTTTTCAGGTGGTTTGTCTCCTTGTCTTTTGCCTCTTGGGTACTGCATATGGTGTTAGCTCTGTGGGTAAGGGTTCGAATCACTCCCAGTTTGTGTTCAAGGGGCTGGTGGCTGTCGAACTGTAAATATTGGTCCGTATGAGTTGGTTTACGGTAGACCGAGAAGGATAGAATGCCATCAGTTCTGGTGATGAGGGTGTCCAGCATGGCTATGGAGTTGTTCTGTTCCACTTCCCTCGTGAATTTGATGGCTGGGTGTTGGTTGTTCAGATGTTCTGTGAACTGTTCGACCAGTTGCTGGGGGAGGATAGTCATGGTGTCGTCTACGTAGCGCCCCCAGTATCGTGGTGGGGAGTGGAAAGGAAGCCAATGCCTTTCTTTCAAAATCAATCCATACTGTATTATCACCATAACAAAAATAAGAACTGTAAAATTATTTAAAATAAAACAAATAGACAACATAAAAAGAGAAATAAGAGTTTCATGGTAAATTCATAAAAGTGATATCAGAGTGTGTGTGTGTGTGTAGTGCATGTACATGGTAGTGTTAGTGTGTGTAGTGTGTGTAATATGTGTAGTGTTGTGTGTGTGTAGTATGAATGAAGCAAGAATTCCACTAACACGAACAAACAACACAATCACATTACAAAGATGTTTCTGTAGTAGTAACCAGAAGCAAGAATTCCACTAACACAATACAAAGAACACAATCACATTTCAAAGATATTTTCTGTAGTAGTGACCAGCAGCAAGAATTCCACTAACACGACACAAAGAACACAATCACATTACAAAGATGTTTCTGTAGTAGTAACCAGCAGCAAGAATTCCACTAACACACACAAAGAACACAATCACATTTCAAAGATGTTTCTGTAGTAGTAACCAGTAAGTAAGAATTCCACTAACACAATACAAAGAACACAATCACATTCAAAGATGTTTCTGTAGTAGTAACCAGAAGCAAGAATTCCACTAACACAACAAAGAACACAATCACATGTCAAAGATGTTTCTGTAGTAGTAACCAGAATCAAGAATTCCACTAACACAATACAAAGAACACAATCACATTACAAAGATGTTTCTGTAGTAGTAACCAGAAGCAAGAATTCCACTAACACGACACAAAGAACACAATCACATTACAAAGATGTTTCTGTAGTAGTAACCAGAAGCAAGAATTCCACTAACACGACACAAAGAACACAATCACATTACAAAGATGTTTCTGTAGTAGTAACCAGTAGTAAGAATTCCACTAACACGACACAAAGAACACAATCACATTACAAAGATGTTTCTGTAGTAGTAACCAGAAGCAAGAATTCCACTAACACGACACAAAGAACACAATCACATGTCAAAAATGTTTCTGTAGTAGTAACCAGAAGCAAGAATTCCACTAACACGATACAAAGATGTTTCTGTAGTAGTAACCAGCAGCAAGAATTCCACTAACACGATACAAAAATGTTTCTGTAGTAGTAACCAGAAGCAAGAATTCCACTAACATGATACAAAGATGTTTCTGTAGTAGTAACCAGAAGCAAGAATTCCACTAACACGATACAAAGATGTTTCTGTTGTAGTAACCAGAAGCAAGAATTCCACTAACATGATACAAAGATACTCTGAAGGCCAACCTCATGAACTGTGATATCAACACGACCATCTGGGAAAGCGCTGCCCATAAATACAGGCAGCTGACGACAGCACTGCTCGCATGGCACAATCACGTTAGAACGTCATACAACAGGTGCAGTTCAACAGCAGAGGGACTGGTGGAAACAGAACCCACGGCCACAGGACCACTCTCATTGCAGCACCTATGAAAGAACTCATGCCTCCATGTTTGGTCAAGTATCCCCCATGAATACCCACATCAGGCGATAAAAGATCACACTATGTCTACTCCTCTGTCGGCTGGACGGGAGAGTCCATCACATAAAGGGTTTAGATGATGATCAAAGTGGATTTATGATTTCATCAACATAATCGTGATCATCATCATAAGCTTTACCGCATATGTTGATCATAGCCCTCCATACGAATTTATCTTTTGTCGCTGCGAGTATATCTCCTATCCTTTCTGTCCTCATCCACTCGTCCAATATTTTCTCACTGGGCTGCCTGTTTCTCTGTTTCCCTCCACTGTCTTGTTGTGACAAGGTGCTCAAGTTTTAGTCTTTCTTGCACCATAAGATGTCCTATAAATGTTGATTGTCTTTTCCTAATCTTCTTCGTTATTTTTCTTTTTGTGTTTGCCTCTTTCAAGACTGTCTCGTTTGTTTCCTACTGTCCATCGAGCTCTTAACATTCCTGTTAGTAACCACATTTCAGCTACCTCAATCTTGTTCCGACTTTGCGTGTTGATTGCCCACGCTTCACATCCGTACAACAGAGTTGGATGTATACTCGTATAACACTTCGTGCGTACTCTCTTCCTGATATCCATTGAAAGACATCTGCTGGTAAGAACGCTTTTCGTCTTCTTAATGCTTTTTTTAAAGCTTGGCCAGTTGTGCTGGCTATTTCTAATGTGCATCTGCCGTCTGGTGAGATGACTGTTCCCAGGTAAACTTACCGGGTATCAACTTGTCTCGATGTAGTGCCATTTGCTGTTATTTTGTGTAAGGGGAATACTACTACTCTCATCATCATCATCATCATCATCATCATCATCATCATCATTCACTCATCATCTATTTATTATTATTATTATTATTATATTATTATTATTATTATTATTATTATCATATTATTATCATTATTATCATTATATATCGAGGGTTGACAACCAGAACCAAGTATCTCGATTTTCTGATAGTTTACAGGAGATGATCTCAACTGGGTTTTCAGGGAGAGGCTATTTCTACATTTTGAGATACTGGTTTTTAGTTTTATTGATGACCGATCAAAAATTAATAATATCATGGCAAAGACCAAAGTCCACCAAGTGAAAGATCACATCAAAAACAACATATTAATATAAAAAGTAAAAATTCACAAAATACTGGGTTCTGGCTGTCAACCCTCGATATATTGTTGTTGTTTGTGTCATTATTGTTATTGTTATTATTATTAGAATTATTGTTATTATTATTCATTATTCATTTGTTTGTTAAAAGTTTCAAAAGACAAACATCTTGTGCTGGTGAGCTTGACTTCAGAAGGTGGACATCGCTATGTCGAAGCCTGCGGGTCCATCTGATCAAGGTGATCAAGGTGATCAAGGTGATCAAGGTGATCAAGGTGTGTTCAGTGACTAACTACAATACACTAGGGTTTTTGTGCGGAAAGTAATTGTAAGAAAGGTGTATGTATGGTACGATTCTAGTAGATGTACACTGTAATTTGCAAACCTGACTTGTATTCAATAAAAATTTAGTGTATTATGTTCCTATGTATTGCACTGTAGATATGTAATAATCAAAATGATAATATCATAAAGAACATAATGATGATAGTTGATACTACTATTAATAATTATAATAATGATGACAATGATGCTGATGCTGATGATAATGATGATGATATACATACCATTGCATATAAAAGTACTACTACTACTGCTACTGCTACTACTACTAGATATATAAATAAATAACGAAATAAATAGATACATAAATAACAACAACAACACCATTAATGATAATGATGATAATAATAATAATAAGAAGAAGAAGAAGAAGAAGAAGAAGAAAAAGAAGAAGAAGAAGAAATGATAATGGTGATAATGATTGTTATAAGAGTAGTAGTAGTAGTAGTAGTAGTAGTAGTAGTAGTAGTAGTAGCAGCAGCAGTAGTAATAGTAGATGCCATTCAAAGTGGTCAGATTATGTTTTTTTTTTCGCTGAAAGATATTGGAAGTGATTTGAGGTTTATAAAATTAGTTATCCTGAAATGACTTTATTCAAAAGAAAAAAGAACATAACCAGTGTATACACACACACATACACACACACACACACACACACACACACACACACACACACACACACACACACACACACACACACACACACACACACACAACATATATATATATATATTTCTGCAGGACCTGTGTGTGTGTACATGCGTGCGTGCGCACGTGTGTGTGTATGTGTGCGTGTGTGCGTGCATGTGTGTGTGTGTGTTCTCACACACGCATATGTGTGTTCATATGTGTGTGTGTGTGCACGCACGTATTATTTTCTGTTCGTACATACACATTAGATCTTGACAAAACTTGGTTGCAATTCCTTTCCGAAAAACAAGCACAACTACGTAAGATTGTGCAGTTACATTACCTTGTTAAAACACGAAATCAGTGTTAAAAACGACCCAAGTAACAATATTTCATGGATGGGCCTTCTTACGGTAGAATGGATGACCGAGGTGTTGCTACTATGGTTTCATTGTCACGGCACTGACAAGTTCAGTCTGTCATGCAGTTTCCTAGTGAACGTCAAGTGATAGCAGTGAAAAAATGCATTGGAATTGAATGAAATGTTTTAAAATAAAGATGACGTTTATTATTCAATGATATCGATAACAGCACATAGACTAACTCACATTGGCTAGCTGCCATTGCTAATCTACGTGTGTTTTATGTATCGTTTTTTAATAGTATTGTTTTCCAAACTCATTTGGACTGGTTGTACATTATATGTAACCAAACGTTTTAGTGGAGCAAGAAAATCTGAAGCTGTGAGGCGAGCTGGCCACAGTCCACCACGTTACTGCACAGTTTGTATCTTTAGTGGCCTTGTATGCTGGGTAGTTTCACGTTTCAATTTTCTGGCCAATGACATTAATTACAAGTTCTTTAACATGTAGATTTGGTAATTTGCACGTTTATGCATACGAAGTGGGTAAGGCACTGACAGGTCAGCAGGATGTTGGCTGAGAGATGGGAAACAATCTCTATCTTTTACCCACAAGGCGGAAGTGTCAAACGGATCAAACCCAAGACCTTTCAGTTGGAAGTCCGACGCTGATCCACTTGATTATCCATGCCCTTTATAACATGCCTTCATTCATTACGTTATAGTCTACTCCTATCTTCTCCTATCCTGCATGTATTCTTTTGAAAATCTGTGAGTACTCACCGGTTTATGAATGAACAGGTTTATTGAAAATCTGTGAGTACTCACCGGTTTATGAATGAACAGGTTTATTGAAAATCTGTGAGTACTCACCGGTTTATGACTGAACAGGTTTATTGAAAATCATACATCTGTGGATGCTTCTCCCTAATCCACCTGACACTTTATTAAAAACTGACAAAAGTTGTGCTTCGAATGTACATGGAAAGGAAAACCAGACCGCATTAATAGACAGTCTGCAGTAAAACTTATTTATGAAGGAGGACTTGGTTTGATTGACATAAAGCAGTTTATAAACAAGCTAAAACTTATCTGGATTCGGAAATCAGCAATCCGAACCATAAATGGAAAAACATTATAACTGATATGTTTCTCATGATGCATGACCTCAAAATGTATGGATCATGTCTATCAGTTAATACCAAAGTCAGCATGTTTTGGCAACACATGCCTATAAAGAATTAACAGCAAAAATACACCCAGCAACTTCTGAACAATTTGCTACTGAACCTACATTTTGTAAAGACAATATATGATTTGAAAATGAAACAATCTTATACAAAAATGGAGTAATAAAGGTATCTTCCGTGTTTCTCATGAAAAACAACGGTCACTTTTTGACTTATGATGAATTCAATACTACATACGGACTAATCTCAAAATTTATCACCCATTTTGGAGTAATTTAAGCGATTAAAAATGATAAGAAAAATAGACCTTGATATTCATAATAACTATACTTTTAAATTTGAAGAAGTCCCTTCACATCTGTTATTCAAGTCACAGAGGAACGAAACGATACTACGATATACTAACTAATAACGGTCAAAACCCAAAGTGTTGTAAGTGGAACACAAAACTGTCAAGAGATATAAACTGGAATGTTGTCTTCAAAAAGATTCAGAAAATAACTGTCAAACTTAAATGGTTTCAAATACGGATAGTTCACAGAATTATTGCTACAAAGAAAACATTTAAAAATATGAAAATCAGTAACAATGATAAATGTACCTTTTGCCATATACAGCCTGAAGATATTCAGCATTTATTCTGGCGGTGTAACGCAGTTTGTCAATTGTGGTATTCTTTGCAATCTTCGTTAAATGAAAATTGTGTACATACACGTTATCTGAAATTGAACGAAGAATCAATTATACTTGGAACATCCGAGAATTTTAAAACAGAAGATGTCTTTGATTTTCTTCTTATATTTGCAAAATTATTATGCAAATGTCGAATAGAGAAAATACAACCTATTTTTCATGTGTTCTTACAACTTAAACGGAGGTTCATGATAGAAAGACACATAGCATGTGTGAATATGTGCTATACAACATTCGTATCAGTGTGGTCTTATTATTTATCTCAGATGTTTGACACCTAAACAATTGTGTCAATGTTCAGCAGAATGGCCAATGAGTCAATGAATGAAGATCATGTTACAACATAAAAGTAGATCGTGATGGAGTGTAGAGGACATGATTTTTCTATAAAATGACAAACATCATCTGTTCAGAGATAACTTTTTTCATGGACATCATTAGAGAAAAAAGACAGCATGCAGTTATCGCTGACTTACGAAGCTGTTGGATTTCGACATTGTTCGTACAATCATTATTTTGTTTTTGTTTGTTTGTTTGTTTGCTTGATTGTGTGTGTGTGTGTGTGTGTGTGTGTGTGTGTGTGTGTGTGTGTGTGTGTGTGTGTGTGTGTGTGTGTGTGTGTGTGAATATGTATATATGTGTATGTGTATGTATATATGTATGTGTATATATATATATATGTGTATTACAATTAATGCTTGTTTTTCTACATTTTGTTAGATCTGTTGATTATCAAGATGTTTGTAAATGCTATGTATTTGAAAACGAATAAAAAGAAGTTAATAAAAAGCAAAACGTTTATTTACCAACCCTTCAGTGCATAGAATTTGGTGCAAGCTCAAGGAGTCTGCCAGATAATTGTTGGCAATTTTGGGTGGAACGCCAATGGAATGGTTCAAATGTGATGAAACCGTCTTGATTAATAACATAGAAACCTAAACTCCAACAGTTTTCCAGTGATATTATTCCCCTCCCCCCCCCCTCTCTCTCTCCAGATTTAAACAATATATCTTGTTTTTATGCATGCGTACTTACTCATGTAGAATAGAAATGACTAGCCCAGTGGGGCCTAATGCCACTGTTTTAAGCTAAAAGGTAACTTACCAATTCAAATGATATCTCCGTATGTCCTGTTGGACATTTATCCTTGAGTAATAAAACATTTAAAACAATTTCAAGTTTTGAATAATCACCAATTCAAATGATGATCCCTGCCCTTACAGACAATGACATCCATATGATGTCAGACACGTTCCCCACCTCCACGTCCGACACCACCTTCCTTGTCGCACCGGAAGAGAGGCCGGCAAGCACCCCGGCCAGATATCAGACTTTCCCACCGGGCTCCACAACCACAGACGGCAAGACAGCAGAGTCCACAGACGGAGTGGTCTGCAAAGATCCTCAACAAGGCAACACCGTCTTCGTCTACGTTCTATCATGTTTCGCCACGATAGGTGGTCTGCTGTTTGGGTACGACACGGGCATCATCTCTGGATCCATGCTCCTTATCCAGCCTTACTTCCACCTCACCACTGTCTGGGAGGAGGTTATTGTTTCTGGAACGATCGCCGCGGCGGCCGTGTCGGCTCTGGCGGCTGGTGTGGTGTGCGATCGCTTGGGCAGAAAACTGACCATCATGGCGGCTTCTGTCATCTTCGTGGTAGGCGCTGTGATAATGGGAGCTGCCCCAGACAAGGAGACGCTATTGGTGGGCAGGTTCTTTGTTGGCGTGGGCATTGGTGAGTTCAGGATAAGGATAAGTACAGCTTTGTTATGTTTCCTATTGAAGGCGTTTTTTTTTTTTTGCGTTCTCATTTTCCTCAGATGCATGTACACACGCTGTTTTGCCCACTCTTTGCAGGCGGTATTTTGCTGCGCTTTCTGCATACTCCGCCGACCATTTACAGGACTTATAAGATCTTTAAAGTGTGTATTTGACATTTTGGAGAATGACAAGCTCCCTCACCAGACCAAGGCCTGCCAGTAGAAGAACCAGAAAAGTGGTTCTCCCGTGGATACCTGTCCACTGTGAAATACCAAGAAACGAGACGGTAGATGAGCGGACAAAAAGAGGAGCTCAGAAAGACTCACCAGCCAGAAGTGGCTTAACGCACATATGAAGCATAACGTAAACTGACGCCTTAATCAATCTGCTCCTGCGGTCATCAGGCCTAAACAGCTCAACACATATTACAGTAGTTTCAACAGCTGAACAAATATTACAGCAATGTCAACAGCTGAATACATATTACAGCAATGTCAACAGCTGAATACATATTACAGCAATGTCAACAGCTGAACACATATTACAGCAATGTCAACAGCTGAACACATATTACAGCAATGTTAACAGCTGAACACATATTGTAGCAACGTCAACAGCTGAACACATATTACAGCAATGTTAACAGCTGAACACATATTACACAATGTAAGTGAACAATTACAGCATGTAACACTGACATATTACAGCAATGTTAACAGCTGAACACATATTACAGCAATGTTAACAGCTGAACACATATTACAGCAATGTTAACAACTGAACACATGTTACAGCAATGTTAACAGCTGAACACATATTGCAGCAACGTCAACAGCTGAACACAATTGTAGCAACGTCAACTAGCTGAAACATATTGTAGCAACGTCAACAGCTGAACACATATTACAGCAATGTTAACAGCTGAACACATATTACAGCAATGTTAACAGCTGAACACATATTACAGCAACGTCAACAGCTGAACACATATTGTAGCAACGTCAACAGCTGAACACATATTGTAGCAACGTCAACAGCTGAACACATTACAGCAACGTCAACAGCTGAACACATATTACAGCAATGCTAACAGCTGAACACATTGTAGCAACGTCAACAGCTGAACACATATTGTAGCAACGTCAACAGCTGAACACATATTGTAGCAACGTCAACAGCTGAACACATATTGTAGCAACGTCAACAGCTGAACACATATTAAGCAATGTCAACAGCTGAACACATATTGTAGCAACGTTAACAGCTGAACACATATTGTAGCAACGTCTACAGCTGAACACATATTACATGTCAACAGCTGAACACATATTGACAATGTCAACAGTCTGAAAAACATCATAGTTACATGCAATGTCAACAGCTGAACACATATTACAGCAATGTCAACAGCTGAACACATATTGGAACAATGTCAACAGCTGAACACATATTGGAACAATGTCAACAGCTGAACACATATTGGAACAATGTCAACAGCTGAACACATATTGAAAATGTCAACAGCTGAACACATATTGACCAATGTCAACAGCTGAACACATTATTAAGCAATGTCAACAGCTGAACACATATTGGACAATGTCAACAGCTGAACACATATTGAAGCAATGTCAACAGCTGAACACATATTAGCAATGTCAACAGCTGAACACATATTACAGCAATGTCAACAGCTGAACACATATTACAGCAATGTCAAACAAGTCACAGCTGAACACATATTACAGCAATGTCAACAGCTGAACACATATTACAGCAAGTCACAGCTGAACACATATGTCAACAGCTGACACAATTGTACAACAGCTGAACACATATTACAGCAATGTCAACAGCTGAACACATATTACAGCAATGTCAACAGCTGAACACATATTACAGCAATGTCAACAGCTGAAATATTACACAATGTCAACAGCTGAACACATTTACAGCAATGTCAACACTGAACACATATTACAGCAATGTCAACAGCTGAACAATATTAAGCAATGTCAACAGCTGAACACATATTACAGCAATGTCAACAGCTGAACACATATTACAGCAATGTCAACAGCTGAACACATTTACAGCAATGTCAACAGCTGAACACATATTAACAATGTCAACAGCTGAACACATATTGGAACAATGTCAACAGCTGAACACATATTGAACAATGTCAACAGCTGAACACATATTACAATGTCAACAGCTGAACACATATTAAGCAATGTCAACAGCTGAACACATATTGAACAATGTCAACAGCTGAACACATATTACAGAATGTCAACAGCTGAACACATATTACAGCAATGTCAACAGCTGAACACATATTACAGCAATGTCAACAGCTGAACACATATTACAGCAATGTCAACAGCTGAACACATTTACAGCAAGTCAACAGCTGAACACATATTACAGCAAGTCAACAGCTGAACACATATTACAGCAATGTCAACAGCTGAACACATTACAGCAATGTCAACAGCTGAACACATATGTACGCAAGTCAACAGCTGAACACATATTACAGCAATGTCAACAGCTGAACACATATTACAGCAATGTAACAGCTGAACACATATTACAGCAATGTCAACAGCTGAACACATATTACAGCAATGTCAACAGCTGAACACATATTACGGGAATGTCAACAGCTGAACACATATTACAGCAATGTCAACAGCTGAACACATATTGAACAATGTCAACAGCTGAACACATATTGAACAATGTCAACAGCTGAACACATATGGAACACAATGTCAACAGCTGAACACATATTGGACAGATGTCAACAGCTGAACACATATTGAACAATGTC
>JAPXFY010000018.1:26657188-26659688 GCA_030674185.1 Monoplex corrugatus | reverse complement strand
CTGTATATTCCATGCACACACAAAGACAATCCAAGACCTGCAGACATAACACACACACACATACACACACACACACACACACACACACACACACACACACACACACACACACACACACACATGTATATATATGTATGTATGTATATATGTATGTATGTATACATACATACATACATACATGCATATATACATACATACATACATATACATATATGTATATATATATGTGTATGTATGTATGTATGATAGATAGATAGATAGATAGACAGATAGATAGATAGATAGATAGACAGACAGACAGACATACATCATCATCATCATCATTCTCCTGCCCGTGATGGGCGTAGAGGAGAGATGAGAGACACTCTTGAAGCCAGCCGTCGCCAACCGGTCCTGTCCTCCGCCTGTCGCACCAGCGTGGGGCCATCCAACCTGGTCCATTCTTTGATGTTGTCCATCCAGCATTTGGCTTGTCGTCCCCTTCGTCTGCCGCCTCCCAGTGTACCCTGGAGGACCGTTTTGGGCAGTGAGTTGTGGCGTGTGACATGCCCGAACCACGACAGCTTCCTGTTCTTGACTGTTGCCAGGAGGGGTTCTTGTGGGCCTGCGAGTGTTGTTATTTGGCTCCACACAAAGTCGTTTGTCTTCTGATCTTGCCAAGAGATCCCGAGCAAGCGCCTGAAGCATTTAGTTTCAAACGTCTGGATTCTCTTGGTGGTCTCTGCTGTCATGGTCCAGCTCTCGCATCCATACAGCAGGATGGGGAGCACCAGGGACTTGTACAGCTTCATCTTCGATGGAAAGCCGATCTCTCTGCTCTTCCAGATCTTGTTTAGCTTTACCATTGCTGCTGTTGCGATCGCTAGTCTGGTCTTGATTTCTGTTGTAGAGCGACCGTCTTTGGTGAGAGTGGCGCCAAGGTATTTGAAAGCGTCCACTTCTTCAAGCTGTTGCCCGTTCATGTAGATTTCAGCATGGGTGTTGGTTGTGCTGTTGACCAGGACTTTGCTTTTTTCTGTGCTCACTTCCATTCCGTGTGCACCTGCACTTTCTTCCAGTCTCATGGTCAGGTCTTGTAGTTCTTCGTTGCTGCCTCCCATCAGGTCGATGTCATCTGCGAACCTCAGGTTGTTGATGGTTCTTCCTCCGATGGAGACAGTGGAGTGGAAGTCATGGAGGGCTTCACGCATGATGTTCTCCAGGAAGAGATTGAACAGCACGGGAGAGAGTAGGCAGCCTTGACGGACTCCAACTGTGGTCTTGAAGTAGTCCCCTATCTGGTTGTTGAGGAGAACTGCGCTGCTGGCAGTGTTATACAGCGCCTGGATGGTTTGGACGAGACCTTCCTCTATGCCAAACTTTCTTAGCACCTGCCACAAACCCTTATGCCACACCCTGTCGAATGCTTTTTTAAAGTCTATGAAGTTGTGGAACAGGTCTCTCTGATGCTGCAGATGTTTCTCCATCATTATCCGGCAGGTGAAGATCTGTTCTACTGTGCTTCTGCCCGCCCTAAATCCAGCTTGTTCTTCCGCAAGGTGTTCTTCCGCTTCTTTCTTCAGTCGATTCAATATGACTCTGAGCATGATCTTGCTGGTGTGGCTAGTGAGACTTATTGTTCTGTAGTTCTGGCATTGGCGCATATTTCCCTTTTTGGGCAGGGGGATGATGAGTGATTGAGTCCATTCTGTGGGCCACTGTTTTGTCTCCCAGATCTTCTGACAAATCGATGTTACACGAGTGACCAAATCATTCCCTCCATGTTTGAGCAGCTCTGCTGGGATATTGTCTGCTTCAGGTGATTTCCCTGCTGGTAGGCTGCGGATGGCTTCTTCCACTTCTTCTCTCATCACTGGTAGCGGTGAGGATTCCCTCAATGGTGTTGAGTCCCCCTGAAACAAACTGTCATCTGGCTGTATTGGGTAGTTGTATAGTTCTTGGCAGTACTGCGTCCATCTGTTCAGAACAGCGGAGCTTTCTGTCAGCAGCTCGCCTGAGGTATCCTCGATGACTGACGATCTGTTTTGCTGCGTCTTGGTAAGGTTGTTCAGTGTGGTGAAGGCATGTTTGCTGTTTCCTTTTTTCATGCCTTTCTCGATGTTCTCACACTGGTTGTTGATCCATTGTTCTTTGGCTTCAATCATTTTCTTCTTTACAAGGTTGTTGGTTTTACGATACTGTGCGGCTTCTTCAGGGCTGGAGTTTTTCGTCTTCTTCAGTGATCTTCTGTTGTCGCAGAGGTCAAGGATGTCATTTGAGATCCATGCTTGTGTTTCTTCCTCTGTTGCCCCAGTACCTCCTCTGCTGTTTCGCGGACTGCCTCACCAAAGTTGTTTGTGAGGTCGTTGATGTTGCTGTCCAGGAAGTTGAGTGCCGCGAACCGCCCCCCGAGCTGTGCCTGGAATGCCTCTTTTATCTCTGGATCTTTTAGCTTTTCCAGGTCAAACTTGATGCGTGGCTGCGCAGCTTGGTACTTCTTTTTCAATTTGATCTTCATTGT
>JAPXFY010000018.1:26649688-26652188 GCA_030674185.1 Monoplex corrugatus | reverse complement strand
TTTGAGTTACACTGGTGCCAGACATAGTTTTGGTCACCTGGTGCCAGACACAGTTTGGGTCACACTGATGTCAGACGTAGTTTTGGTCACACTTGTGCCAGACATAATTATTTTGGATCACATCCGTGTCAGACGTCGTTTAGATCACAGTAATGTCACACGTAGTTTGGATCACAGTAATGTCACACGTAGGTTGGATCACAGTAATGTCACACGTAGTTTGGATCACACTAATGTCACACGTAGTTTGGATCACAGTAATGTCACACGTAGTTTGGATCACAGTAATGTCACACGTAGTTTGGATCACAGTAATGTCACACGTAGTTTGGATCACAGTAATGTCACACGTAGTTTGGATCACAGTAATGTCACACGTAGTTTGGATCACAGTAATGTCACACGTAGTTTGGATCACACTAATGTCACACGTAGTTTGGATCACAGTAATGTCACACGTAGTTTGGATCACAGTAATGTCACACGTAGTTTGGATCACGCTGGTGTCAGGCACAGTTTGGGTCACAGTAATGCCAGACATAGTTTGGGTCACACTGGTGCCAGACATAGTTTGGGTCACTATGGTGCCAGACATAATTCGGGTCACTATGGTGCCAGACATAATTTGGGTCACTATGGTGCCAGACATAATTTGAGTCACTATGGTGCCAGGCATAGTTTGGGTCACTATGGTGCCAGACATAGTTTGGGTCACACTGGTGCCAGACATAGTTTGGGTCACTATGGTGCCAGACATAGTTTGGGTCACTATGGTGCCAGACATAGTTTGGGTCACACTGATGCCAGATGTAGTTTGGGTGAAATTAATGTCAGACGTAGTTTCGGTCACATTGGTCTCAGATGTCGTTTGGGTCACTCTGGTACCAAACGTAGTTTGCACTCACCACCAGAAAAAATGCGAGTATTTCCAAGTTTCACAATGCTGAAAATGAAGTACATGACACATAACATGGATTACAAGTCATTTTACTGCCTAACAATCATATTAGTCACTGATAATTTTGTGTAGTGAATAAATATAAAGTTACAGGAATACAGAATTTTAAAATCCAGACTGATATCTAACGTTTGCAATATTAATGTTGACTCTTGTATGAGACACGCATACACTAACGTATTGTGTAGACCCTCTTGGGGGAGCGCTGGAAGAGTAAAAAGGCATAAACACTGTCTGTTTCACAAACTATCGTTTCTTTCACAAACTGGTAAATAGCATTTGTTCTTATTTTTGTTTTTGTTCTTCTTGTTGTTCTCGTGTATGTTCTTGTTCTTCCTTTTGTTCTTGTGTCCGTCTGTCCGTCTGTCTGTTGTCTGTTGTCTGTCTGGTTCTTGTCTTTCCCGTGGACCGATCCATCCCAGCGAAATTCTATCGTCTGTCTAGCTGGATGGATACTGGCTGGTTTGATTTGAACAATTCACTACTGAACCTCCACATGGCATATTTTCAAGGTCACACTTACCTCTTAAATATGTATAAAGCCAACAAAATTGTGAATATTAAGCGTAATACATAAATTTAAAAGTCATTGCGCCAAGGTCAAGGTCACAAGGAACAAAAACTTAAAGTCTGAAATCATTACTTTTGGAAGAAGATGTGTGAACAGCATCGGTCAGTAGCTGATGACAATATTTACTGTCATGTTTCCTTGTCTTAAGCGCATGAATAGCCCCCTTCTTTGGGGATGATGCCTACCCTGTGACCTCGGGCGTCGGGCGGCGACAGTCCGGTCAGTGGCGGGGCACTGTTGCTCTGGGTCCCATCCCGCACCCTTGGGTGTTTCTTGTTGTTAGAATCTCTTTCCGTTATCGTTTCAGTCAACATGGTTTACCTTGTTAATGTTCTTGTCAGTGCAACATTCTTCAGTCAGACAACAGACGGTTATTGAATTGTTTTCTATCTGTTTTTCTCTTGTACAAGTTAACATCAGATATGTGATTGACTGTGCACAGGCTTTGTGCTGGGTCAGATGCTGAAGACGCCTCATGTACGGCGCGCTCTTCTTGTGGGTTGTGGACTGCAGCTTTTTCAGCAGTTGTGTGGTATTAACACTGTAATGTAAGTATCATGTTAGGGAGAGAGAGAGAGAGAGAGAGAGAGAGAGAGAGAGAGAGAGAGAGAGAGAGAGAGAGAGAGAGAGAGAGAGAGGAGAGAGAGAGAGGAGAGAGAGAGAGGGGAGAGAGCGAAATTAGAACAAGACATTTAAACAAAGTTTGGAAATAAAGGAATGACAGCGAGTACACATATTTATTTGGTTTCACGCCCGTACATGTGATGGTGGTGGTGGTGGTCATTGGTTTAATGTTTGTTCACTTAAGTGGTTTTAGACAAGAACATGTGTGTTTGCGTGTGCGTGATTGTGTGTGTGTGTGTGTGTGTGTGTGTGTGTATGTGGTGTGTGTGGTGTGCGTGTGTGTGTGTGTGCGTGTGTGTGTGTGTGTGCGTGTGTGTGTGTGTGCGCGCGTGCATGTGTGCACGTAT
>JAPXFY010000018.1:26642188-26647188 GCA_030674185.1 Monoplex corrugatus | reverse complement strand
TCCCTTCTTTCATTATGTATCGTTCATCAACCAGGGCCAGGAGATACAGACACCTGCAGCGTTGGTCAGGAAATTTGAGCAACACCCTCAATGTCGCATCCTTGAAAGTGGATGAGATTTGACTGTATGGTCCCAGTCTTCCCAATGAGCCCATAACACGCTCATCTGTAGTTAGGTACTGCTTGAAGCTGAAACATTCCACAGTTTTAACATGACTGATATAATTCGCACCCACAAACGTTTAGTTGGCAGTTAGTTGTACTAATCACTGCAGCACGGCGACTGTTTATTTTCTTCCTTATACATTTGTGTACATTTTTTTCCCTTTCGTTTGCTCTGTGTTGAGTAACCACAGTCATAAAGAATGAATTACTGCAAAGTCTTCAAAGTCTATTGTTTTCTTTTTTTGTTGGTGCGTTCTAGTTTCTTGTAGACACAGTATATCCAAGTCGTATGCTATTTTCTCAAATGGTTAATATCCCTTTTCTTGCACTGGCGCAGTTTCAGGTACATATTCTGAAATATTTCTTTAAGAGCCTTCATATTTTGTCATCTTGTGGTTATATTTGACGTTTCCTCCTTTTTCTTCTTCCTGCCTTTGTACCTGCTCCAGTAGCATATTTTTCACCCCCACCTTGGAGTTGACTTGAATGACTGATTTGGTTCAGTTTTACGTCAGCATCCACCTTAGGTAATATGGCCGACGAGGATAAACATCCTAGGGAAGTAGAGGAAAGGAGAGAAAAAGATGACAATGTAGATTAGATTTTTACCTCTGAAGTGTACAGTGTCATCCCTCAGTCTGATACGGTTTATTTTCACCATGCTATGAGACCAGTTTATTAAAAAATGATAGTTTATTGAAGAGACATATTCACCCGTTATGTCGTCAACTTTATTGTGGCACTTGTCCCATTTTTGTACTCAGCAATTTTAAAGCCATTTTATTAGATGGCTGCGACAGTCAAGTAGACAAGACGTCGACCTTCCAATCGGAAGGTCTGGGTTTGATCCTGCCTGGGTACAAGATAAAAGGTGAATTTTTCTGCGTATGTACATATGTCTGTGTGTGTAGGGGGGGGGGGGGGGCGTACGTCCATGCAGCCAATACTTAAAAAAATGGAATAAAAGGAAACTTTTTGGTGTGCAAGTAGAAAGTATGTACAGTGGTGCCAAAGTCAAAATTAGATGGGGTTAAAGTTTTTGACGTTTTGAGATGGAGAAGAGTAAAACAGGGTGATGTTTGCAGCCCAGTCTTGTTTTCCTTGTTTGTCAATGACATGGCTTGAGAACGTATTCAAAATGACATGCTCTGAGTAATGTTTTATTTGACTGAATTGTTTTGGCAAACGAAATTGTCTTGCTTTCAAAAACTACAATAAGCAAACAAACACAAACTGAATCATTATATTCAACAGCATGTAGACTGGAGTTAAACAGTCAATATGGACCTTTCCCATACGTGGATAACTGGCAGCACATGAAAGGTGGTACAATGGAAGCACACATATTTTAGTCGTAAATGCACAGAGATATCTCAGAATTTATTTTTCAACTAGACGAAATACTGAATACACGAACCTACATCTTACTCGCAGAGAGAAGACAGTTGTCAAGAGTATTTACAGTTTCATCATCATTATCATGTGCCCTGCGGCGTGGTGTTGGCGATCATGGCCCTCCGTACGAATCTATCCCTTGTCGCTGCAGGTATATCTCTGTCCTCAGCCACCTTGCCTGTCCGGCCAATATTTTATCCCTGGGTCTACCTGGTGTTCTCTTTTTCTCTCAGCTTTTCTGTTGTGACCAGATGCTCTAATTTCTCTTTCCTCATAAAATGCGCTATTAACATTGCTTGTCTTTTCCTAATCTTCTTTATTGGTGATCTTCTTGTGTCTGCCTTCTTCAAGACTGTTTCTTTTGTTTTCTTTGCTGTCCAGGGAACTCTCAACATTTTTCTTAGAAACCACATTTCAGTTGCCTCAATTTTGTTCTGACTTTGGGTGTTGACTGTCCACGCCTAGCGCTCACAACCGTATAACATTATCGGTTCTATCTAACTCCCAAGAACTGTCTTCCTGGTGTTAATTGATAGCCATTTGTTGGTCAGAACGGTTTTTAATCTTCTTGAATGCTGTTTTGGCTTGGCCAATTCTGCTGGCTATTTCTGATATGCATCTGCCGTCTGGTGAGATGACCGTTCCTAGATAGTTAAACTTGTCAACCTGTCTCAATTATGTGCCAATTGCTGTTATTTGGCATGAGGGTTTTTCGTGTTTTTTCTGATTACCATGACTTCTGTCTTCTTGCTATTTAGCTCCAGCCCTTTATTTTTGCTTTCTATTTCTATTATATTTACATGATTTTGTCTTTTTTCATTTTCTACAATTAGCGCGGTATCATCTGCGTACCAAATGTTGTTCATCACTTTTCCTTCAACATTTATCCCAGGGCATTCTTCTAGTTTCTCATGATGGTTTCGCTGCAAAGTGAAAACAAATCTGGTGACAGAGCACAACCCTGTATAACCCTTCTTTTGATATTTTGTAAAGAGCTTATATCATTTTCTATTCTCATTGCAGCTGTTTGTTCCCAATACATATTTCGGATTATTCTTAGATCTTTTCCATCAATATTGAGCCTTCTTAGTTGGTTGATCAATTCTTCGTGTCTTACCTGATCGAAAGCCTTGGTATAATCAACAAAGCATAAATGTAAATCCTTATTCAAATCGACTGACCTATTTATGACAATTCTTGGGATGTGCATAGTATTAATAGTTCCTTTCCCTTCGACAAATCCACACTGTTCTTCTGCTGTTTCTCTTTTGATTCTGTTCCTTGTCCTCATCATGATTAATCTTAATAGGGTTTTTGTTACATGACCCATCAGGCTGATTGTACGATGGAGTTCGCATTCTCTAGCCCTTTCTTTCTTTGGAAATGCAATGAAAATTGATTTTTTTGACGTATCTTTGGGGATTTTTCCAGTGTCATAAATTTCATTTAGGAGAAATATTATTTTTTCGATACCAAATTCTTCTAGGGCCTCAATCACTTTTCATTATGGATGATCCTTCAACGTTCTTTCTTATAACGTGTTCTTCGTTTCTCTCATCGTTAAAAAGGCCTTTAATGTACTTTCCCCATCTATCTAATGTTTTGTCTTTTTCCATGATAAGCGTTGCATCTTACGATTTTAAGCAGCCGGTTGACGTGCACGTCTTTTTCTGTGGGCAATTTCTTCGATATTTCTGGACAAAAACTTAGGATCTGTTTTGTGTAGGTCTTCTACTTCTTTGCACTTTGTTTCCAGCCAAGCTTCCTTAGCTTCATTGCACCTATTCTGATTTACTTGTTTAGCTTTTTGTATTCTTCCTTTTTTCACTTTGCTTCCTTTTTTCACTCTTCCATCAAGATATAAATTTTTTGTGTCATCAAGTTCTTCTTTGCTTTTTTTCAGCTCTAGGGATTTCTTCACAAGCTTCATTTATCGAGTTTCTCAACTTTGTCCAATGTTCCTCACTGTCACCAGCGTCCCCCAGAGCTCTGAATTTGTTTTGAACATGTAAGTTAAATTTTTCACGAGTCAGTTCATCTGTTTTTAAAGTCCAAGATTCAGTTTGATGTTACTTTTGGTCTATTTTCTTTTCTTTAGTTTCAACCTAAATCTCCCCATTACAGGATTGTGGTCACTGTTGTAGTCTGCGCCTGGTAATGTTTTTTTCTGTTGGTAAAGAATTTCTAAGTCTTTTATTTATGAGGATGTAATGAATTTGATTTTTTACTATCTCCTGGACTCGTTCATGTCCATTTTCTTCTGTTAGGCTGCTCAAACCAGGTGTTTCCTATTATGAATTCATTTATGTGTGCTCATTCGACAAGTTTCTCTCCTCTTTCATTCTGTGTGCCAAGGCCATGAGGTCCAACTATGTCATCCACTCTCTCCTGTCTCTTTAAGCATTAAAATCTCCCATTATTACTGTAATATCCTGAGATTTGCATTGAGCCATGGCCGTCTCTAATACTTCATAGAAGTTGTCAAATTCTTACTGAGTACTTTTGGATGTTGGTTTACATACTTGGATGATGTTGATATCAATTGGCTTGCCATCCAAATTAACTAGCAAAACTCGGTCTGACACAACCCAGTATCGCTTGATAGACTTTGGTTTGTCCCTTTCCATTATGATGCCCACTCCTCTTTCATAAATGTTTCCACCAAAATGTAAAATTGTATGCCTGCCTGATGTTATCATACCTGCCCCCATTCATCTCATTTCCCCAAGTCGTAAAACATTCATGTTAAGCCTTTCCATCTCCATCTTGACATTTTCGAATTTTTCCCTTTGCAGCAATGTCCATACATTCCACGTTGCAATTTTGATATTTTAAAATTCGATCGCAATAGCTTGCTGACGGTCGGGTGTCACCTGCGCAGCGTGACGGTCTCTACTGGACGAAGGTGCTCAACAGGAATCCTTAATTACGGTCATTTTCCTCCTTTTTCGTATTTTGGCTGGCCATGACAATCTTGGGAGTATACGATGGTGGTTTCCTGTTGCCTTCCATCGGTTTTTGTACGGACTCTCCGCTAGCCTTTGTCGTTCCCACGGCTACCCAGTAGGGGTGATTTTCTTTTATGTTTACTCCCTTAGCCTTAGTCTCTCCCGAGATAAACCACAAGGCAGTGGTGATTCTTTTCTGACAGGGTTTACTCCCTTACCCTTCCATTCTCCCGATCTCCTCCTCCGAGTCCATCGAGTTTAGCCCGTGAGGTGCTCACTTACCGCATATCGCCTCGAGGAGGCACAACGTACGGCTTACTGATGGAGATGCTATGCACTGACAGAGAGACTTAGGCATTCTGCTCTCCTTTTCACATTGATGCATGCAGCAGTGCTAGCCGGCGGTGCGGGCTGAAAGTGACAGGTGACAAGCACGCAGTCACTAACCGACACACTAGAGGCCTCACATCAGCCATTTCTTTACATCATCTGA
>JAPXFY010000018.1:26587188-26637188 GCA_030674185.1 Monoplex corrugatus | reverse complement strand
ACTAAACTGGCACCCACCTGTATTGTTGGGTGAGGAAGGTAGTGGGAACCTGACAGGATTAAAAACAAGACCTTTCAAAGAGCGGGCAAACTCAGCCAGAGTCAGCGGCCACTCTGGAAGTCCGTCTAGCATCTTCTCCCTGGGTCTCCCTAGTGCTCTCTTTCCCTCCAGCTTTCCCGTTGTGACCAGGTGCTCCAATTTCCATTTCCTCATAAAATGGCCTACAGATGTTGCCTGTCTTTTCCTAATCTTTCTTATGAATGATCTACTTGTGTCTGCCTCCATCAAGACTGTCTCGTTTGTTTTCTTTGCTGTCCATGGAACTCTCAACATTCTTCCTAGAAACCACATCTCGGCTGCCTCAATATTGTTCTGGCTTTGCTTGTTGACTGTCCACGCTTCACAATCGTACAATAGTATTGATTCTATATAGCATTCAAGAACTCTCTTCCTGATGTTAATTGATAGGCATTTGTTGGTAAGAATGCTTTTCATCTTCTTGAATGTTGTTTTGGCTTGGCCGATTCTGCTGGCTATTTCTGATGTGCATCTGCCGTCTGGTGAAATGATCGTTTCCAAGTATTTAAACTTATCAACCTGTGTAAAGGTTGTGCTGTTTGCTGTTATTATGCATGAGGGGATTTCATGTTTTTTACTGATCACCATGACTTCAGTCTTCCTGTTGTTTAGTTCCAACCCCTTATCTTTGCTTTCTATTTCTGGTATATTCTCAAGGTTTTGTAGGTCCCTTGCATTTTTCTGCAATTAGCACGGTGTCATCTGCGTATCGAATGTTGTTTATCATTTATCCTCCAACCTTTAATCCAGGGTCTTCATCTAGGTTTCTCATGATGTTTTCGCTGTAAAGTGAAAACAGATCTGGTGACAAAATACAACCCTGTCAGACTCCTCTTTTGATGTTTTGGAAAGAGCTTGTATCGTTTTCTATTCTCATTGCAACTGTTTGTTCCCAATACATAATTCTGATTATTCGTAAATCTTTTCCACCAATATTGAGTCTTTCTAGTTGGTTGATCAATTCTTCATGTCTTACCCGATCGAAAGCCTTGGTATAATCAACAAAGCATAAACATGAATCCTTATTCATCTCGATTGACCTCTCTACGATAGTTCTTAGGATGTATATGGCATTAATAGTTCCTTTCCCTTCCACAAATCCACACTGTTCATCTGCTATTTCTCTTTTGATTCTATTCCTTGTCCTCATCATGATTATTCTTAATAGGATTTTTGTTACATGATTCATCAAACTGATTGTGCGATGGAGTTCGCATTCTATAGCCCCTATCTTCTTTGGAAGTGCAATGAAAATTGATTTTGACATATCTTAGGGGATATTTCAAGTGTCGTAAATTTCATTTAGGAGGACTGTTATTTTTTCAATACGAAATTGCTCCAGGGCATCAATCGTCTCTGTAGTAATGTTGTCTGGTCCTGGGGCTTTTCCTGGTTTCATCTTTTTCAGTGCTGCTCTAACGTCATCTTTCATTATGGGTGGTCCTTCAAAGTTCTTTCTTATGATGTGTTCTTCGTTTCTGTCATCTTCAAAAAAAGGTCTTAAATGTACTCTCCCCATCTGTCTAATATTTTGTCTTTTTTCCATGATAAGCACGCCATGGGGATAATAATGATCATCGGGAGAAGAAAGGACCAAAGAAAAAATCTGACAGAAATCGGAGTCCTTAAAGTTGTTCACTGCTGCTTTCATCTCTGTTCTGACAACTCTTGCAACATTGCTGGTGCCAGGCTGTGTTGACTGCTGCCTTTCCATTGGACTTCTTCAGCGGTGTGGAGAGGGAAACTGTCTTCGTGGGCAAGAGGTGGTCTTCCATATACCTGCAAAAATCAGTTGTGCCCCCAAACTACACAAACGCTCAATCCACTTTGAAAGGTAAAAAAAAACAACCAACCAATAAACGAAATAAACAGACAGACAACCAGAAACATGGTTGATTAGGTTGCCTTTATCACAACCAAGTCAGATATATCCCCGTTGAAGTAGTTACTCAGACTGAATATATACTTAAGCCGATGTACGTGCCTAATTTTGTGCCCAGGTGTGATCATTGCCCTTGTCGTGTTGAGTTTGGGATTCCTGCTGGCAGCCAAATTCTCTCCCCTTGTCAACACTACTCTCCCTGTTCTTTATCCCAACGGGTCAAAGGTCACCGATCAGTGCCAAGGTTACACGTGAGTCACCTTTTCTTAACCATGTTTTACAGATCATGAAACCGCATCTCACAGTAGCATACGTAAAGGCGTGTTTATTTTAGTTGAATATTTCTTGTCTCTTGCAGGACATGTCCTTTCTTGTGCACAGCCACCACAGTCAAAGGCCTCAAACCTCATATGAAAATTACAAAACATTTCAACTGTCAAACTTATAACATTGTCTACGTGACCAGTTGCTCTAAATGTTCTCAACTGTATATTGGTGAAACTGGACGTACCCTTGATACACGTTTCAAAGAACACAAGAAAGACACAAATCTCCGTGACTTGCTGGTACGTTCAAGTCTCAGCAAACCAGTCAGCCAAACTCCAGGAACCTCTCCATGTAACAAACCTAAATGCAGGACATGTCCTTTCTTGTGCACAGCCACCACAGTCAAAGGCCCCAAATCTCATATGAAAATTACAAAACATTTCAACTGTCAAACTTATAACATTGTCTACGTGATCAGCTGCTCTAAATGTTCTCAACTGTCATCATCATCATCATCAGGTGCCCTGCCGCATGGCGTTGGCGATCATGGACCTCCATCTCTCGTTGCCCTTAGCATCTCCCCCACCCTCCTCGTCCCCAGCCACTCTGCAAGTCCGTCCAGCATTTTCTCCCTGGATCTACCCGGTGCTCTCTTTCCCTCCAGCTTTCCCGTTGTGACCAGGTGCTCCAAATCCCCCTTCCTCATAAAATGGCCTATAAATGTTGTCTGTCTTTTCCTAATCTTCCTTATGAGTGATCTACTTGTGTCTGCCTCCATCAAGACTGTCTCGTTTGTTTTCTTTGCTGTCCATGGAACTCTCAACATTCTTCCTAGAAACCACATCTCGGCTGCTTCAATCTTGCTCTGGCTTTGCTTGCTGACTGTCCACGCCTCACATCCGTATAACAGTATTGGCTGCACGCCTTGTACTCAAAAGAAAAAAGCTGACCACATATCTCCTCTCCTGGCACAACTTCACTGGCTCCCTGTATCAAAGCGCATACAGTACAAACTAGACACCATGTGCTACAAAAGCCTCAATAACGCAGCCCCCGATTACCTGTCAAGCCTAATTAAGATCTATGTTCCATCACGTACCCTCTGCTCTGCCTCCGATCCTCTGACCTTTCGCTTTCTATACACTAAGCTCAATACCTATGGTCCACGAGCCTTCTCTGTTTCTGGTCCACTCTCCTGGAACAAACTTCCTCTCTCAGTCCGTCAGCAACCTATTTTTGTCTCCTTCAAGTCCGCTCTCAAAACTCATCTTTTCTCCTCTGCATAAAATCCTGACTTCACTCAACCCCCTCTGCAGCCTGTCTCCACTCGGAGGGGAATCACATTGTAATATATAATTGTATATAATATGCTCTATAATTTTCCATTACTTTTATTCTTTCTCCCCATTTATAGTCATGCGTGTGTGTGTGTGTGTGTGTGTGTGTGTGTGTGTGTGTGTGTGTGTGTGTGTGTGTGTGTGTGTGTGTGTGTGTGTGTGTGTGTGTGTGCGCGCGCGCGCGTGCGTGCGTGTATGTCTGTTTCAGCGCTTAGATTTGATTTTATCAAGATTTTGCGCTATATAAATATTGTAATTATTATTATTATTATTTATATAACACGCAAGGACTCTCTTCCTGATGTTAATTGATAGGCATTTGTTGGTAAGAATGCTTTTCATCTTCTTGAATGCTGTTTCGGTTTGACCGATTCTGCTGGCTATTTCCGATGTGCATCTGCCGTCTGATGAGATGACCGTTCCCAGGTATTTGAACTTATTAACCTGTGTCAAAGTTGTGCCATTTGCTGTTATTTTGCATGAGGGGATTTCATGTTTTTTACTGATCACCATGACTTCAGTCTTCCTGTTGTTTAGTTCCAACCCCTTATCTTTGCTTTCTATTTCTATTATATTCACAAGATTTTGCAGGTCCCTTGCATTTTCTGCAATTAGCACGGTGTCATCTGCGTATCGAATGTTGTTTATCATTTTTCCTCCAACCTTTAATCCAGGGTCTTCTTCTAGATTTCTCATGATGTTTTCGCTGTAAAGTGAAAACAGATTTGGTGACGAAACACAACCCTGTCAGACTCCTCTTTTGATGTTTTGGAAAGAGCTTATATTGTTTTCTCTTCTCATTGCAGCTGTTTGTTCCCAGTACATATTTCTGGAAGTGCAATGAAAATTGATTTTGACATATCTTTGGGGATTTTTCCGGTGTCGTAAATTTCATTTAGGAGGACTTATTTTTTCTATGCCAAATTCCTCCAGGGCTTCAATCATCTCATGTTGTCTGGTCCCGGGGCTTTTCCTGGTTTCGTCTTTTTCAGTGCTGCTCTAACTTCATCTTTTCATTATGGGTGGTCCTTCAAAGTTCTTTTTTATAATGTGTTCTTCGTTTCTGTCATCCTCAAAAAGGTCTTTAATGTACTCTCCCCATCTGTCCAGTATTTTGTCTTTTTCCATGATAAGCGTGCCATCTTTCGATTTTAAGCAACAATTTGATGTGCATGTATTTTTCCTGTGGACAATTTCTTCAATTCGTCTGTATATACCCTGAGGATCCATTTTGTGTCGGTCTTCTATCTCTTTGCATTTTGTGTTCAGCCAAGCTTCCTTAGCTTCATTGCACTTTTACCTGATTTCTTTGTTTATTTTCCTGTATATCTCCTCGTTTCTCTTTGCCCTTCTCCTTTCATCCATCAAGCCCAAAATTTCATTAGTTATCCAGTTCTTTTTTGCTTTTCTCTCTGCCTTAGGGATTTCTTCACAAGCTTCATTTATCGAATTCCTCAACTTTGTCCATTGTTCCTCACTGTCACCAACGTCTTTCAGAGCACTGAATTTGTTTTGAACATGTACATTACATTTTTTACGTATCATTTCATCTGTCTTTAAAGAGTCCAAGGTTTAGTTTGATGTTGCTTTTGGTCTGTTTCTTTTTCCTCAATTTCAGCCTAAACCTTCCCACTACAGGATTGTGGTCACTGTTGCAGTCTGCGCCTGGTGGTGTTTTTGCTGACAGTAAAGAATTTCTATATCTTTTGTTGATCAGGATGTAGTCAATCTGATTTTTGGTATTATCTCCTGGACTCATCCAAGTCCATTTTCTTCTGTTAGGCTGCTCAAACCAGGTGTTTCCTACTGTGAACTCATTCATCTGTGCCCATTCTACAAGTTTCCCTCCCCTTTCATTTTGTGTACCAAGGACATGAGGTCCAACTATATCCTCCACCCTATCCTGTCCCACTTTAGCATTAAAATCTCCCATTATGACTGTAACTTCTTGTGATTTACACTGGACCTTGGCCATCTCTAAAACTTCGTAGAAGTTGTCGATGTCTTCCTGAGTACTTGCGGATGTTGGTGCATACACCTGTATGATGTTGATATCAAATGGTTTGCCTCCCAATTTGACCAGCAAAACTCTGTCGGACACAGCCCAGTTACTCTTTAACTGCTTTTGATTTGTCTTTGTCCATTACGATGCCTACTCCTCTTTCATGTGAGTTACCACCAGAGTATATCATTGTGTATTCTCCTGATGTTATCATGCCTGCCCCCTTCCATCTCACTTCCCCTAGTCCTAAAATACTGATGTTAAGCCTTTCCATCTCCATTTTGATGTTGTCTAACTTGCCCTTCTGCAGCAGTATTCTGATGTTCCATGTTGCTATTTTGGTGTTTGTAAGTTTGACTGTCTCAACTGTGTATTGGTGAAACTGGACGTACCCTTGATACACGTTTCAAAGAACACTTGGCTGATATCCGTCATCAAAGAGATAAAACTATCCCAAATCATTTCAAGCAATCAGACCACTCAATCAATGACATCCGAGTGAAAGGTCTGTGGCTTTTATACAATAACAGCACCATAGACAGGAAAGACAGAGAATCCCATCTCATAAATAAACTCGGAACACGCAAACCATATGGTCTCAATGACAAACCATAAATCATTATTTACGCAACAGAATTCACGAATGCCATTTCATGTTTCTTCCTGTTCCCAGGTCTACTGGATTCGTTGTACTATGCACGACCCACTCCTGTCAGCCTTATCTCTTGGCTATAGCCCTGGACCCTCTTCAGAACAGGCCAATACCGATATGGCATGTCCACTTTTCAAATTGCAGAACTCATCTCATTCCCCTTTGACATCATAGTTGCCTCCCCTCTCCCCACTTCTTACCGCTGCTCATAGATACATTGGCATTTCATTTAGTCCCTTTTTATCCACTGGACGAGGCTGCAGGGAAGTTTTTAGTCCTTTTCTTATTATCCTTTGGTTGGTGTCTGTTCGTAATCGTGCATTCGCGCTTGACAAAGGCCGGTTGGCCGAAAATTTGCGCTTGCCTTGTCTTGTATTGAATACGCGTCCTTTTTGGTTTGCTTGTTCTTCTGGTTCCTGTTTGCTTTGGACGCTGGCAGTCGCACTTGTTTGGGATCCAAGAAACCTGAATTTTCCTGCCTTGTACTCCTAAAAAAAGAATTTGGGGGGTAGCTTTAGCTTTGCTTGTCGACAATGGAGCGCAACGTCACTGAGACTGGGTGGGACACCAACCCATTTCCTTGTGTAGTTGTTGATTTTGGCCTCCATTGATTCCACTGTGCTAGTGAGGTCATCGTATATCAACAGTCCAGATATACAGCAGAGGGCGGATAGATTGGTAGATAATTAAACTAGCTTGATAATTAATAAGTTAACTAGCTAAATACTTAGTTACTCAGTTACTTATTTATGTAAGTACTTACTACTTAACACGTTTTCTAGTGATGAGGGAAGCAACAGTTTGTGTCTCAAGATAGTGTAACTGCACTGGGAATGCATTCAATATGCACTGACACTTTAGATGCCATGTGATGGAAAAGATCCAAAACGATTAGGCATAGGCATGCTCATAAACCCTAATCGCTGGCAAGCTCTTGAGGTTCAACCTAGGATACGTGCTTACCTTTGTATCAACCAGTCATTGTAACAAGAATCAGAACGCATATTTAACACAACCAGACAAGACAGGCGCAAATTTTCGGCCAACTGGCCTTTGTCAAGCGTAGACATAAGATCACAAACAAACAAACATCATACACAAAAATCAGGAGAAAAAGACTGAAACTTCCCTGCTGCTTCGTCCACACGTCTATGCTTGACAAAGGCCAGTTGGTCGAAAATTTGCGCCTGTCTTGTCTGGTTGTATGAAATACACGTTCTGATTCTTTTTTCTTTTCGTGTTTTTTTTCCTGGTTCCTTGAACGCGGGCAGTCACACTTGTTTTGGAAGTCATTGAAACAGTTCAAACTATATTCTAATGAGATGTGTATCTCCATATCTCCATCCGTAATGGTCCACGGAGGTAGAAAAGAAGCTATGACATTTCTCCAAGTCTGTCTGCACTTGACCATCTTTTCATCATTGCTCAGCGTCAGGCTACTGTTCTTCATCTCTGCCTCCATTGTTCATCGCCATGTTATTACTAGTCGTCTTCTGACATTTCTTTTGGTTGGTTGATAGTTAGTTGGGAAGTTAGGTGTTTAGTTAGACAGTTCATTATATTTAGTTACGTAGACAGACTGGTAGTTGGTTAGATAGATAGTTAGGTAGTTAGGAAGGCAGGTAGATAATTGATCAGTTAGTGAGTTAAATACCTAGATATTTATAAGGCTGTTTTGATTGATAGCAAGTTAGTTTACAAGACTGATAGTTAGTTCGCTAGTTTATTCGTAATAGGTTTCTTTTAGTCAAATAATTCATTAGTTTGGGGGCTTTTTTTTAAAGGGAGGGGAAGAGAGAAGAGAATTAGTCAGTTGTTCATTCATCTTACTTCTATACAGCTCATAGATACAAGGTTGGAAAAAGGAAAACAGTACTGACGCATATTTGTTGACATTCCCTCACACGCTTGCATCATACATTATACAGTTTCTTTCATCATCACTTCCAGATTATGTGAAGACTGTATAGATAACACCAACTGTGGCTACTGTTACGACGAAGACCAACCAGTAATCGCCACGTGCCTCTTAGCCAATGGCCATGACGGGGATGACAGCGCCATCTATGGCGGATGTAACAGCAGCAACCCAAGCGGAAGTATGACCTGGACCTACGGCTACTGTCCCACAGATTATGGATGGATAGCAGTTTTAGGACTGGCGCTTTTTGTCTTCAGTTTTGCTCCGGGTGAGTACTGTTAACTATGTGCCATGCTTGTCCATCGTGTCTTAGATCACATGTGAAACAGTGCCCGGAGGATCGCCATTTTGGCGTGATCGGAGACCATGCTGTCCTTAATGACCCCTAGAGCTGTGCCTGTGGCACCTTTGGCTGCTGGTAGAGCTATCCAAACCAAACAGATCGAATGGTGGAGGCCTGACAAAAAGCGATCCCAAGTTCTCCAGGTTCAGTGGGCACAGAACGAACATCGTTATTTATCATTATTATTATTATTATTGTTTAAAGCCGAGCCGACTGCGTAGACCATATCAGGCTATATCCATCTTACCAATATTTGAAAATGTGAAAAACAGAAAAAGAAAATCAGGTACACATATCAATGCATTTGACCACCTTATCCAAGGACATGCCCCTGGCGTCGACCACTTCGTCCAATTTATCTCCAAGGGTTGAAAAAATTCTGCATACAAATGTATAAACATAATTTAACATACTAAAACACACAAAAACAGGTCTAAATTACCGAAAATTGCTTCTGCACATCACATTTCCTCATAGCCAAAAATGAAGTTAATATGTATGCCCAAATTATCAATCCTAAGAGAAAATTTGGAAGACTTGGAAAACATGGAGGTGAATGGGCCAGCAAGGCAGAAAACGAAGAAACGACAGAAAGCAAAGGATCAAGGCAGAAACAAAGAGAGTGACAGATTGGGGAGGTAGAATTATGAATATTTCAACAAGACACAGAGCATAGCGGAAGCAAGTTAATTCTGATATCTAAACGTTTTACTGGTGAAGTATCGGTTGAAAAAAGTCAGGACAGAATATTAGTGGTATCAGTACAGTCAAGGTTTTACAACCTTAAAATTGTAAATCTATACGCACCAAATGACACAGTACAAAAACTAGGCTTCTTACAAAAGATTGAAAACATACCCGAGGAATACGCAGGAATAGAGTTGTTGATTCTCATCATCATCATCATCATCATCATCAGGTGCCCTGCCTCATGGCGTTGGCGATCATTGACTTCCATCTGTCTCTATCTCTCGTTGCCCTTAGCATCTCTCCCACCCCCCTCGTCCCCGGCCACTCTGCAAGTCCGTCGTCCGTCCAGCATTTTCTCCCTGGGTCTACCCGGTGCTCTCTTTCCCTCCAGCTTTCCCGTTGTGACCAGGTGCTCCAGTTGATTCTATGCAATTTTAATTCCGTGATAAACAATAAACTTGACATTGTGTCAGGGCGTCCACATAATAACATCAAAGTTGGAAAGTTAAAAGAAACATTGAGAAATCTTTGTGTGCGCGATGTATGGCGATTATTTCATGACGATGAAAAAGACTTCTCATGGCATCGGTACAATCATTTTACATGTATAGCAAGAAGACCGGATTATTGTACTGTTAATGAAGATGTATTAAGATACTGTGTGTCATGTGAACATTATTCTGTACCTAACACTAACCATGAGGCTGTTGTAATTTGATCTGTTGTTTTTGTCCTAAATGTATTGAATATGTTCCTGTCTTGCCCCCTGTGTACATTTGACAAAGGACAACTGGCCAAAAGTTTTCGCCCGCGTTATTTCTTCAATTAAGTTCTCATTCTGTTTTCATATGTTCCTGGTTTATATGTGACCCAAGTAGAGGTTGTCCTGTGCCCTTACGTCTTCCAACATGAGGTGGTAGAGACCTTAGTTTCACTCTTAGTTATAAAGGTGATGAAATCTCCTGTCCTGTGCTCTTGTTATTCTACCTTCCCTAGGCTAACCCTGAACAGAAGGTCTATTATCTATTCTCAGCTGGTGACACTGAAGACTGCACGAGGATGAGCTTCAAACCCTACATTCAGACTGGAAGACGTGAGGTCTTCCCTTACGCCAGTCAGGCTTCTGCAGTTTAAGTTCTTAAGCTTTCTGTAGTTTAATCTGTATCTGTGAGTTATATGGCCTGGAGATTGTGTGTGTATTTGCAAATGTACCGTGCGTGTTTATGTGAAGACGTAGGACATGTTTAATGAGTAACATTTACACATCAGTTTAAGGTCTGAGCATACAGTATGAACCATCACGCTTTCGTAAAATTTATTGTTCTTTGTTGTCTGTTCTCTCTGTCTCTGTCTGTCTGTCTGTCTGTCTCCCCCTCTCTCTCTTTTCTCTGTGTGTGTGTGTCTCTCTCTCTGTGTCTCTTTATCTCTTTCTCTCTAGTTTTCTCTCTCTCTCTTTCTGTCTCTTTCTTTGTCTGTCTGTCTGTCTCTGTCTCTCTCTATCTCTCTGTTTCTCTGTCTGTCTCTTCTCTCTCTTTCCCCTTTCTTCTTCTGTCTTAGAAATGTTTACTGATGTTTAACCATTAGTTTCGTTTCCATCTGTTCATCTCTGGATTATTTGTTTCTTTCGTTCATCTTATGCTTATATCCTAAGACAATCATAATCAGTTATTCCCTCAGTCAGTTCCCTCAGTCAGTACATTTTTTAAGTCATTCCTACATAATGTCTTTCACTCTTGGATAAATGTTCCAGCAAGCCTGAACTTGTTTTTCTGTACTCATTTTCATCTTGCGCTTTGCAATGTATTTTTAGGTTTGAAACGCCGTATACAAGAGCTTCCATAAATGATTGCTCGCCCTAAACAAACATAGCTTCTTCACAGTACATACCATGTCTGCGGTGTGTGTGTGTGTGTGTGTGTGTGTGTGTGTGTGTGTGTGTGTGTGTGTGTGTGTGTGTGTGTGTGTGTGTGTGTGTGTGTGTGTGAGAGAGAGAGAGATTGTGTGTGTGTGTGTTTGTGTGTGTGTGTGTGTGTGTGTTTGTGTGTGTGTGTGTGTGTGTGTGTGTGTGTGTGTGAGACAGGTCTTGGTCCTATGCCGTGGACCATCAACTCAGAGATCTACCCCATGTGGGCACGAGGAACAGGGGTGGCCATAGCTACCATGGTCAACTGGGTCTTTAACCTGATTGTCTCCTCCACCTTCCTGACCCTGTTACAAACCATCACTAAACAAGGTATCTGTCCCTCTCTCTTGTGTGTGTGTTGTGTGTGTGTGTGTGTGTGTGTGTGTGTGTGTGTGTGTGTGTGTGTGTGTGTGTGTGTGTATGGGTGTGTGTATGTATGTGTGTGTGTGTGTATGTATGTGTGTGTGTGTGTGTAAACTGGACCTTTGACCTGTGTGTGTATTTGTGTATGTATGTGTGTGTGTGTGTGTGTGTGTGTGTGTGTGTGTGTGTAAGCTGGACCTTTGACCTGTGTGTGTATTTGTGTATGTGTGTGTATGTGTGTATGCGTGTGTGTGTGTGTGTGTGTGTGTGTGTGTGTGTGTGTGTGTGTGTGTGTGTGTGTGTGTGTGTGTGTGTAAATACGTATACGTGTATGTATGTGTTTGTGTGTGTGTATGTGTGTGTATGTGCATGCGTGTGTGTCTGTGTGTGTGAGTGTGTGTAAATACATATGTGTGTGTGTGTGTGTGTTTTGTGTGCAGGCACTTTCTTGCTATTCACAGGCATCAGTGTGTTGGGCGCACTCTTCACACTGCTGGTGGTACCAGAAACCAAAAACAAGACCCTGGAGGAGATGGAGGAGGTCTTTATGACTCCACACCAACGTCAGCAGCATCAATTACAACGCCAGCGTCCGGGTATGACCGATAACGGTGGTTTACCGGACAAGGTCCTGGGGGCCTCTGATACTCGGTTCTGACTGTGTGTGGTCCTTTTTGCATGCAGTGTGGAATGTGAACACGTATGTTTTTGCGGATAGTGGTGATATTTTCTCCATTGTCGTCGATGTGCTGTATGCGGCTACAACGACTTGTGTTTTTGCTCACGGAATTTTTCCACGTGACATAATGTGGGTTATTGTCTGAGAATGACCACCAGCTTTCAAGCAGCTAAAAACAAGAAACACACGAGAAATCAGTAAACAGAGGAGCAAGGGTGTACTATGATACTTCATGAAGAAAAGATGCCAAAATGCTTCGAAAAGTGGAACGATAAATTTCATAAAAATATAAACTGGATACAGACGTTTCGAGAAATACAGTACATTAAAAAAGTTAAATTGAAGTCGTTCAGGATAAGTTAGTACACAGATTATTAACTACAAATATTGTTTTATCACATACATGTATGAATATAACAGGTGATGACAAATGTTCATTTTGTAGAAGAGAGAGGGACAGCATTGAACATATATTTTGGAACTGTGTACACGTTAAACAGTTCTGGAAGCATTTTCAAAAGACAGCCAACAATAGATTTGCAAATATATCGTCATTGATCTTAAACCAATCAATCATACTTTTTGGATATGATGCAAACTACAAGTCCGACAAACCTTTGATTACATTTTGTTACTTGCAATTTTTTTATACGTACATATAAACTTAACAATTATTTTACTGTTTGAAAACGTTCTGAAAACAAATTATGAAATTGAAAAATACATTGTTGCTATCAATTATGCGCTTGGTAAGTTTTCAGTGAATTTGCTTTTTTATACAGACTTGATGGATACTTGACGTTTAAAAAGAGAGAGAAGGAAAATAAGTGTGTGCATAAATGCGTGTACCTTGGTGTGATATCAGACGGGGATCAAAATGCACTCTGGTTGGAAAATATTATAGGCTTCATATTTTTGTAATGTAAGTTATCAACTTGTATTAGTCATTGTACAGTTTGATATTGCTGGGGATGATCAGGGAAACATTTTGTGGAATGACTGTCTCTATGTGATATGATTGTTATGCTTGTCGTCATGGATTGAAATAATGGACTTTGCCTTTGTTTGTCCATATGTTCGTATATATACATATGTATAAAATGATAAAAAATGTCAAAAAATGGGAACAAATAGAGCATGGAAAAAGATATTTTCAGAAATCTATGAACATACAAAAGAATAGGATAACATAGTTGCAAATATACAAAATGTACACAGAATTCTGGGAAATAATGTCATCTTATACGAAAAGAGACTTGCAAATAATTTTCCGTTGTGACTTGTGTTTGGACATATAAGACAGCATTGACCATTTATTTGGGACGTGTTTGCATGTCCAGAGATTCCGAGAAAAGGTTGAAGTTTTGTTGAAGTCAAAATGTAATGCTTGTACAATTATCACATTATGTCAAAGTATTTTGTATAGTTCGAATGAAAGCATGTACACACATTCAATCGTTCATCTAATCATCCTTTAAGAAACAAAATATGTATATATAAATGCAAATTTTGAAAAATTCCTTTTCCAAATTCAACTTTTTTATAAGATGTCTTTCCACAAAAGACCACATACAATGCGAAATTGACATGGAATTTGCAATTTTTTTGTCGAAAATGGCTGTCGTATTTAACTATTAAAAAACTGAAGCTGCGTGATGTGATCTCTGACATATTCGCATCATTAAAACGCTTGTTCTGCAACAACCAATCAACCAACCAATCAACCAACCAACCAACCAACCAACTAATCAACCACCAACCAACCAACCAACCAACCAACCAACCAACCAACCAACCAACCATCCAACACATACACATACCCCCACACACACAAACATAGAATGAGAACGGCGAACATTTGATTAGAACTTACAGAAGAAAGACGGTTTTGGTCATAATTAAAAAAATTAACAGATTTACACAAAGTGACAGAGACATGCAAATACAATAATTTTGAAAAGTACATTATGTCTACAGTCAAAATTTACCGAAAGTTTGTTCATAGATTCTTCCAATTATTTTCTGAAATTATATCAATACTAAAAAAGGAAAAATTGGGAAAATGATGTAGGCCCTCTGTGCTTACCGATCAAGATACATAATATCCATCATCTAATGCACTAGGAAGAATGAGATGAGTAATTCTCTGAACGGCTGCTGTTTTGTGTGTGTGTTTGTTTGTTTTTGAAAAGTCATCGTTTGGTCACAATTGGAAACACTGTTGTTAGAACACAATCATAATTCCACGGTCAACGGGCAACAACTGCGTATAGGAACCTGATGTGTCTATCAAGAGTAGTTTCTGCAGTAGGCCTTCGTCAGTCGGCGTCGACTGTGGTTTGACGCGCTCTAGTGTTGTTTCGAGTTGAGTTGACGCCTCTGGAACAGTGTCGGCTGTGACCGATCAGGCCGATGCGGGAAAGGCATTCTCTGCGACATTGGATGCATGTGTGGATGCTGGCCATGGGATTGCCCTCACAGGAGCTTGCTTTCCGCCTGGCTCTCTTTTCCTCAGCTATGGCCTGGATCCTCTTTTCCCCCGACCTGAGTTGTTTCTGCAGCACACTGCGCCATCTGTTGTGGTCGGCTGCTTTGTCTTCCCAGCGCTTTCTTATTGCTTTTGCGGACGTCTTTGTGCCGTATCTGGGGGAGGTCAACAGATCCCTTACCGTAGACTACTTCACCAAAAATGATATCCTTTGGGATACGTCCATCTTCCATTCGACGTACATTGCCATGCCAGCGCAACCTGTGTTGTCTGAATAGCGTGTATATGATGGGGAGACCAACACATTCTAGGACCTGGGTGTTTGGTATTTTGTCGCTCCACTTTGTGCCGAGGCTGCGGCGAAGGCAGCGCAAATAAAAGTTGTTCAGCTTTAGCTCTTGTTTGGCATATGTTGTCCATGTTTCGCTGCCATACAGTGGAATGTTGATGATGCAGACATCGTACACCGTCATATTGGTCAGAGTTGTCAGCTTTGGGTTCTCCCAGATGCGAGCAGTAAGTCGGCCAGAGGTTATTGCAGCCATGTCTATGCGCTTATTGATCTCGGCATCAAGGGACGGATTGTTGCTGATGATGGACCCGAGATACGTGAACTGGTGGACGACATCAAGTTTATAGTTGTGGATGGTAATGACAGGTGGAGTGTCCACGTCTAGGCTCAGCACTTTCATATTTTCTAGTCTAATGGTCAGACTTAAGTCTTTGCAGGCTTGGGAAAATCTCTCTATGAGGCACTGTAGTTGTTGCTCAATGCGTGAGGTAATAGCAACGTCATCAGCAAGGAGCAGGTATCCGATAATGGCCTCGTGCACCTTTGTCTTTGCTTTTAGTCTTGCGAGGTTAAAGAGCCCACACTCCTTCCGTTGCAGTCCTAAAAGCATGCTTCAGGAGCATGAAGAAGAAGATGCCAAACAGAGTGTGAGCAAGGACACAGCCTTGCTTGACGCTGCTTTTGATGTCAAAGGGTTCGAAATGCTGTCCTCGTACTAGATGATCCCTCACATCGTCGTGGAACGATCTGATCAGACTGTGCAGCTTTGGGGGGGGGGGGGGGGGCATCCCATTTTCAGGAGAATGCTGAACAACCCATCCCTGTTGATCAAGTCAAATGCGTTCGTGAGGTTGATGAAGGCGATGTGGAGTTTTTTTGTTGTTGCTGTTCTCTACAATTTCTCCTGTTGTTGACGAAATCTCCCCTGTGCAATAAATCGGACGGAATGGTCCTACGCCGGGGGCATGTCCTTAGATTATGTGCGCGAATGCATTGATATGTGTACTTAATTTTCTTTTCTTTTCTTTTTTTTTCTTGTTGAAGTTTTGTGTGTTTTGAAACGGTTATAGCCCTGATATGGCTCTGCGCAGTCGGCTGGGCTTTAAACAACAATAAAAGAAAGAAAGAACAAAGCTACCCCCCCCCACCCCCCGTAGGGATGCCGGGGACTCTTTCAGAATAAATAGTATCCCCACTTCTGGAATTTCTGTGCTAGAAATGGCCTTTTTTCTGTCATTCTCTTTGTTTCTGCTTTGTTCTTTTGTTTTGTTATTTCTTCATAATCATTTTTTCTGCCTTGCTGGTCCCTTCATCTGTACGAGTTCGATTAAATTCTGTCTTGCTTTCTCTAAGGATTGATGATTGGGTACACGCATTGAGTGCATGTTTGGCTCTTGGGGAATGCGATATGGGGAGGCCGTTTGAGGTAATTTGAACACGTTTTAGGTGTGTTTTAGTGTCCTTAGTTGTGTTTGAATTTGTATTGAGTTATAATTTTAAATCTCCTGTGTTATAAATTGGACGGACCGGTCAAGCCAAGGGCATCTCCTTAGTCTGTGTGTGGGCATGCATTGATATGTGTACTTAATTTTCTTTTCCGTCGTCTTTTTCCCAATCAGACGTTGTGTACCTCTTGAAATGGCTGTAGCTGTCATATGGCTATGTGCAGTCGGCTGAGCTTTAAACAATAAGAATAAGAACAAAGCTCCAGAAGGAAAAAACTAGAAAATGTAAAGATGTAAATGAAATATTGAACATCAGTATTTTAGGAATAGGAGAGGTGAGGTGGAAGGAAGCAAGCATGATGGCACCGCGCAAGCATGAAATTATATTATGTTCTGGAGGAAACACACATGAAATAAGGGTAGGCATCATAATGGACAATGACAAGTCAAAGTCTGTCAAAGGATACTGGGCTATACTAGACCCCGCTTTACTTGTTAGACTGGAGGACAGGTCATTTGATGTCAACATCGTCCAAGTATATGCACCAACATCCGTAAGTATTGAGGAAGAAATTGACAACTTTTACGCAGAATTAGAGACAGCCAAGGCTATATGTAAATCACATGACGTTAACAATTGTAATGGGAGATAGGATATAGAATGCAAATTCTGCTGTACAATCAGCTTGATGAGTCATGTGACAAAAATTCTATTGGGAAATAATCATATGAATACGTAATAGAATCAAACCAGAAATAGCGGAAGAGCAGTCTGGACTTTTTAAGGGAAAGGAACTGTTAATGCACATAATTATATCCTAAGAACTCTAAGAATAATAAGGAATATATAATGGGAACATACAGCAGCAACGTAAGAAGAAAATGGTACAAGATATTTTCAAAATGTCAAAAGAGTTAGACAAGGATGTGTTCTCTCGCCAGAGTTGTTTTCACTTTATAGCGAAACCATCATACCACGTCTTGAGGAATGCCTTGGGATAGAATTTAGAGGAAAAATAATAAACAAATCTTCGGTATATAGATGGCACCGTTCTAATTTCAGAAAATGAAAAAGACCTACAAAATCTTGTGAATACAATAGAAACAGAAAGCAGTGATAAAGGGCGGAAGATAAGTACAGAGACGACTGAAATTATGGCAGTCAGTAAAAAACAAGAAATCCTCTCACGTAAAATGACTGTAAATGGCATAGCGCTGAAACAAGTTGAATATTTTAAATATCTGGGAACAGTCATCTTACCATATGACAGACGCACATTGGAAATATCCGGGAGAATTGGCCAAGCTAAAATAGCATTCAAGAAAATGAAAAGCGTTCTTACCAACAAATGCCTGTCAAAGCAGATCAGGAAGACAGTTCTCCAGTTTTACATAGAAGCAATACCGCTGTACAGATGCGAAGCCTGGACAATTAACAAGCAAAGTCAAAACAGGATCAAGGCAGCTAAAATGTGGTTTCTAGGAAGAATATTAGCGAGTTCCATGGACAGCAGAGAAAACAAACGAGACAATCTTGAGAGAAGCAAACACGAAAAGAACATTAATGAAAAAGATTAAGAAAAGAAAAAAATAACATTTACAGGACGTTTTATGAGGCGAGAGAAATTTGAACACTTAGTCACAACAGGAAAGCTAGAGGGAAAAAGAGCGACACGTAGACTCAGGGAGAAAAGATTAGACAGTTTTGCAGAATGGATGGGGACAAGAAGGGTATAGGAGGTATAGTTGCAGCGACAAAACAAAAAGATAGATTCGCATGGAGGGCCATGATGACCAACCGCAAATGTCAAGGCACATGATGATGATGTTTTCACAATGAATTCACAGTGTGAAATTCATGTTGTCCTCGGGAAGAGCGTGTCGTCGCGATGAGTGCCCTTCAGTGTTTATCCCCTCTCTAGTAGATCCCATGTGGTGATCTGTGTGCTGATCTGTTGGATGTAACGATAAACCAAGTTCCATGTGTAGTACGCACTCAGTACACGTTAAAGATTCTACGACAAAAAAGTTACCTCTGACAATATTCAGAAGGAAATTCCACTTTTATAGCTAAAACGAATTGCATGCATTTAAAAAAAAAAAGAAAAAAAAAAGGTGGCGCTTTACAGTGATGACGTGCTGTCTCCGGGAAAAGCAACCCGATGTTGATCTGGTAAATCCTTTGTGACCATGAAAAGAGATAAACAGTATTTCATGTACAGTCTGAAACGCCTACAGTATTGGGTTTGATGCGTTAGGGTACACACATGACAATATAACTACGTTGTTGGTTGTTTATGTTGACTTACAATCGAGGAAGCATTAACCACCAGGTAATGTTATTTTTGAGGAAATAGTATGACTGTCAAACTCCAGTTCTTGAAGTAGACACTGGACCTGTTGCTAAAGACCTTTGCTCATCTCTCATCTCTTGTTTTAACGTCATTTCCACTATGAGTTCGTAACTTTGAATATCTCAGAGTCATGTACGGAAAATTCTACGGTTAAAAATCATGATATGACTTGAAGTTGTAGAATTTTCCATACATGATCTGACGTATTATATCAGATCAAAGTCATACAACTGCAGTTTTGCGTAATGTCAAAATCCCCGAACAACCCGATTCGACGTACAGACCCTTTTGTCAGAGCGAGTCAGCAATCATTTTGTAGTGTATCAGTAGGATGTATTGTGGCGACCTCACCACTACAACAACATCAGTTGAAAACAATGTGGCACCACCTGTCAGTATTGCAAAATGATCGGATCACTAGCACAGTAGGAATATTGATTGTGGCTCGCGGGTGCGACACATACACACGCACGCAGGCACGCTCATAAATGGGAATGAGCATTTTAAAATAGACAATACATTCACGACGCTGTACACCCCACATGACAGCAAGATCACACCATTAGACAGATGTACACATGTGAACCAAATATCAAACGAAAACATGGTAAAGTTTATGAAATGACTTGATGGTCAGCAGGATCAGTTTCCTAGAGTTGTCTGACTGTCACGTATAGCGTAGCTAACGGAGTCCTGACTGATTGTTAACATATCTGTGGGCTCAAGGTGACTGATTGTTAACATATCTGTGGGCTCAAGGTGACTGATCGTTAACATATCTGTGGGCTCAAGGTGACTGATTGTTAACATATCTGTGGGCTCAAGGTGACTGATTGTTAACATATCTGTGGGCTCAAGGTGACTGATTGTTAACGTATCTGTGGGCTCAAGGTGACTGATTGTTAACGTATCTGTGGGCTCAAGGTGACTGATTGTTAACGTATCTGTGGGCTCAAGGTGACTGATTGTTAACGTATCTGTGGGCTCAAGGTGACTGATTGTTAACGTATCTGTGGGCTCAAGGTGACTGATTGTTAACGTATCTGTGGGCTCAAGGTGACTGATTGTTAACGTATCTGTGGGCTCAAGGTGACTGATTGTTAACGTATCTGTGGGCTCAAGGTGACTGATTGTTAACGTATCTGTGGGCTCAAGGTGACTGATTGTTAACGTATCTGTGGGCTCAAGGTGACTGATTGTTAACATATCTGTGGGCTCAAGGTGACTGATTGTTAACGTATCTGTGGGCTCAAGGTGACTGATTGTTAACGTATCTGTGGGCTCAAGGTGACTGATTGTTAACATATCTGTGGGCTCAAGGTGACTGATTGTTAACGTATCTGTGGGCTCAAGGTGACTGATTGTTAACATATCTGTGGCTCAAGGTGACTGATTGTTAACGTATCTGTGGGCTCAAGGTGACTGATTGTTAACATATCTGTGGGCTCAAGGTGACTGATTGTTAACGTATCTGTGGGCTCAAGGTGACTGATTGTTAACGTATCTGTGGGCTCAAGGTGACTGATTGTTAACATATCTGTGGGCTCAAGGTGACTGATTGTTAACGTATCTGTGGGCTCAAGGTGACTGATTGTTAACATATCTGTGGGCTCAAGGTGACTGATTGTTAACGTATCTGTGGGCTCAAGGTGACTGATTGTTAACATATCTGTGGGCTCAAGGTGACTGATTGTTAACGTATCTGTGGGCTCAAGGTGACTGATTGTTAACATATCTGTGGGCTCAAGGTGACTGATTGTTAACATATCTGTGGGCTCAAGGTGACTGATTGTTAACATATCTGTGGGCTCAAGGTGACTGATTGTTAACATATCTGTGGGCTCAAGGTGACTGATTGTTAACATATCTGTGGGCTCAAGGTGACTGATTGTTAACATATCTGTGGGCTCAAGGTGACTGATCGTTAACATATCTGTGGGCTCAAGGTGACTGATTGTTAACATATCTGTGGGCTCAAGGTCTGATGTCTACAGTTCAGTTCCAGCTCTCAACATAAGAACTGATCCTTTTGCTGCCTGTGTCAGTAGTGTTATCAGTCTGGTGTCAGTGCTGTTTCACAAGTCTTGTTGCCTTCTCCCTTCACCATTTCCGGGCTTTGCCAGCTCGTATGGTTTTGCGCAGGCTCAAGAAATCTGCTGGTAGGAACAGGTGGAATTGTCAGCATGGTACGAACCTCTCTTGAACAAAGTCAAAGCACCACCACTGTCCGCCTACCTTTCCACCTCTGGGCCAGGCCCTCTGTGTCGGGTCAGGTCAGTAGTTCCCGTGTGGTCCGAGGCTTGAGGCAGTCAATGGTCTCCGTTGGATCGCTCAGCAGTCGGCACCTTGACACCATCCAGTTTTTGTTTACTGGAGGTCTGTCTGGATGGTTTGTGCCTGTTGGTATCGGGACGGCCTGTCTTTGGTTTTCCCCTCGGAACCCACCATAGCACTTGGTTGGCGAGACAAGTAGGAGGGAATCTTGACACTCGGCTTCTGCTTCTTCTTCAGATGGTAAAGGGTGTACCATGTCTTTGCTGTCGTAGAGAACTGAATTGAGGCAATACAGACCTCAGCTTTTCTAGGAGCGAGCATTATGAAGGTGGTGCTCATCTCCTCTTCATCTTTGCTTTACCTTTCCCAGCACTAACAGGATCAGATACCTTTCCACAGCTAGAGTTTGGAGTTTGTGAAAGAGGGATTCATCAGATTCGAATAATTCCGTATTCGCATGACCCAAATCTACCAGTAGTTATATGGCAGATACCTTTAGCTTGTGCAAAACCCTATGTGCTGGCAAGGTCTGGTCATGGTGAAGGGAATGGGACCTATGAAGGACTGACCCCACAAGAATAATTGGAAAGTTCAGGTGGGCAGGAAACAAGCCAACGTTAATGTTGTGCGGTAGGATTGAACTCGAGACATGGGATCTGGAGTTCATGACGCTAACAACAGAGCAGCCAGCACACGAAAATTGTGTGACCCATGGAGGGGTCGAGTCCACGATCTCCGCGCTATCAGCACAGCGTTCTAACCTACTGAGACAGTGGGCCTCACACTAACACTGGCCTGACCCAGGATCTAGTCCCCCGTCGCTGTATTATCATGTGGCAGAACTATTGGCCCATTTGAGGGTTAAGTCCATGACCCCAGCGTTATCAGCACATCGTTCTAACCAACGGAACTAACGGGTTTACTATTGGTCATATGGAAGAACTTTCTCCACGAAGTCAATGGCCAGGGTGGAAGGACTCCAAGGAGTTCAAAGCTCTCGTGTTTGTGTGAACAGGACGAGCCACATGTTGAAAAGATAACTCCTTTGATCAAGGATCACTCGCCTAACAGGCTGAGTGTGCCATGACTCAACATCATATATATATGTGTGTGTGTGTGTGTGTGTGTGTGTGTGTGTGTGTGTGTGTGTGTGTGTGTGTGTGTGTGTGTGTGTGTGTGTGTGTGTGTGTGACAGAGAGAGACAGAGAAGATGACAATTCGGATCGAAGGTCACACGCCCGACAAGCTGAGTGCACCCTATCTCAGGATCCACTGTGTTTGTGTATGTGTAGGTAGACAAAGGGGATGGCACCTTATGTCACAGGTGTGATGTCTTACAGGCTGACTGCCCTATAGCTAGGTAGACAAAGAGGATGGCACCTTATGTCACAGGTGTGATGTCTTACAGGCTGACTGCCCTATAGCTAGGTAGACAAAGAGGATGGCACCTTATGTCACAGGTGTGATGTCTTACAGGCTGACTGCCCTATAGCTAGGTAGACAAAGGGGATGGCACCTTATGTCACGGGTGTGATGTCTTACAGGTTGACTGTCCTATAGCTAGGTAGACAAAGGGGATGGCACCTTATGTCACAGGTGTGATGTCTTACAGGCTGACTGCCCTATAGCTAGGTAGACAAAGGGGATGGCACCTTATGTCACAGGTGTGATGTCTTACAGGCTGACTGTCCTATAGCTAGGTAGACAAAGGGGATGGCACCTTATGTCACAGGTGTGATGTCTTACAGGCTGACTGTCCTATAGTTAGGTAGACAAAGGGGATGGCACCTTATGTCACAGGTGTGATGTCTTACAGGCTGACTGCCCTATAGCTAGGTAGACAAAGGGGATGGCACCTTATGTCTCAGGTGTGATGTCTTACAGGCTGACTGCCCTATAGCTAGGTAGACAAAGGGGATGGCACCTTATGTCACAGGTGTGATGTCTTACAGGCTGACTGCCCTATAGCTAGGTAGACAAAGGGGATGGCACCTTATGTCACAGGTGTGATGTCTTACAGGCTGACTGCCCTATAGCTCAGTATCCTGTATGTCTGTGTACGTGTGTATGTGTGTGTGCATATGCACACGCATATTGTTTTTTTGTGTCTGAATGCGTGTATTCATTCATGGTACTTTGTTCTTCTCTATAATGTGATTCATGATACTTGCTTTCGTTGCAGATTTTGTCAGTTTTACTTCACTGAAAGTTTAACAATGTTCTGTTCATGTAAAGTCGAACGAGTATGTATTTGACATGGACCGTGGGGCTTTATAAACTTACTATTACCTATTGTAATTATCATCATTATTCACAGATGGATGGACTTGAAGGCCACTCGCACACACATTTTACTGAGTCAGAGTCGGACTTGTGCAGTTAAATTGGAACGTGCAAGCTGTATCTCGTACTATGAAGACAGCATTGAGTATAAAAGGTCTATGTGTCTGCTTGTTCTGTCTGTGTGTACCATTGCCAGGGAGACAACCATTCTTTCCTTCTGTCGGGGCTGTGACAGTATATGTCTGTCTTTACTTGGTGGTCGGTCACTGTACTCTTTGTTTTTGATAAGTAAAGCTTGTCAAACATTCAGAGACTAAAATCCCATTTAGGTATGCATGTCACACACATTTATTTTTCTTAAAACAATTAGTGTATGTATATGAGAGTAGACAATAAGGCAAAGATAATCACACATACACACGCACGCACGCACACACACACGCACGCGCGCGGACGGGCGCACACACACACACACACACACGCACGCACGCACGCACGCACACACACACACACACACACACACGAAAACATGCAATAGACTGTACCAACAGCAAAAACACAGTTTAGATATTTTGAGAAGTTCATATGAATGTGCTGTTCAGAAATCTTCCTCAGAACACCTTGACCTTGGAACGTTACAGTTCAGATGTACGCTTACCCGAGTCCTCAGCAGGCCGACCGAAATTTGGATAAAGATCCACCCGTATTCAACTGAGAAAATATTGTTTATACGTTTTCATCACTGATAGACTTAACACACACACACACATATCTCTCTCCTCTCGATATAAAATAATCTCCATTTTTTCAAAGAAATTAGAGGAAACAAAGACACCAGCTGGATACAACGTGGCGACATCTGTGTGTATAGTGTGTGTGTGTGTGTGTGTGTGTGTGTGTGTGTGTGTGTGTGTGTGTGTGTGTGTGTGTGTGTGTGTGTGTAAAGGGTGAAAACGGGATAAAAGCTTTTGATGAACAGCAAGCAGTGCACACGCTGATACATATATATATATATATGCAAAAACAAACTGAAGCACTTGCTTATTTAAAAATAGACACACACAATCATACATTCACACATACATTTAAAACACACACACACATTTAAACACACATACGCACTTACACACACACACTTACACACATACACACTTACACACACACACACACACACACACACACTCACACACACATAGACACACAGACGCGCACAAACGCACTCACACACGCACTCACACTCGCACACGCACTCACACACGCACGCGCAGTTGATGGGAGCAGTGGAAGGATTGACATGTCAAATTATGGGATGCCTTATCTTATATTACGACATGTGGTCGTTTGAGACGGTGTTTGTTTTGGGTGTTGCTGATCTCACTCCGCCTTTGTCTGTGTATCTGCCTGCATTTGCATGCATATTTGCGAGAAAGGCCTTTCACACACACCTGCGCGTATGTGCTCATGCTAATGTTACGATAATGTTGATTGAAACAATTGAATTGAATAGGAAATAGGCCTACTTCAATGGCAATGGTACACAATTGAAAAAGATAAATAAAATCATATGCCTTTAAAAGTACAGAGCGATATGTAAGTCTCTCTCTCTCTCTGTTTCTGTCTCTCTCTGTCTCTGTCTCTCTCTCTCTGTGTCTGTCTCTCTGACTCTTTCTCACTCACACTCTCTCTCACTCTCTCTCACTCTCTCTCGCTCTCTCACTCTCACACATACACGCACGCACACAAACACACACTCCTCCACATATACGTATACATGTATCTCTACGCACAGACACACACACAGAGTCACACACACACAGACACACACACAGACACACACACACACACACACACACACACACACACACACACACACACACACACAAATCTTCAGACGATATGAAATTATCTCCCACTGAACAAAAACAAACAAACAAACAAAACAAAAACAAAAAAGGAAGGCTAAGGGAAAGGACAAACACGCCAACTAAATTGCAATCCTAGTGTCTCAGATAAAATATCTAATCATTTAACAATCATGAATGTATTGGAAGTATCTGATGGCTTGTTTAATAAAGAAAGTTTCAAATATTTGTTGCAGAATATGTCTATGATTACGGCACATGGGAAAACAAAGATTCTTGACAACTCTCACATTTATATTTCAATCGATGTTGATGATAACGCGAAATGTGAAATTGTTAAATGTTGGAATCATTAAAATGTTGTGTAACTTTATTATAGCTGATCTGTGTTTTATAGCTTCATTTTGATTTCTGTGACAAATCAATTCGTTCAACTCTGTTCTGTTCACGCGGACGCGAAGATACACTCACGAGCGCAGCACGAGCTGTTTCAAAATGCCTTGAATCAGCGCCTCGGCTAACCTCCAGCGCGACACGATTCAGGGGAGATGACCTCGGTTTGACTAAGAGAAGAAACAGAGCAGAGGAATTATCTCACTTGAATGAAGAGGCCAAAATTTCGCAACACTCTCAGTTTATGAAAAACGTTTTAAGAAATCATCTTTCCCATCACCATTGTCACAATCCAACCAATAAACAAGAAATTTTTCTCTTTGTCTGCCTTTTGTCTCTGTCTCTTTCTGTCACTGTCTGTCTGCCCGCCTGCCTGTCTGTCTGTCTGTCTCCCCACCCCCCCTTCTCTCTCTCTCTCTCTCCCGCTCTGTCTCTGTTCGTTTGTCTGTCTATCTCTCTCTGTCTCTCTCTCTCTCTGTCTCTCTCTCTCTGTTTCTGTCTGTCTCTGTCTCCCTCTCTTTGTCTCTGTTCGCTTATCTGTCTGTCTGTCTGTCTGTCTCTTCCTCTCTCTCTCTCCCTCTCGGGGGGCAACTTCCGGCAGTGAAGTATTGACAACGTGTGACGAGTCCTCTGATTTACAACGCTTATTCCTAGTTCCAGAGCCTTTACCTGTGCAAAAATACAGGGCGGACGGTAGCATGCCAGAGGTGACTTTGTGCTTCCGCGCCGTTTGTGGTGCTTTTCAGTGTGTATACCTGGCGTTTATGCATCAAAGGGTTATGAAGAGAAAAGCTCTGTTTGTACGGACATTGAAGATGTGCAACATGCAAGCCGGTGTCGTGGTTGGTTTGATCCTCACCTTCTTTTACTACAGACATTTATTGCAACGCTGTGGAGACATCGAGATGAATCCTGGACCACGATCTGCCGGCAAGACAGGGAGCACAAGGCAAACACTACTGAGTTCCAGCGCAAGTCCTGCTGCCTCTGCATCTTCTACTTCTGGAACACATGCATCTTCTCCCACCAGGGAACCAACGACCGCCGACGTCATCGCCATGCTCCAAGATATGCAAAAACATGATAAGACCATGGACTGTAAGTTGGATGATGTAAAGAATGAGATGAGAGGCCTGAATGACAAATTTAATTCATTACAGGAGGAAGTTCAAAAACTTAGAGAAGAGGCACATGATTTGCGTAACAAGAATGCAGAACTTGAAAAAACTAACTCTGAAATCATGGATAAATTAAACAATCTTGAAAAAAAGTCTGATGATTTGGAAGGACGATCTAAACGACAGAATGTCATTTTTTATGGAATGGAACGAAAGGATAAGGAGACAAATGAAGACTGTGAAAAATTAGTGCAAGATCTTGTTTCAAAAAAGATGGGTGTGGAAGGGGAGGTGGCTTTTGATAGAGTTCACAGGTTAAACGCAAAACGTGACTCTCCTATCATTGCAAGATGCACCTTTTATAAGGACAAGATCCGTATCCTCAAAGCCAAAATGAAGTTGAAGGGGAGTCAGATTTTTGTCGGAGAAGATTTCTCCAGCAGGGTGCGTGAGTTAAGACGCAAATTGACTCCACATTTGAAAAAGGCCAGATCTGAGGGAAAGAGAGTGGCAATGGTGTTTGACCATCTCGTCATCGACGGGGAAAAGTTCGGGCTTAATGCCACAGAACAATTAGTGGAATTAAGATAGGTCATTGGCCGGCCCGTTCATGATAAAATGTATGCGTCCTTTTCCAGAGGGAACGAACAAAAACTAACACCGGTGCACATCTCCACGCACGACGAACATAGGCCTATTGGCGACTGTCATTCATGTGAAGGGCAAAATTCACGTGGAGAAGGGTTGATTGAAAGCGTTACTCCCGAACTTCATGGTTGGCAGACGTGTTCTTTGAATGATGTACGCAACAGATATAAATCGAATGTAGAATCAGAATCGAAAATAAATGAAAGTTTTCATATGTATGATAATCACCATGTGCATAATAAGGACTCAGATGTGTACCCGTGCTTGAGTAAAACAATCTCTTTTCTCTCATGGAACGTTAACGGGTTTATTTTCCAAAGTTACTGAAAAAGATTTTGTTTCGTATGTGTGTGAGTTTGACTTCATATGCTTTGGAGAAACATTTTTGGAAAAGTGTCACACAGATGTTTTTGTTGGCTATACTGTATTTTGCAAACCAGCGGTAAAGCTTTCGTCCCAAGGGAGACGATCTGGGGGATTGGTTTGTTTGGTAAAAAACCAGTTGGTTCCTTTTGTAACATGGATTGATATTAAACAAACTAATGTATGTGCATTTGTTATCGATAAACATATTTTTGGTACTTCAAAAAATGTTTTGTTTATTTGTGCTTATGTTCAGCCAGAAGGTTCACCTTACTATACATATTTCGATATTGATAACGGAATATCTGCTTTGGAAGAATGTCTTGTTGATTGTTTACTGTCGTTAGGTGATGCTGAAATATTACTTTGTGGAGATCTGAACAGTAGAACGTCAAATTTTTCTCCAGAAATTTACGACTGTTTTGGTATTGACTCGTTGACGAATAGTCAACCGTCATGTACAGATCGCAGATCTGAAGATTCAGTTTTAAATAATTGTAAAATGTTGTTGAATTTGTGTGCTGCATTTGGTTTGTATATTTTGAATGGAGTTTGTAAAGGCGACCATCAGGGTCGCTATACTTACGTATCTGAGAACGGGTGCAGCGTGAATGATTATTTTCTTATTTCTAAAGATCTTTTTTCTTCTGTTTGTAATGATTGTACCTTATATATATCTGATCGCATTGATTCAGACCATTTTCCTGTTCAGTTACATATTACTTTCCCAAATGAAAATACATTTGGGACGGATATTTGTGACAGTGACACAGTGATTGAAAAATTTGTGTGGAGTGATGAAAATGGTCATGTTTATAGATCAAATTTACAGAAAGAGGAGACGCGTTTGAAATTTCAATCTGCTATGAATTTGATTGATGTAGATGTAGATGATGCTTTGAACGTGTTCAATGACTGTATTAAAGATAATGCTGAAAATATGAAAAGATACTTGCATAATAACAAGACAAACATAAACAGTGATTGGTTCGATTTTGAATGTTTAACAGCCAAACGGAATGTCCGAAAATTGTTAAAAAGATTTAGAAAAACTTTAAGCAATGAGGTCAGATGTATGTATACTATTGCGAGAAGAGAATATAAAAATCTTCTGAAAAGAAAGAGAAGATTCTTTAATCTAGCATTATTGAACAGCTTGGTGTCCACATTGAATGACCAACAGGCATTTTGGAAATCCGTTAAAAAGGCATCATTTAAAAAAAGTCAGTCAAAACGTTGCATTACTGTTAACACGTGGTTTGAACATTTTCGTTCTCTGTTGGATAAAGATGTTGTGCAAGAGGCTGAGTATACTATGCAAGTCAACGAGGAAACAGATGACCATCTTGATCGTCCTATTTCGGTGGATGAAGTTGTGTCCGCCATGCGTAAACTAAAGAATGATAAGGCTGCAGGTCCTGATCTTATTATTGGTGAATTTTTTAAAAATGGGACAGATGATACAATTCAGTTTTTCCTGAAACTATTCAATAAACTTTTTGATGATGGCATATTTCCAGAAAGTTGGTCAGAATCAATAATTTTGCCATTATTTAAGAAAGGGGACGCCAGTAATCCAAATAATTACAGAGGAATTTCTCTCTGTAATATAAGTAGTAAATTATATAGCACCATTATCAATAAGAGGTTACAGGAATGGGTTACAAGTAATGATATTACAGGAGATCACCAAGCCGGCTTTAAGAAGGGATATTCTACAATAGATCATATGTTTACTCTCCTCTCCTTTGTTCAGAAACAGTTTTCTTGTAATAGGAAATTGTATGTTGCTTTTATCGATTTTGAAAAAGCATTTGATTCTATTGATAGAAATTTGCTTTGGCCAATTTTGTTGAAGAACGGTGTAAATGGTAAATTGTTTCAATGTATAAAGGCAATGTATCAAAAAGTTAAATGTCGAATCCGCTGTGGGCTTCATTTTACAGATTATATTCAGTGTACAACTGGAGTTAAACAAGGAGATGTTTGTAGCCCTGTGTTATTTTCTATGTTTATTAACGAGCTTGCTCTGGAGGTTATCAGCAATGGGCGTCATGGGGCCAAATTTCCACATGATTTGTCAGAATTGTTTATTCTTTTGTTGGCAGATGATGTGCTGTTGTTATCTGAAACGGTTGTAGGTTTACAGAGGCAGTTAAATACTCTACACAGAGCAGCAACTTCTTTGCATCTTAAGGTAAATTTGAACAAAAGTAATGTTGTCGTATTTAGAAAAGGAGGACACTTAGCTGCTAGAGAGAGATGGGTGTACAATGATACAGTTATGCCTGTTGTAAATGCATATAAATACCTAGGAATTTATTTTTCTACACGTTTGAGTTTTACTCTGGCTTGTAAAGATATTGCTAGCAGGGCAAAAAATGCATTGCTATGTGTGATGAAAAGATTGAATATGTTAAATAATAATTCATTTGATTTACTTGTCAAAATATTTGATTCACAAATACAGCCAATTTTGCTGTATGGAGCAGAAATTTGGGGATTAGATAAGGCAGTTATGCATTGTGAAGCTGTACACTTATTTGCTTTGAAAGGATTTTTAGGACTGGATAAGCGCACATCTAATGATTTAGTGTATGGAGAAACAAACAGATACCCATTGTTTGTTCATTCAGTTCTACGATGTATTCAATTTTGGTTAAAACTATTGCACATGGAAGACAATAGACTGCCGAAAAAATCATATAAGATGCTGTTTGATCTAGATTGTAAAGGTAAGAAGAATTGGGTTACTAGTATACGTATATGTCTGAATGAATACGGGTTTGGTAATGTTTGGTTTTTCCAAGGAGCTGGCGATGAGAGACAGTTTATTCGTGTTTTTCGACAAAGACTGATTGATTGTAGATGGCAAAAGTGGAATGACCATATACAAACAAGTGGAAGATATGATTTTTACAGAACTGTCATAGATTCTCACAATGTTAAACCGTACATAAGCCTTGATCTGGATATTAATTTGAAAAAAAATAATAGCAAAATTCAGACTTGGTTTATCAAATTTAAAAACCCATCAACTGAGATACAAGCAACACAGAGAGTCTGATTTACTCTGTCCCTTATGTATGCAAGCGGAAGAAGACGAAATACATTTTGTCCTGTGTTGTCCAGCTTTAGATGAAATCCGTTCAAGGTTTATCCCTCAAAAGTATTTCAGATGCCCAAATATGTTTAAACTGTGTTTGTTAATGTGTTCAACTCGTTTTGATTATATTAAGAATTTTGGTTTGTTCTTGCTTAAAGCAGTTAAAATCAGGGAAATTGCTTTATCGTGATACACAATTTATTTTGTTGTTGATTGTTAATCCTATATGATATATTATCTGATTATCTCATTATGTTTATAAGCACCCCTTCAGTAGGGGCTATGGCCTTTCTTGAATAAAAATTCTGAAGTCTGAAGTCTGAAGTCTCTCTCCCTCTCTTTGTTCGTTTGTCTGGCTGGCTGGCTGCCTGCCTGCCTGTCTGTCTGTCTCTCTGTCTCTCTGTTTGTCTGTCTGTCTCTCTACTTTTCCTTCCCCATCCCTGATGGGGGTCAGCAGCCTTTTCACAGGAGCACTGACAGTGTCACATACAGGATGTAACCTCGGTGCCAACCCAAGGGGTCAGATTGGAAGGCAGGAAGTACACATGTACACTAGCCGGGCTATTCTACACTCACGCACTTTTCTTTCTTTTTCTTTTTCTGTCTCATCTCTTACGCTGCTTTAGTGGCCTTAAATGTGACATTTTAAAAATATTATGATGATAAATATGAATAGGGATGTTAATGGTGCCTAATGTGGTTGTACTGTATGCTTTCACAAAATGTTCTGGTGTCAACCGGGCCCGGAAGATACATAAACCTGCTGTGTTGGTCAAGACATTTAGCCACATCCTCAAAGAGGCATCCGTGAAGTAGATACATGACTTGTTTTGTGGTCCTACTTTTGTCAACTAGCTTGTGTTAACAAATTTAGTTTTGGGCACGTAAAAGCTGGTAAAAGTTGAACATCCTCTCAATGATTTGGATTGATGGGATTTGAACACACAACATCCAGTTGTGTGAACCACTTGCCACGATGTCCGCTTTCATACACCGTTGCCTTCCTCTCCGTTTTCCCCCTCCCTCTCCTCCTACCCCCTCTTTCATTCTCTCACACGGTCTTCAAACCATCTTGAGTATAACTAAGGGGAGGTAAGCCACGTACAAAGTCACAGGCCTACATTTTCACGCGCCTGACAGCCTCATTTCCGGTGTCTCTGCTCTGTCCCGAAAAGGCGTGCATCTTGACAGATAGCATGATTTAACTACGTCTGTCACATGACCTGGTCACGTGGCTGTCTGGAGCATGTCGGGACAGATTAGGCTGGAAGGCACATAATTATGGCCTTCTCCTGCCAAATATCACCCAAGACAAAAGTCAAGGAAAACTGATGGGATTTTCAAACGTGACCAATCTAATGAAAATCAGAAGTGAACAGCAGGTAGAACAGTAAAAGCAGGTTCATGTACTCAGACCCAAGAGAGGGAAAGCACAGTCGTCTCCTTTACAATGGTAAAAAGAAACAAACAATCAAAAACAAACAACCATTCATTGTGGCATACATGTTAGCTTAACGGACTACCGACTGGAAGGTTATGGGTTTGAATACCCATCAATCCCTCATTGTGGATTTTTTTTACTCCAAATGGCTTCTATCCGGAGTTGAGCGTGCTATTGGCTCACTGGAAAGACTGGGACCAAACAGTCGGGTCTCATCCACTTCACGGATGCGTCAGTGAGAATGTTGCTAAAATTTTCTGACCAACACCATAGCTGTCCGTATCACTCGGGCCTGGTTGACGCCAGAATATATTACAATAGTAAGCGTACAGTAAAACCCAGTCACGCAGTCTCAATGATAGGTGGAACTTCGTAGAATCATACTTACAATCCTCGTCATCATCATCATCACATTATAAAACAAACTGTGAGGACTTCTTTTCCCATTAAGGTGGGGTAGAAAATGGGAGAAAAGGGCGATGATCATAAGAAAACAATAACAACAAAAAGCAACAATAGACAAACAAGAAAAAACTGTTTCCAGACAGAAATAACCGTCTGTAACAGTTTCAGTGTTCAATTCCATAAACGCTGACGCCACAACTGCCATGTGATTGAGAAGATCCAAACTGATCATGGCACAAATGCCCTCTGCCATGGCAAAGTCTTGATAGTCGGTAACAAACAAGCTCAAACAGAAACCTTTGGGAGCGTGGCACTGCATCAGGACAAAGAAAGGTTCCATACTATTTTTTAAATCAAATAGGGGATGAGAAAAAAGATGGGCAATAAGATGACCCTTTTGTAATTTTTGTTCTTGCAAACAACTGGGAAGTGGGCAGAAAGGAAGGTCCTTGGTGTTCTCCCAGAGTGTTTTTGAAAACAAATAGGGAGTGGGGAGAAAGGGAGAACCTGGGTACCTTCTCAGTGTATTTTTTGAAAACAAACAGGGGGTGGGAAAAACGAATGTCTTGGATAACCCCTTCCCCCTAAAATGGCGAAAAAGACAGGAGCTGGGAAACCTTCTCAAAGTGTCCTGTCAGTCTTTATGCAATCCTCAAGATAGCTCTTGTGTTCTCCCAAAGTAGACCACAAAACTCGTAAGATGTGTGTACGTGTCTTTCTTTGTCTCTGTCTTTCTCTTTGTCTCTGTCTGTTTCTCTGTCATTGTCTGTTTCTCTGTCTATGTTTATGTCTGCCTGTTTGTCTTTGTCTGTCTGTCTGTCTGTCTGTCTGTCTGTCTGTCTGTCTCATTGTCTGCTGGGGGGTGATAATTTGGACAGCTTAAGAAGAAGTCACATTTCAAAATCTATGTTGTTCGATAATAAATAGAGAATGTCCATAATTGGTATGGTTCTTGCTAGGGTTTGGGTTATGTATGGTTAAACTGAGAAATGAATGGTTTTATTTATGCCTTTTGTGAAAAACAACAACTGATTGATTGTAAATGACAGATTTGGAATACCCATATACAGGATAGTGATAGATTTAAATCTTATAGGTCATTTAACCACCTATATTGTATTCCTGGGGTGTAGGGGGCTCTGGATAGAGGTAGTACCTTTGATGTCTGGCTGCTGCACTCTACCTGGTAGGGTGGACGGGCATCACTGGTTCTCGTCCATCCTCTAAATCTCTCACGTGTTGGCTCCAAGCGCCACACCCCGGGACCTCGCCTCAGCAGGCGTGCCAAACCATGTGAGGGGGTGATGTTAACACTGCATCACTGGGCGAATAACCTCCACGATGCAGGTTACCGGCCAAGGCGGACGAAGTTCCGCAAGGAACTCAACGGCTATGTGTTCAAGACCAAGGCGAACCACCTAGATGGAGGACGTCGGCTGTGGTCTGGCATGGAGAGGGATGGGCTCCGCCATGCGACATTGCCCAAGACACACTAAATGAAGATTACAACCGCAACTCAATCCATACCGGCCCGGTCGTCGCCCGGAACAAGGACCGCGCCTTCCGTCGCTGGCCATCAGGGCGGAGGTGAAAAGTATGTGACTGATGGACCAAAATCCCTACGTACAAGAAAAAATGTTACTATCGGCACCTGGAATGTGAGATCGCTGAGAGCAGCAGGAAAAGTTGCAGAACTAACGTATGAAATGAAGAGATACCGATGGAACGTCCTTGGGCTCTGTGAGGTACGATGGAAAAACCTCGGAGAAACGTCTACCCCAGAAGGCCACAAACTCTACTTCAGTGGCAGTGAAGACAAACATGAACATGGAGTTGGATTCCTCATTCACAAAGACACTGTGAATGCCATCATGGGATGCCGACCAGTCTCTAGCAGACTCATTACTATTCGGCTTAAGGCTTCACCTTTTAACATCACCGTCATCCAAGCTTATGCCCCAACAACTGACTATGATGACGAGGCTGTCGAAGATTTCTATGATCAACTGCAGGAAATCGTAGATCAGACGCCAAAGAAAGACATCATTATAGTGCAGGGCGACTGGAATGCGAAGATTGGAGAGGATGAACACAATAACTGGAAAGGGATATGTGGCCAATACTGCAACCCTGAGACCAACGAAAGAGGTTTGAGGCTCCTAGAATTCGCCAGTTACAACGACCTGAGGGTGGTGAACACGTTCGGTCCACACAAACCATCTAGACGCTGGACATGGCACAGCCCAGGAGAAAAATACCACAGTCAGATCGACTACATCATGGTTCAAAGACGCTTCCAGTCAAGTGTTAACATCGCAAAGACCAGGAGCTTTCCAGGAGCCGACATTGGAAGCGATCATGAGCTTGTAATGATGACCTTCAAACTCCGCCTCCAGAGGATGAAGAAACAGGGCAACATAAGAATTAAGTTCAATCTTGTGAAGCTCAAAGACCCCAACATAGTTGAAAACTTCCAAGCAACGATAGGAGGGAAGTTTGCTCCTCTCCTCGTCCTTGACAATGTGGACACCGAAGTAGACACTCTGATCAACAACTTCAACACTGCCGTGACCGAAGCAGCCAACGACATCCTTGGAAAACACCGACCAACAAAGATGCCCTGGGTCACGGAAGAAGTACTAAAGCTGAGCGACAAACGCAGAGAACTAAAGCAAAAGAAGAGTACGGATGAAGGTGCTAAACTATACAGAAAAGCCAACCAACAAGTTAAAGAAGGCATGAGGAAAGCAAAGGAAACATGGATTGAAGAACAATGCCAAGATATCGAAGCAAACCTGCAGAAAAATAACAGCAAAAAAGCCTACCAGCTTGTGAAAGAACTAGCAAGCTCAAAACAAGGCAGAACCACTACCATACAGAACAAAGCAGGGAAATGTCTCACAGAAGATCAAGAGATTCTGCAGAGGTGGACAGAGTACTGCTCCGAATTATACACACACACAACAACAGGAGATCCCAAGGTGCTAGACGTTCCTCCACCAACCAACAACGACAGCTACCCCATCGTGCGAGAAGAAGTTGAAGCTGCAGTAAAATCATTGAAGAAAGGCAAGTCGGCAGGAATGGACAACATTCCCTCAGAACTGGTCCAGGCAGGAGGAGAGGCCATGATAGATATGTTACTCATCATCTGCAATAAGATCTGGCGGACAGGTGAGTGGCCAACACCTTGGACCCAGTCCCTGATCATCACTCTCCCGAAGAAAGGCAACCTACAACTATGCCAAAACTACAGTACCATCAGCCTGATCAGCCATCCAAGTAAGGTCATGCTAAAAATCCTTCTGAGTAGACTGAAGCCACAAGCTGAGGAGATAATAAAAGAAGAGCAGGCAGGTTTCAGACCAGGAAGAAGTACCACAGAGCAAATTTTCAACCTCAGATTGCTCTGTGAGAAATACCTGCAACACCAGCAAGGCCTTTACCACGTCTTCGTGGACTTCAAGAAGGCATTCGACAGAGTTTGGCACGCAGCCTTGTGGGCAACCATGAGGCTGTACAACATCAATGCTAACCTGATCAGAACCATAGAATGCCTCTACGAAAAGGCGACCAGTGCAGTCTACCATGACAACAACATAGGCGAATGGTTCCGAACCACAGTTGGAGTACGCCAAGGATGCCTGCTCTCCCCCACTCTCTTCAACATCTTCTTAGAGAGAATAAGGGCTGACGCACTTGAAGACCACGAGGGAACAGTCAGCATCGGAGGTAGAACAATCACAAACTTGCGTTTTGCCGACGACATTGACGGACTAGCTGGGCAAGAGCAAGAGCTAGTCAGCTTGATAAAACATCTTGATGAGGCCTCCACATCATATGGCATGCAGATCAGTGCAGAGAAAACCCAGTTGATGACAAATAATACCAATGGCATCAGCACTGACATTACCATAGACAACAAGAAACTTGAGACCGTCCATAGATTTAAATATCTGGGAGCTATAGTATCAGATGAAGGATCAAAGCCCGAGGTACTTTCCAGGATTGCACAGACCACAGCTGCAATGACCAAGCTAAAAGTCATCTGGAACGACAAGAATATCGCAATCGGCTCCAAGATCAGACTGATGCGTTCCCTGGTCATGTCAATATTTTTGTATGCATGCGAAACATGGACCATAACAGCAGACATTGAAAGAAGGATACAGGCAATGGAGATGAGATGCTTCCGCAAACTCCTTGGTATCTCGTACATAGATCATATAACCAATAAAGAAGTGAAAACCCGAATCGAAAACGCCATCGGGCCGTATGAAGACCTCCTGACCTCGGTGAAAAGACGCAAACTGAGGTGGTACGGGCACGTCACACGATCATCTGGACTGGCCAAGACCGTCTTGCAGGGAACAGTTCAGGGAGGGAGACGAAGAGGCAGACAGAGAAAAAGATGGGAAGACAATATCAGAGAGTGGACTGGCCTTGAATGGAATATCATTCTGCGGAAAGCTGAGGACCGTGAGGAGTGGAGGAAGTTGGTTGCAAAATCTTCAGTGGTGCCCCAACGGTCAACCAGACTACGGGACTGATGATGATGATGATGATTGTATTCCTACTTATTTGAACATGATTTTGATAGACATTTAAAACGCACAGTAACACAGTTTAGATTGGGCATTTCAGACATGTTTGTTAATTGACTATAATCGTTACAAACGATCATCTACTCGCGGTCTTCTGCGTCCATTGTGTCAAGAATCACAGGAAGATGAAATTCACTTCGTACTTTCGTGTCCAGTGTTAAAAAATATAAGAGCAGAATTCATTCAACAAAAGTATTACAGAAATCCTTCTTTGTTCGAGCTCATTTTATTCTTGTAAAACGTTTTGCAGTCTACCTGTACAGAGTGTTCAAAATACGAAATGTTGTCACAACGTAGTTATTGTTTGTATTGTTTTTGTGTTATAACCCCTTCTGAGAGGCAATGGCCTTTATAAATAAACTATCTGAATATGAATCTGAATCTGAATCTGATATTGTCTCTCACTCACAAGGTCTCTTTATCATTCTCTCTCACCCTCTCACTTTCAGTGTCGCTCTCTCTGTTTCCCTTTCTCTTTCGCTGTGTTTTTCATACCCACTCCTTCTCCCTCTCTCATCTTTTCTTTCTTCCACCTCTTTTCTCTGATTTTCTCTAAAAAAAAGTAAAGAAAATGAAAATGTAAATCTGACAAGACAGTCAGAAGATTCAGTGCTGAATTTGTATGGCAAAATGCTGTTGAATCTATGTGTTGCTTTTGGCTTGTGTATTTTGAATGGAGTATGTAATGGCGACCTTCATGGTCGTTACACATTCATTTCAGACACAGGCAACAGTGTGAACGATTATTTTTTAGCCTCTGAAAATTTGTTTTCTACAGTTCAAAAATGCTGTAGATCGGAAGTTTCTGAAATGATAGACTCTCAACATCAACCTATAGAATTTTATTTTGATACCAAGAACTATATAAGATCGACACAGAAGTCGGCAATGACAATAAGAAAATGTGTGTCGAAAAATATGTATGGAATTCTGATTATGCCCAACAATATTATGACAATATTCGTTCTATAGAAACGGAGCAAACACTTCACCATGCTACTGAATTAATAAATGCTGATGTCAATGAAGCGCTGGAAATATTCAATTGTTATATAAGACAGCAAGCTGAATGTATGAAAAAGAACATTTTTATCAATCAAAAGTCGGAAGTATGGTATGATGATGAATGTAAAGCTCTTAGGCGGACAGTCAGAAGACAGTTGAGGGTGTTTAAAAAGTCGTTCAAGTCTGAAGATAGAGCCATGTTTGTCAGATTAGAAGGGAGTATAAAAATTTATTACATAGATAAAATAAAGGAGCACAGTAATGTAATTTTAAACAATCTTACAATGTACGTGGCTAACTAGAAAAAATTCTGGGACTTCATGCGTAAAATTTCTAGTAAAAAGGTATTTCAACCTAACATGATTACCGTTCAAAATTGGTTTCAGCATTTCAAAGGTGTCCTTGACAAAACGAATTCTCCCTGTGATAGTGTTATTATTAACAGCGATGTCTCTGGTCGTGTTTTTGATGACTTTGATTGTGATGATGGTGATAATTGTGGTGGTGATGATAATGGTGGTGGCAATAATGATGTTGATGTGTTGATAGTGTTGACAGGGATGTTTCAGTTGGTAATGATGATGATAATGATGATGCTTTAAATCGCCCCATTTCAAAAGAAGAAGTTTTATTATCATTAAGAAAATTGAAATGTGGAAAAGCAGCAGGACCAGATTGTATACTTGGGGAGCTCTTGAAAAATGAAGGAGATGAGGTGGTGAATTTCCTAGTTGAATTTTTCAATATTTTATTCAATACTGGTCAATATCCCGATAACTGGACAGAATCCACCATTCTTCCTTTATTTAAAAAGGGAAACGCCAGTGGTCTTTAGAACTATAGAGGTATTTCTTTGAGTAACATCAGCAGCAAACTGTACAGCTCTGTTATCAATTCAAGGTTACAGGAATGGCTTGACTGCAACAATATCACAGGCGAATACCAGGCAGGTTTTAAAAAGAATTATTCAACAATTGATCACATGTTCACGTTCAGAAACAATTCACCTGTAACAGACAACTGTATGTGGCTTTCATTGACTTCGAAAAGGCGTTTGATTCAATTTCAAGAAAACTTCTGTGGCCTATACTGTTAAAGAATGGTATTAAAGGTAAGATACATAGATGTATCAAAAGTATGTATGCTTCTGTGAAAGCAAGAGTGCGATGGGGTACGCAGTTTACTAGTTGCATTACTTGTACAAATGGAGTGAAACAAGGTGATGTGTGTAGTCCCATTCTTTTTCTTTGTTTATAAATGAACCTGCTCGCGAAATAATTAATAATGGTAGACACGGCGCAAACCCGAGTACTGAATTGATCGAATTATTTATCCTATTGTTTGCTGATGACATTGTTTTATTATCAGAAACTGCAGTTGGTTTACAGGCACAACTAAACAGCCTCTACAGAGCAGCTTGTAAGTTACAACTTAAAGTAAACATGGATAAAAGTAATGTAATGGTATTTAGGAAAGTTGGATTTTAGCGAATACTGAGAAATGGTTCTATAACAATACAAGGATGACTGTTGTAAACTCATATCGGTATTTAGGGATATTGTTCTCAACAAGACTTAGTTTCAATTATGCATGTCAAGATTTAACAAGTAGAGCAAAACGAGCTGCTTTCAGTATTCTAAGTAAACTAAACAGTAATTCGTTAAAATATTTTTGAAATTGTTTGATACTCAAATTCAACCAATATTTTACTGTATGGTTCAGAAATATGGGGTTTAGAGAAAGCGGCTTTGGTGATTGAAAGTGTTCAATTGTTTATGTTGAAAAAATACTTAAGGGTCAACATTAGAACACCAAACGATTTCATATATGGTGAGTTGGCAAGATTTCCCTTAACTGTAAACTCAAAAGTTTGTTGTATTCGATATTGGCTAAAACTAACGAGAATGAGTGAAGAAATTTAGCCAACAGAGGAAAAATAAATTGGGCCTCAAAAGTCCGTGATGTATTAAATAAGTACGGTTTTCCATACGTCTGGGAAAAAATCAGGGTGTGTGGGTTGTATAAAGTATTTTATAAAAACTTTCAAACAAAGATTAGTTGATTGTAGATGGCAAAATTGGGATTATCATATTAAGAATAGTGATGTTTTTGCACAATATAGAAAGTTTAAACAGTCACGTGAGGTAGAAGCATACTTGTTGTTGGACTTTAACAGATTTATTAGATATGTGTTCACAAGATTTAGGTTTGGTTTGTCTGACTTATCAGTGCATAGACTAAGATTTAAAAGACGTGATAAAGAGGCAACGAAATGCCCATTATGTAACAGTGTTACTGATAATGAAATTCACTTTATTTTATGTTGTCCAGCCCTTGAGGATTTGAGACACCTGTTAATTCAGCCCAAGTACCACTATAAACCAAATGATTTCAGGCTATCAATGCTCATGGCTTCAAAAAATGAGCGTACAATTAGACATTTGGCAACATACATTTATAAAGCTTTTAAAAGAAGAGAGTTTGCTGAAGAGGTCGGCTGGATCGCCGATGAAAGCTACGCAGTAAGTAGCCTTTTTTGTAACTGAGAGCCAGGTTCAACCAGGTAGCCATTATGTCTACCCCTCAGTCGTTAAAACTTCCTCAACGTCTCATACGCGATTTCGACGGGAAAGTCATTAAAATTTTTAGAGAACTGGAAGAGGAACATCGATTGCTAGCCAGGTTCAGGAACCATCTTCATTTCACGCTGCATTGTAAACATCAAAATGTGTGCCCTACAAGTCTTAAGATCAAAACTAGTATGAAAGGCCAGGCAGCTAACAACATCATCCATCGTGCTCAACGTGCGCTCATGAACGAACGGATTAAACAAATCAACAGTCGTTTGGTTATCATCAACGACAAGATCGCCATTTTGAAGGATGAACTCAATGCGTGTGTACCGGATACTATCATGGCGGAGACGGTTGCCTGGTCCGACTGCACTGTTAGGCGTGAATGGGACAGAGTGCGCATGCGCCACAGGAAAAGTTTGCTAAGTTGCAGACGAAACCAAAACATGACGATTGCGTGCCCATTACTCCCGTCAGTGATCAAGAAACGCAAGAAATCAAAAACAGGTGGGTGGTGAATCTGTCGGATCAAAGTTTGACTGAAGCAGAATTGTCAGTGTTAAGAAAGGGGCTCAATTTCGCAGTCACTCCAGACAAACTTCCCATCACGGAGTACATTACCAGCATTGAAACTGCGTGTCGATGGATTGGTCCTCAAACAGAAGAGGCCACACACTTACGATCAGAGTGTGTGAATATCCTCAAACAGAGCAACCCCCCCCCCCCCAAATCCAACATTTCCAGGGATGAAAGACTTGCACTACAGGGATTGAGGAAGAAGGATTCCATCATGATTCTCCCAGCCGACAAAGGCCGTGCCACAGTCATCTTACCCAAGGGGCGGTACTATGAGAAGGCTTACAATCTGCTAGATGACAAAAAGACCTACCAACAGCTGAGCAAAGATCCCACCAGCAAGTATACTACCCGTCTGACCAAACTACTGCAAGGCCCACAGAAGTCAGGAGAACTTTCCTCAGAATAGTACCGCAGATTGTACCCCTCAGCTACTGATGTGCCCAAGTTCTACAGACTGCCTAAAGTGCACAAGGAAGATGTACCCCTCCGTCCCATTGTCGCCTCTAGAGGATCCCTGATGTATGAGACGGCCCGCTTCGTTGCAGACATCCTCTCGCCTTTGGTAGGAAAGACAGAACATTCCATTGCAAACAGTGCAGACCTGGTGAAGAAGCTGTCGAAGTTTGTACCACAACCTGATGATATTCTGGTGTCCTATGACGTCACAGCCCTGTTCACCAGTGTCCCTGTGAAGGACAGCATTGACATCATCAGGGGGAGGTTACAGGTCGATAACAGCCTTCGGCAACGCACCAACCTGCCAGTGGAACACATCTGTGAACTGCTATCCTGCTGCCTCAACACCACCTACTTCACCTTTGAAGGACACTTCTACCAACAGACCGAGGGTGCAGCCATGGGGTCCCCCGTGAGTCCCATCGTCACCAACCTCTTCATGGAAAATTTCGAGGAGAAAGTCTTGGCGACGTTCCACACTCCTCCACGCTACTGGGGCCGCTACATGGACGACACTATGACTGTACTGAAAAGATCGGTGGTAGAAGACTTCACGAACCATCTCAAGAACCAACACCCTGCCATCAAGCTCACCTATGAGGTAGAAGAGAACGGCAGCATCGCGATGTTGGATACCTGCTTCACCCGGATGGAGACAGGCCTCGCCTTCTCCGTCTATAGAAAGCCGACCCACACGGACCAGTACTTACAATTTGACAGTCACCAGCCACTGGAACACAAGCTTGGAGTAATCCGCACCCTCACCCACCGAGCGAAGACCATCTGCTCCATCGACACCGCTAGAGAAGAAGAGGTGCAGTACATCAAAAATGTACTCAGTGTGTCAGGATACCAGAAGTGGGCCTGGGACATTCCGGGGGGCAAGAAAACCATACCCCACCCCTCCACTGAATGGCCAACCCCTTCGAGAGGGCACGTCTCCATGCCATACGTCAGCATCGTCACTGAGGCTCTCAGCAGGAAGATCAGGAAGTTGGGAGTCAGTGTCCACACCAAGCCCACCAACACCATCAGAAGCCAGTTAGTCCACCCCAAAGACAAAACAGACAAATTGGACACATCAGGGGTGATATACAAGATAGACTGCCAGGACTTGACCATAATTATATTGGCGAAACTGAGCGCAACTTGCACAAAAGATTAAAAGAACACAAACGTGAGTCCTCTCCAGTGGGAGAACATCTGACCCACACCCAACACCACTTTGAAAAGGACAATGTGCAAGTTCTCGACAAAGAAGCAAGATGGTTCCAGAGGGGAGTAAAGGAGGCAGTTTACATCGCCGCAAGGAACCCCACCCTCAACCGTGACTGGGGCCGACACAACCTGCCATCGGTGTACTCCTCACTTATTCAGTCGCACTGTCGTGAGTTCGCTCACGGCGGTGCGCACTGAAGCCAGTTCTCAACCCAGCAGTTGCGCTGAAGAAGTCGGCTGGATCGCCGATGAAAGCTACGCAATAAGTAGCCTTTTTTGTAACTGAGAGCCAGGTTGAACCAGGTAGCCGTTAAGAGAGTTTGCCTTATCATAAAGTTAAATTTTTGTGCTGTATGTCTATTAAAACTATTTATATGTTCCTATTGTATTATTGAAGTTTGATTTTGAGTCCTATATTGTAATCATTTCGAAATATTTGTAGTATGCATTATCCAAGAGCGATTATGTATCATATTCTATGTTTATATAATGTTTATAATGTGTTCACACAAATTCTTGTGATGTGTGTCTGTTAAACCTATTTATATGTTCCTATTGTATTATTGAACTTCGACTGTGAGTCCTATATTGTAATCATTTCAAAATATTTGAAGTATGCATTATCCAAGAACGACTATGTATTATATTCTGTGTTTGTATAATGCTTATAATGTGTTCACACCCCTTCAAATGGGGCTTTGGCCTTACTGAATAAATTTCTGATTCTGATTCTAATTCTAATTTTCTCTATCTCTCATTCTCTATCTAACTTTCTCGCTTTCCCTCCCTCCTCGTCTCTCTCTCATTGTCTGTTTCACTCTCTGTTCCCCCTCTCTTTTTTCTCTCATGCCCTCACCCTCTCCCTCTCCCTTTCTCATTTGTTCCTTCTTCCACCTTATCTCTCTCACCGTCTTTCTCTCTCTCTTTCTGTCTCTCTGTCACTTGTCACTCTCTGTCTGCCTGTCTGTCTTTCTCTCTGTGTCTGTCTCTCTGACTCTCTTGCTCATACCCAATCTTCCTCTTGTCTCACTTCTGCTGTAATTGTAATCGTTAGCAAACAAATGTTTATCAATTAGCAATGAAACCTTTGAAAATTGGCTTTTAGTCAATACCTTTTACGATTAGAAAATAAAGTATCATTGTCATTGTCTCTATCTCTACCTCTCTTTTTCATAATTATACACAAGCATGCATACACGCCCGTCCGCACGCACACTGCACACACACACACACACACACACACACACACACACACACACACACACACACACACACACACACACACACACACACACACACACACGCACACACATACACACATACATACAACACACACACACACACACAAACAACACACACACACACACACACACACACACACACACACACAACTCCATAAAGCCATAGAAACGACGACGAGAGACAAAATCGATCACACTGGAAAAACAAGATGGTCGAGCTATTCTTACAATCTCCTTTTGTATCCAAAATGATCACACCTATCCAGATTTTATTCTTGTCCGAGTCATTGTGACCTTGAAGAAGCATCCATCAAATGGAATAAAACTTGACATGAGACTGAGATTAATGGCACACTGTAGATTGTTGTGACAAGATTGAAAATCGAATGCATATGATGTCAACAATATGTAAGAATAAACGAAAAAAGTCTATTTTACAATTTTTTTAAAGAATGAAGCTGCGGAGACACAATTCAGTAAAACAAATGTTATCTACATATGGACTTTATAGAACTTTTAAACAAATGTTTCCATGCACACATTTATAAGACCGTTGTGGCTGTCCACTTTCGAAAGACACTAATAACTAATCGGTAGAATTTTTTTAACAATTTGATTTGATAGGGCAATTTGTATAGAAGGATGATTGCAAAAAAAACAAACAAACAAAAAAAATCCGATAGAGCTACCAACAGATTTTCATAACTAATAATCCAAGCACGTTTAATCAAGTGGGTAAACATCAGACTTCCTCTCGGATGGTCCAGGTTTCAATTTGCCAGGAAACATCCTCCCAGTGGACAAAGGGTGAAGATTTCTCTTCCTAGGTCAGCATATGTGCAGACCTATTAAATTAAAGCCTGAACCGTCTTTGTGTGTATATGTATGCAGAATATCAAATGTGCACGCTTAAGATCCCGTAAGTCATGTCGGTGGTTGGCTTATGGAAACCTGACAACACCCAACACGCCCACCAAAGATGTCAACTATGCAACAACATAGTGGAATGTGGTCAGCTTGCCTTATCGGTTGGGTTCTCTGTGCTCCATTGAAAGTCTTGATTATGCATAATGAGCAATGCGTCCAAATAAGTTTAGAGAACTGCCAAAAAGAAACTCAATTTATGATTTACAATAATAACATTAATTTTTTTTCTGATTATGTGTAATGAGCAATGCGTCCAAATGAGCTTAGAGAACAGCCAAAAAGAAACTCAATTTATGATTTATAATAATGGTATTAATTTTTTTTCTCCTTGCGTAAAATTGAAAGAACGTGGCTTAGAACGGGGTTTGTGAATACGTATGACTAAAAAAAAGAAGAAAAAGAAAATGCACAGTTTATATCTACCATCTTTTTCAACTTTGTAGACGGCGAACAAGATATTAGATACAAGTCAAAAAGTCATGCCTTTTTCTTTAGTACAGGCACAGTTACCGACACAGAAACATGTATCATACATCAACATTAAGCTGGTCCTCTGGGGATCACATCCCTACTTCTCAACATAGTCACCATTTCTCTCAATAGCAATGTTCCACCTTCGAATGAAGGCATGTTTCCCTGCCTCGTAATATTCTGCTGACCGTGCTTGGAGCCACATCTTCACTGCAGTTTTCACTTCCTCGTCACTGGCATAATGTTTGCCTTTCAAACCCTTTTCATGGGGCCAAAGAGCTGATAGTCCGAAGGTGCTAAGTCTGGTGAGTATGGAGGATGCGGTAAAGTTGTCCACCCGAATGAGGCGATTGTCTCCCTTGTCCTGATGCTTGTGTGTGGTCGAGCATTGTCATGCAGAAGGAGGACATTATCGATTTGCAAGTTGGATCTCACTCGTTGGATTCTTGCTTTGAGTCTCTTCAGGGTCTTAATGTATGCCTCAGAGTTAATTGTTTCTCCTCTTGGCAAGAAATCAACCAGAATGACACGTTGAGCATCCCAAAAGACAGTCACCATGATTTTTCCATCTGACTTTTCCGTCTTGAACTTTTTCGGTTTTGGTGACGTAGGGTGGCACCATTCCCTTGACTGCCTCTTTGATTCCCGTTCATAATGGTGAATCCATGTTTCATCACCGGTAACGAGCCTTCCAAAGAAGGTGTTGTCTCTTTGACTTTGTTCAAGAAGTTCAGTGCAGGCGTTGACCCTGTCAGTCTTGCGTTCGGTAGTCAGCTCTCTCGGTACCCAACGGGCACACACTTTTGAAAACCCAAGTGATTCAACAATGTTATAAGCACTTCCATGGCTCACTTCAAGGTTTTCTGCCAACTCCTCAAGAGTTATGCGCCTATCTCCTCTAATCAGAGCATCTGCTTTTGCTTTATTGGCAGGACTCACAGAAGTGGACGGGCGGCCTGAACGGGGTTTATAGGCTACGCTGGCAGTTCCCACCTTTTCATCATTCAGACGATAGACCCACCTGCGAACATTGCTATAATCTAAAATATTCTCCTTATACACATTATGTAATCGTCTGTGAATGTTCACAGGGGTTTCCTCCTCAGCAACAAGGAATTCAATCACAGCTCTTTGTTTTTGAAGCAGCTCTAAGGGGGCAGCCATTTTGAATTTTCCTCACGAGTCTATGAACCGGAAACATACCAAACAAAATATTTCAGTCCGTAACAGTTATAATCATTTGTAACTGAGCAACATTTCAGGTAATTTTATCAAAAACGTCTGAAATAAATAAAAAGGTACTACTTTTTGACTCACCCTCGTATGTTAACATATGATATAGTGCTGCATTTTGTTTAGAATATTAAAATTTGGATTTCTATTTATTTTTTGTTCTGTGTGTGTTTTTTTTTTTACGAGTATTCATGTCAGTTCATTATTCAATACGATCGTTTGATGCTTTGGAACTTATAATTTAAAGAAAGGAATCGTCATTGAAAGGTTGAAAAACGACACACTGTCAGAGGTTCCTATTTATTAACCTGACCTTTACACACTTTGGGGAAAGGATGCTTACTTCCGGCGTTTTTTTTCTTTGATCCGTGTGATGTTGACTTTGACCTCAGCACCATGAGTTTCAGATGGGTTTGGAGACTAGCGTCATGCAAGAATGAGTCATTATCATTATTATCAATTGTGTCTTTGTGACTGTTCAACGGTTAACACACCGCTGACACAAATCTGAAAAAGATCATCTATGAAACAGCTGGGAAAATATTGCTGACAAACTTTGGTCACAGAGACACTGACTCACAGACACACTGAGGTACATCTTTTCCCGGTCGATATACACATCCTCCCTTTTAAAAACAAAAGATTGAATAACGGGGAACAAAACACTTAAGAAACATTTTTAAGCATATGTGCGTGCGTGCACACGCTCTGTGTGTGTGTGCTTGTGTGTGTGTGCTTGTGTGTGTGTGTGTGCACGTGTGTGTATGTATGTGTGTGTGTTGTGTGTGTGTGTGTGCGCGCGCGCGCACGTGTGTGTGTGTGTGTGCATGTGTACGTGTGTGTGTGTGTGTGTTCGTTCGTTGCTTGATTTAACGTCTTTTCACTATAAGTGATATTAGACGGTGTTTGTGTGTGTGTGTGCATGTGTGTGTGTGTGTGTGTGTGTGTGTGTGTGTGTGTGTGTGTGTGTGTGTGTGTGTGTGTATGTGTGTGTTTGTGTGTGTGTGTGTGTGTGTGTGTGTGTGTGTGTGTGTGTGTGTGTGTGTGTGTGTGTGTGTGTGTGTGTGTAACTTCAAACTTGATTTCAGAACACTTTGTTACTTAAAGATAATAGCATCGGGTCCCACTGGATCTCTTTTACAAATTAGTCTTTGTTACTTTATGTATGTATAACCTAAGCGTGAAGATATACAAGTGAAATGTTTTACATAAAACAAAAGAACTAACATAAAAATGTATTGAAAAAAGCATAAATTACAAACATTCAATCAAAGGACAAGAAAGTTAAAGAAGCATTAAAAACAAACAGAAGGGCGTTAATGACAAAATGGTTGCTGTCTGTATAAATGTCTATCAAAAATACATGTACAGATACAGGCTTGTACATCGCGCCACAAAACGGACATGCACGTCTTTGTACGCATGAGGCTGAAAAATATGTTTTAAAAGAAATACTTCGATATATTGATAATATCAGGTTTAATACGGAAGGAAACCATGAAAATGTGTGTACGACACAATTAAAAAACACTGTGTTTTTATCCCCTTTTCTCTGTTCTCTTTCTAGTTGTTCCATTAATAAAGGTCGGATTTAAGAATGAAAACAATTCTCTGCATATGCTCCTAACCTGAAAGTTGATAAGTTCTTATTGTTGTTATTATTGTTTTTTCCCTTCCTCTCTACCCCCTATCGATCTATGTGTCTGTGAGTCTGTGAGTCTGTGTGTCTGTGTGTCTGTGTGTCTATCTGCCTATCTGTCTGTCTGTCTGTCTGTCTTTCTCTCTCTCTCACTTCTTCTCTTCTCTCGATGGTCGTATGGTTGTTTTACTTTCTTTTTTTTCCCATTATCATCACGATCATCAAAATGATGTTCATCATCAACACCAAAACAATTTCCTCTTTTTCCTTCTACTTATTTGTTCAGTGGGTCCTTACTATTCTTGAATAATAACGTTTTGTTCAGTTTTCAAGTTGTCTCTTTCAGTGCCTGCCTGTCTTTTCCTGTCTGTCTCTGTCTCCTTGCCTGCCTGCCCTCTCTCTCTCCCCCTCTCTCCACCTCTCTCTCTCTGTCTCTCTCTGCGTGTGTGTCTCTCTCTGTCTCTCTGTCTCTCTCTCCCCCTCTCTCTCCTTCTCTCTGCGTGTCTACGTCTCTCTCTGTCTCTGTCTCTGATCGAAGATCCCATCAAAACACAACATTCAAGAGGGCCTATTACATTTCACAAATACACCAAAAACAAAGTTCACAAAATGTACATAGCATTTCGTTTTATGGAAAAATGTGTATATATGTTTCTTGACTCAATCTATGAAAATGAAAATTATTGATGTTCTATAGAGTAATCATCTTTTGAGAGAGATTATATTCTTTTTGTGTTAGTATTTGTATTGAAAACTGTTCTTGGAGTATTAACACAATGAATGAATAGTGACAGTATTGTAATCGTTTAAACCTTTTCTCTGTCTGTCTCTCTGTCTGTCTCTCCGTTTGTCTCTGTCTGTGTTTCTTTCACTTTATCCCTCTCTCTCTCTGTTCTCTTTCTCTCCCTATCTCTCTCTCACTTTTTCTTTCTCTCCCACCTTCTCTCTGGCCTTGTCTCTCCAATAATACATTGTTGTACTATTTTTGTTATCTTTATACTATCATAGTTCATTTGTATTAGGTAAGAGTGCTCATGAGAATTATAGCGTACTTGTGTGAGAGTAGATTCTCCATGGGCGAGAGCTGGATATAAAACAAAAATCGTGTATGCCACTACCCTCCATAATACTAATGTTTTCTTGGTTTGGTTTTCTCTCTTTTCCGACATACATCAGGATTTAATTCTATCACACTTTTACCTCTACTCTTGCCTCTTTCGAACTAAGAACTGAGATCCAGACAATTACAAAGAAGGGGTGGTCAATACAATGAATTATATTTTGGGGAAAAATGTAAAATAATGATTCACAGCAGGGTGCCCACAACCAATTAAGGAAAGGGAAATGACAGAGGAGAGAGAGGAAGGTTCAATAAAATGGAATTGTAAAAATAACACACAAAGAGCAGACTGAAACCAATTAGCGAGACATGGGTGGTTAAAGTAAATGGCCAGGGCCATTTGTC
>JAPXFY010000018.1:26567188-26582188 GCA_030674185.1 Monoplex corrugatus | reverse complement strand
TTGCTGTCTCTTACATTGTCTTACTGTCTCTCACATTGTCTTGTTGTCTCTCACATTGTCTTACTGTCTCTCACATTGTCTTGTTGTCTCTTGCATTCTATTTTCTGTTGTTGTTGCAGTTTTTAATGTAAGTAGATCAGCTTCGACAGATATGTTCGGCTGGTCTATAGTATTCATTTCATTTGTCAGAATGGATTTACCATCTGAAACTCGGGCTTCTTTCCCTGATGACAGCTCGTCGCTGCGGAGCAGCGCCACCCATTTATTTGTCTATTCATTTATTTTGATCAAGACTTCAGCAAGACAAGAAGGCTAACTGGCTTTCAAGGAACGGAGCCGTTTCTTTAATAAGCTATACCAGAGCAGCCGCTATTCATGATTTTTCAACTGCCGTGGAATCTTTCAGCGTGCGCAGGACGGAAAGCACTCGGGTTTGACCCCTTTTTTCGTTCAGTTCAATTTTCCAATCAAATTGAGGAGAAAAGTCGAGGCCTCAACAGGAAACAAACTCTGGAATCTCGAGTTTAGATATTGGCAGACAAACATCTGAGCCATTCTACCATCTTTCTTCTTGAAAATATCGCCTAATAAGGGACGCTAACCCTTGACCATCAGATTTAAAAGTTTGATGCATAATGTTTTTCGGTGCCTGGTGTAGTTCTTCATGTGAGACAGAAGACTTTTATCCCCCAGGTACATGCTCTTCTGCAGGCACTGCATGGGACGCAGCCTGCAACCTTGGCTTCTGCTTCAGGCGGTCCCTCTTTTGTTAAACAGTAACTGTTTGTGCTGTTTACATGGGCTTGTGCCTTGTGTATTCTTCGATTGCCAGCATGCTTTGTTGCTGGTAGTGTCTTTCCAGTTGGCGTTGGTGACGGTGCAGCTGAGACATTTGGTGTTCAGAGTATCTTTGTATCGTTTTAGTGGTCTTCCCTGGTTACATTGCCTTGCTTATGCTTCAGCTCTCCATGCAGGAGCGTTTTTTGAGATGCGATTATATTCCAAACGAAGAGATATACAGGAAGATAAACAAAGAAATCAGGAATAGGTGTAATGAAGCTAAGGAAGCTTGGCTGAAAATAAAATGCAAAAAAATAGAAGACAGACACTAAACAGATCCTCAGGGTATGTACAGACGAATTGAAGAAATCATCTACAGGAAATATATATGCACATCAACCTGGTTGCTTAAAATCGAAAGATGGCACGCTTCTCATGGAAAAAGACAAAATATTAGACAGATGGGGAGAGTACATTAAAGACCTTTTTGAAGAGATGACAGATATGAAGAACACATTATTAGAAAGAACTTTGAAGGACCACCCATAATGAAAGATGAAGTTAGAGCAGCATTGAAAAAGATGACACCAGGAAAAGCCCCAGGAACAGACAACAATACTACAGAGACGATTGAAGCCCTGGACAAATTTGGTATAGAAAAAATAACAGTCCTCCTGAATGAAATTTACGACACTGGAAAAATCCCCAAAGATATGTCAAAATCAATTTTCATTGCACTTCCAAAGAAGACAGGGGCTATAGAATGCAAACTCAATCGCACAATCAGTTTGATGAGTCATGTAACCAAGATCCTATTAAGAATAATCATGATGAGTACAAGGAATGGAATCAAACGAGAAATAGTAGATGATCAGTGTGGATTTGTGGAAGGGAAAGGAACTATTAATGCCATATACATCCTAAGAACTATCATAGAGAGGTCAATCGAGATGAACAAGGATTTATATCTATGTTTTGTTGATTACACCGAGACTTTCGATCGGGTAAGACATGAAGAATTGATCAACCAACTAGAAAGACTCAATATTGATGGAAAAGATCTACGAATAATCAGAAATATTTATTGGGAACAAACAGCTTGCAATGAGAATAGAAAACAATATAAGCTCTTTCCAAAACATCAAAAGAGGAGTCTGACAGGGTTGTGTTTTTTCACCAGATCTGTTTTCACTATACAGCGAAAACATCATGAGAAACCTAGAGGAAGACCCCGGATTAAAGGTTGGAGGAAAAATGATAAACAATATTCGATACGCAGATGACACCGTGCTAATTGCAGAAAGTGAAAGGGACCTACAAAACCTTGTGAATATACTAGAAATAGAAAGCAAAGGTAAGGGGTTGGAGCTAAACAGCAGGAAGACTGAAGTCATGGTGATCAGTAAAATACATGAAATCCCCTCATGCAAAATAACAGCAAACGGCACAACCTTGAGACAGGTTGATAAGTTTAAATACCTGGGAACGATCATTTCACCAGATGGCAGATGCACATCAGAAATAGCCAGCAGAATCGGCCAAGCCAAAACAGCATTCAAGAAGATGAAAAGCATTCTTACCAACAAATGGCTATCAATTAAAATCAGGAAAAGAGTTCTTGAGTGTTATATAGAACCAATACTGTTGTACGGTTGCAAGGCGTGGACAGTCAACAAACAAAGCCAGAACAAGATTGAGGCAGCCAAAATGTGGTTTCTAAGAAGAATGTTGAGAGTTCCACGGACAACAAAGAAAACAAACGAGACAGTCTTGATGGAAGCAGACACAAGTAGATCAATTCATAAGGAAGATTAGGAAAAGACAGGCAACATTTATAGGCCATTCTTTGAGGAAAGGGGAATTGGAGCACCTGGTCACAACGGGAAAGCTGGAGGGAAGGAGAGCACCAGGTAGACCCAGGGAGAAGATACTAGACGGACTTGCAGAGTGGCTGGGAACAAAGAGGGTGGAAGAGATGATTGAGGCAACAAGTGATAGAGACAGATGGAAGTCCATAATCGCCAATGCCATGCGGCAAGGCACCTGATGATGATGATTATATTCCATGTGGAAAACGTGTCCTGTCTGACGGTTCAGGCATGTCATACTTACACACTCAGTGCTTCATCTGAATCAACGTCATTGCCAGCGTTCAAGCGAACAGAAACCGAACAAACACACACACCCATATTCACATACACACGACATATAAATACACGATAGCATAGGGACACACCCAAACATGATTTGCTCTTTTTTTTATACATTTGCACACACGCACATACAAGCACACACACACATGTGCCCACACGTATAACACACATCCACTCACACACACACACACACACACACACACACACACACACACACACCACACACCACACACACTCACTCACCACACACACACATACACACATACACACACAACACACACACAATGAGAGAGAGAGAGAGAGAGAGAGAGAGAGAGAGAGAGAGAAACATACACACACACACAACGGAGACACACATAGATACAAACAGAGACACACAAACAGCGACAACACAGAGACACAGAGACACACACAAACACGCACACACACAGACACACAGAGACAGATAGGTAGAGACAGAGGCAGAGAGAAGAAGAAGAAGAAGAAGAAGAAGAAGAAGAAGAAGAAGAAGAAGAAAAAAGAAGAAGAAGAAGAAGAAGAAAAAAGAAGAAGAAGAAAGAAGAAGAAGAAGAGAAGAGAAGAGAGAAGAGAAGAGAGAAGAGAGAGAGAAGAGAAGAGAGAAAGAGACAGAGACAGAGACAGAGACAGAGAGAAAGAGAGAGACAAGAGAGAGAGAGAGACAGAGACAAAGACGAGACGAGAGAGAGAGAGAGAGGATATGCAAACGAATAGAGGACTACCAGTGATTAGTGTCAAACATGAATCTACAATCTCTAAAAATCAGATGATAAAACAACAGGCTTTTGAATACTCCAAACGGTACAATCTTTTTTCTTCATCCATGCATTTGCCCACAAGTCTGTCTGGCTTTCTGTCTGTCTGTCTGTCTGTTTGTCTGTTTGTCTGTCTGTTTGCCTGTCTGTCTTTTTGTCTGTTTGTCTTTTTGTCTGTTTGTCTGTTTGTCTTTTTGTCTGTTTGTCTGTCTGTCTTTTTGTCTGTTTGTCTGTCTGTTTGCCTGTCTGTCTTTTTGTCTGTCTTTTTGTCTGTTTGCCTGTCTGTCTTTTTGTCTGTTTGTCTTTTTGTCTGTTTGCCTGTCTGTCTTTGTCGTTTGTCTTTGTCTGTTTGTCTGTCTGTCTGTTGTCTTTTGTCTGTTTGTCTGTCTGTTGCTGGTCTTTTTGTCTGTTTGTCTTTTTGTCTGTTTGTCTGTCTGTCTTTTTGTCTTTTGTCTTCTGTCTTTTGTCTGTTTCTGTGTTGTGTGCTTTGTCTGCTTTGCAAACTGTTCCACATTCTGGAGGTTTGCTTGCTGTTGTGAGTAAGTGGAAGTTTCAACAGGGAGATATGCTGATGGGAGAAGGGAAGGTTTACAACAGGAGGATATGACTGATGGAAAAGGGAAAGTTACAACAGGGAGGATATGACTGATGGGAGAAGGGAAGGTTACAACAGGGAGGATATGACTGATGGGAGAAGGGAAGTTACAACAGGGAGGATATGACTGATGGGAGAAGGGAAGTTACAACAGGGAGGATATGACTGATGGGAGAAGGGAAGGTTACAACAGGGAGGATATGACTGATGGGAGAAGGGAAGTTACAACAGGGAGGATATGACTGATGGGAGAAGGGAAGGTTACAACAGGGAGGATATGACTGATGGGAGAAGGGAAAGTTACAACAGGGAGGATATGACTGATGGGAGAAGGGAAAGGTTACAACAGGGAGGATATGACTGATGGGAGAAGGGAAAGTTACAACAGGGAGGATATGACTGATGGGAGAAGGGAAGGTTACAACAGGGAGGATATGACTGATGGGAGAAGGGAAAGTTACAACAGGGAGGATATGACTGATGGGAGAAGGGAAAGTTACAACAGGGAGGATATGACTGATGGGAGAAGGGAAGTTACAACAGGGAGGATATGACTGATGGGAGAAGGGAAGGTTACAACAGGGAGGATATGACTGATGGGAGAAGGGAAGGTTACAACAGGGAGGATATGACTGATGGGAGAAGGGAAGGTTACAACAGGGAGGATATGACTGATGGGAGAAGGGAAGGTTACAACAGGGAGGATATGACTGATGGGAGAAGGGAAGGTTACAACAGGGAGGATATGACTGATGGGAGAAGGGAAGGTTACAACAGGGAGGATATGACTGATGGGAGAAGGGAAGGTTACAACAGGAGCTTGAAGACGATTCAAAATGTATGACAGTACTGCACGATGGCAGACCAGAATTAATCAAGGATATACTGATGATTAAACAATTGAATCCCACAACACACAACAACACAACAACACACACACACAACACCACACACACACACACACACACACACACACACACAACACACACACACACACACACACACACACACACACACATGCATGGATATGCTTGCACAAACAGGAAATCTCTCTCCCTTTGTCTCTCTTCCCTCTCTTACAAACACGCGGCGCACACACACACACGCGCGCACACGCGCGCTTGCGCGCACGCACAAAACATTCTCTCTCTCTCATCCAAACACGGACACACTTATAACAACGTGCACGGCACACATACACACACACACGCACACACACACACACGCACACACACACACACACACACGTACACACACACGCACACACACACAAATACACGCAGCAGACTCGCGCACATAGGTAAACTCATAAATTCTGTCTCTCTCTTTCTTACACACTACACACACACACACACACACACACACACACACACACACACACACACACACACACACACCACACAACACACACACGCACACACACATACGCACGCACGCACACACACGCACGCACGCACGAACACACACACGTATACACACACAGGCGCACGCGCACAGTCACATTTCTTGAATACAAATACATCATGTTTATTGTATCGGAGACCAAGCAAACTAGGAACAAAGGAGACGTGATTAACGTTACGCGTGCATCTACGACCTTGTCAAAACTGACAATATAACAAGTCCTTTTTTTAAGCAGTCGAAAACATTTCCTCCTAGCCCAAACAATCACTGGTCTCGTTCTCTGTCTCTGTCTCTGTCTCCCTGTCTCTCTGTGTGTCTTTTTCTGTGTCTCCGACTGTCAGTTTGTCTATCTACGTCTGTCTGTCTCTTCTCTGTCTCTTCTCTGTCTGTCTGCCTGCCTGTCTGTCTGTCTCACTCTCTCTCTTTCTATCGCTTTCTCTCTCTGTCTCTGTCTCTTCTCTGTCTCTCTCTCTCTCTCTCTTTCCACTCTTTCTCTCTCCACCCTTTCTCTCTTTTTCTCTCATTCTCTCTCATACAAACTCTATCTCTCTTTTCTCTTTCCCTCATTGAAGAAATAATGGCCTAGTTTTTCTCTCTCTCCCTCTTCTCTTTCTCTGTCTCTTTCTGTCTTCATCTGTCTCTCTGTATATTTCTATTTCTGTCTCTCGGTCTGTCTCTTTGACTCAGTCTCGCTGTCTTTCTGTCTCTGTCTCTCTGTTTGTCTGCCTGTCTGTCAGACTCTCTCTCTCTCTCTGTGTTCTCCCAGTTAAGTTTATCAAGATATAAAAGAGATGGAGAAGACAGAAGGAAGATGACATAGAATGACAGGACGACCACCCTGGTCTCTGGTATCATGTGATGTCAGCCAACCGTTCCCAAGACAACCAACGATTTGTAGCTACATGATATGATTAATCCCCCGTGTCTTGATCAGACACTGTTTTTCCATTTCAGCTTCTAAGCCACTTGGCTGAAGAGCAGCAGCAATGATATTGATCATAGTGGTCTGTGGCACTGACCGACAGAATCTTGCATTGAAATACACACACACACACACATACACACACACACACACACACACACACACACACACACACACACACACACACACACACACACCCACACACCACACACACACACACACACCACACACACACACACACACACACACACACACACACACACACACACACACACACACACACGCACATATTATGTGGACATATACGCACATATACACACACGTACAACCAATCAATTCGTTTTCATGAACATTTCCATGAAAAGTTTGTGTCACAACAAATGATAAAACTTTCATTTCAAAATGTATGTAAAAAATTGCAGTTTTCTTCCATATATCATTTGAGAACGATTGTTGCTGTTCATTTTCCTATTCAGCTAAACGCATTGAAAACAAAATACTGTAAAAAATGTCAAGTGTATTTGCGGCGAACAATTCACACTGTTTCACTGTCTATTTTACTGCAAAATGCTACGTTCTTTTTTACCAAAAATGTTTACACAAGAAAATTATTCTGAAACTCATTTTAAAGAAGTAACTTCCGATCAATTTTTGTCAGTTAAAATTTCAGAATCGTTGGTTCACAGTCCTGTTAATGCATTACTTTAAGTTTATGAAGCTTGTACTTTAGAGTTAAATTTTCCATACACATTGTTGATGTTAAATGTTAGTGTTAAGTTCTTGTTCCATTTTTCTATTTTCCCACCTACTTATGTCTATAACTCTATCTCCTCTATGCCCCAAAACCAATCCGCCCATCTCTCATCTCACATACATTTTTTTTTGTCCGTCTAATATCACTCATAGTAAAAAGACGTTAAATCAAAGAACGAACGAACAACCAATCAACACTCACAAACTATCGAGTTTAACTTACACAAACACGCATACACGCACACCCGCACACATCCACACACACACATACACGCACACACGCTCAAACTCACACACAGACACGCACGTGCACATACACGGCGCACTTAACGAGACACTCAAACTCACATAGAGACACAGACACAGACAGACACAGAAACAGACACAGACACACACAGACACACACAGACACACACACACACACACACACACACACACACACACACACACACACACACACACACACACACAATCACATCACATCACATCACATCATATAAATTAACACCACTGAAAAAAATTCACGTGCGCGCGCGCATACACACACACACACACACACACACACACACACAACACACACCACACACACACACACACACACACAACAAACACATATACACTAAAACATGTATACACGTAATCCAAAACAAGTGTGACTGCCCGCGTTCAAGCAAACAGGAAACAGAAAAAAACGAAAAAAAAAGAATCGAACGCGTATTTAATACAACCAGACAAGACAGGCGCAAAGTTTTGGCCAACTGGCCTTTGTCAAGCGTAAGATCACAAAAAAAAACAAAAACAAAAAACAAAACAAAACAAACAAAACAAAACAAAAACAAAAACAAACAAAAACAAAAAAACACCACCAGGTACAAAAATTAGGAGAAGAGACTGAAAGTTTTCTCACACTGGAAGGAGCACACACACACTCAGACACACCACACATACGCACACATTCTCTCTCTCTCCCTCTCTCTCTGTCTGTCTGTCTGTCTGTCTATCTGTCTGTCTGTCTGTCTGTCTGTCTCTGTCTCTCTCTCCCCCCCCCCCCCTTTACTCTCGATTTGTTTTATAACACACTTCAGCGTTCAGTCTTTTCAACAATTAAAAGTACATCACCATCATCATCATCATCATCATCATCATCGTCGTTGTCGTCGTCATCATCATCATCATCATCATGTGTCATGCCCTATGGCGTTCGTGATCACGGCCCTCCACACAAATCTGCTTTTTGTCGCTGCAAGTGTATCTCGTACCCTTTCTGTCCTCATTCACTCTGCAAAACTTTCTAATCTTTTTCTCCCTGGGTTTACCTTTATTTCTCTAGCTTTCCTATTGTGACTAAGGGTTCAAATTTCTTTTGCCTCATAAAATGTCCGCTAAATGTTGCTTGGTCTTTTCCTATCTTCTTCATAAATGTTCTTTTTGTGTTTGCTTCTTCTAAGACTTTCTCGTTTCTTCTTTGCTGTCCATGGAATTCTCAACATTCTTCTTAAAGACCACATTTCGGCTACCTCAGTCTTGTTCTGATTTTCTTGCTGATTGTCCAGGCTTCCCATCCGTACAGCAATATTGATTTTTTTATAACACTGAAGAACTCTTTTCATGATGTAAAGTGTCCATTAAAAGGACAATGATACTGAATCCTTCTCTTCCCTGTTCAGCCTTCTTTGGAATGAGAGTTGCACGTGCATGATTGTGTCATTGTGTGTGTATGTATGTCTGTGTATGTGTGTATGTGAGTGTATGTGTGTGCGCGTGTGTATGTGTGCGTGCGTGTACGCGTATGTGTGTGCTGTGCGTCTGCCTGTCTTTGTGTGTATGTGTGTGCATGTGTGTGTGTACGTGTGTGTGCGTGTGTTTCTATGTGTGTGGTGTATGCTGATGTATTTGTTTGTGTGCTTTCTTTCGTTTATTCAGTCTTTTCCCTTAAACATGCTCGGTTGTGTATGCATACACGCGTGCGCGCGCGTGTGTGTGCGTGTGTGTGTACGAGTGAGTGGCCGTATATATGGTTTGTGTGTGTGTGTGTGTGGGGGGGGGTTAGTGCGTGTGTGTGTGTGTGTGTGAGTGCGTGTTTGTTTGTGTGTGTGTGTGTGTGTGAGTGCGTGTGTGTGTGTGTGTGTGTTGTATGTGTGTGATGTGGTGTGTGGTGTGTGTGGTTGTGTGTGTGTGTGAGTGCGTGTTTGTCATGTGCTTGCGCCATGACCATAGTATATTCATAGATGTAAGGGGGGATGTGCGTGTGTCTGTCAATGCAAATCTGTCAAGATGATTTTCTGTGCTCTGAATGGCCCGCACTTCACACGAAAAAAAAATCCGTCGTGATATAAACAAAAAACCCCAAAAACAACAACAACAAAAAGAAAACAACAACAACGACAACAACAGTGTTCTGATTTTTCTCGGATGAGCGTGTACGTACCCGGTACGTTGTGTTTCCCACACTGTGCAGGCGGTATGTAGCTGCACAGTCTGCATCTTTGATGGGCGCGCATGCTGGGTGATTTCACCTTACAGATGCCACCGAACTCTGACACGACTTACCGGATCTTTAACGTGTGTACCTGATGTTCTGCGTGCGTATTGACACAGGGAGAATCAAGGCACTAACAGAACCGCGCGTGCGTTGATTTCCGACATCGCACAAATCTCCCTTTACCGACACCAGGTGGGAGGTATCTACACAGAATCGAACCAGACCTTCCCACTGAAAGTCGGGCATCTTGACCACATCACTTGCACGCACGTCACCAAGAGATTGGTTGTAAAGGAAAAGCAGAATGCACAGTGAATGAGACACGATTAGGTAAAGAGGACAAGAGGCGGGCACAGACTGAGCAGTGAAGGCAGACCAGGCCACAGTAATGAAATGCATGGTTACACTGGACGTCAGATGATCTCCCCTGCCCGCCACTTCTTTGCTCTCAGGATAGTTTTGGTGTCGACCTCCCCCACCCACCCCTTCTCCCTCTCTCTCTTTCTCTGTCTTTTCTGTCTGTCTGTCTGTCTGTCTCTTTCACCCTCAAAGCGATATTACGAGATTCCACTAATTATATGATTGAAAATTGTCTATGCATTTCACACCCCTATCATAGAGGATAATGGCCTAAATAAATTTGTCATCTCAAGTGCGTAGTCTGAAATCTAAGCTCTGACTGTCTGTCTGTCCCTGTCTGTCTGTCTCTTTCTTTATCTTTCTCTCTCTTTCAGTTTCAGGCAAATATGTATATTTATTTGCAATGGGATGTTTGAAAATGGCTTAAACTAATAACATCTACATGCTGAAAGATAAAGTATCCTCGTCATAGTCACAACTAGCTTAAGTTAAGACGTGTGGTTTCTGCAAGTTCTGGGCATATTTCTGTTTTATATAATACAGTGATTGCGGCCTTACTGTCCATTATGTAGAGAGGCAAGGGAAAAGGAAGTTCATTTTCTGTTTTGCTGTCCTGCCACTAGCAATTTTTGCAGATTACAGGATTTTCTAAAACTTTTCAAACAGCCACTATTATTTAGAGTTTGGTTGTTTTGGGCTTGTATTTAAGAAGAGCGTGTTAAACGGCGTTTTATATGTATAATGCCGTTAAATTCATGATAGTTGTAATATGTGAGTTTTATTATGATGTGAAATAGAACATTTTGTTAAGATGTGTATTCGTTCTAACCACGCTCATAGATAGAGAAAGTGTGTGTGTCACATAGAGAGAGAGAGAATGACCAAAAGAAAGAGAAGAGAGAGAGAGTTACAGACAGAGACAGAGAGAATGACCGACAGAAAGAGATAAAGAGAAAAGACAGAGAGACAGTGAGAGACAGAGATGAGAGAAAAAGAGAAAATTAGGAAGGGAAAAAAGACAGAGAGAGACAGACAGACAGAAAGAGAAAAGGAGAGACACAGAAGAGAGAGAGAGAGAGAGAGAGAGAGAGAGAGAGAGGGAGACAGTGACAGAGACAAAGAGACAGATAGAGACAGAGAGAGACAGAGAGAGAGACAGAGAGACAGAGAGAGAGAGAGAGGGAGACAGTGACAGAGACAAAGAGACAGATAGAGACAGAGAGAGACAGAGAGAAGACAGAGGAGAGAGAGAGACAGAGAGAGAGACAGAGAGACAGAGAGAGGAGAAGAGAGAGAGGATGGAGAAAGAGAGAAGAGACATGATGTAATAATGATGATGTGAACTAACGTTTTGGATAGAACCTTTTTGCACTTAGTTGTTACTAATTTACATAGTGAAGACAAGATACTGTAGTCCCATCATGATGCTGTACATAACGTCTATCTATCCTATTGGTTCCGTCGACGAAAACATGACCAGTGTCAAAATAGTATTATTTTGTTCTCTGGGTCGCTGTCTCTCTCTCTATGTCTCTCTGTTTCTGTCCGTCTTTTCCCACACTCTCCCTGTCAGTCTCTCTCTCTTTCTTTCTGTCTCTCTCACGCACACAAACACACATGCATACATGTATATATGTATATATGTATATACATCTAAACTTGCACGCACACCACACGTACACACACGTACACACACGTACGCACACACACACGCACACACCACACACACACACACCACACACACACACACACACACACCACCACACACACACACACACACACACACAATGAGTCACCTATTCACCAATGGCACCATCCCCAACGGCCCATCACAATTTAAGTGTGGAATAACAAGACAGCTGTCTGGTAGGCAATTAGCAGAGTGACGTGAAGGACAGGAGGAATAAGGTTCTTGAGAGAGACCCTCCTCCCCCACCAACATCCACTGTCACAGACGACATTACCCAGACTACAGCAGGCCACTTCCTGTCAGTTAACTCCCTTGTCTAATAGGCAGCCTGCCGTCCCTTTCTTTCAAATTAACAGGCGACATTTTGGACTGGAAAACATGTTAGGGATCTCGCTGGTTACCCCTGATGACCGGATTGCTGTTCCTTACAGCTTGCTGTCAGCTGTAGTGCCGCTTTCTACTGCTGACTGACCAGGTCTGCTGTTACAACTTTTGGCCTTAAATTTCATGGTGCAGTTATTAACATAACTTGATGGGAAGACAGAGAGTGTGTGGAAAAGGACGGTAAGGGAGAGAGGATAAGAAAGAAAGAGAGAGAGAGAAACAGACAGACAGACAGACAGATAGACAGACAGACAGACAGACAGTAGACGGCAGAAAGCATGAAAGAGAGAGAAGTATGGAGTTAGGGAAGTACAAAAGTCAGAGCTAGAGGAAATCTACCAAGCTGTGTTTACTGATCTCATATTCGTATATTTAATTAGAACAATAAAGCAAAGTAAGCACCAAGATTAACGTAAAGAATACATTAATAAGATAGATAGACTGACAGACAGATAGATAAATAGATACATGGATAATAAAATAATAGACAGACAAGGCGTCAACAGGCGTCTCCATGCTGAGAGCCAAATCCAGATGCATTATGACGAAAATGCCTTGTGATAGAAAAAAGATTTTAAAAAAATGATCCTGGCAAGGTCATAGGTGGCGATAGAGACAGGAAAGAAACAACGTAACCTCACAATGTGAACAAGCCAAGACACGCTCCATTTATTTTTGTCTTCAATCCTTGTATCCCAACCATCTGGAAAGAAAAAGAAAGGACTGGCAAAACTGTCACATTGATAATCACAACATAGTCATGCTGTTCTAACCTATTCCCTTTCAATACAAAAACTATAATAGAAAATCTGGAGTTTGCACTTTTTAAGGTCATTGCTATCTTGAAGACATATCAGAGGAAATGTGAAGCAAAGAAAATTTTTGACTGTCACAAAAAGTGAAAAATGAAATTTGGTAAAGACTGAACTTTTTATCAGTCCTTCAGTCCAGTTTTGAATTAGCAAGAGTTTTGTTTGTTTCTTTGTTTTGTTTTTTCTTTCAATCAGACTCACACGCTTAGGTCTTGCATCATTTTTTTTATATTTTGGATGAACCCAGCTGAGCGCATAGAACAATACCGGGGCTGCAGCCATTTCACAGCATACACAAAACGTCATTAAAATACCTGGAAAAGAAAATTAATTGCACATATTAGTGCACTTGTGCACGTGTTATAATGATATGCCCTTGACATTGACCATTCCGTCCATTTTATCAGCAGAGGGTTAAACTGAATACGAATGTAAACATAACTAAAGACATTAAAACATATTTCTACTGACGTAACTCCGCATGTCACGTTTCCTTAAAAAAATGAAAAAAGCAGTTAATACAGATTCTTATAGAGGCCCATGATCACCAACAATCAATCCAAAGAGACAGTATGCAAGGCTTTATTGTGAATGGATCAGCAAGGCAGAAAAATGATAGAAAGAGATGACAGAAAGCAAAGGTGCAAGGTATAAACAAAGGAAGTGACAGAAAAGAGGAAACTTCAGGCACAGAATTTCCAGAAGGTGGGGATGTTATTTATATGAAAAAGCTCCCGGCATCCACATGGGGAAAACATAAACAAAGAATACATAAGATAAAGTGAATAACATACATATTTGTGCACTGACACAGAAACACATCCATACAAACAAACAAACCCAGTCAGACGCACGGGAATTTTCAACAAGGACAATAGCCAGATAAAGATGTGACATAACTATCATTATGTAAATAATATTCAGCCATGAATAAAAGATGAAATATTATCACTACAAAACTGTCAATTACAGCAGCAAAACCCAGTCTGGGATGAAATAACAGTCAGACACCAAACAGACAGACAGACAGACATACAAACAGACAGACAGACACGACAGACATGATACCAGGCACAGATAAAGCGAGGTAGACAGTTTCAGTTTCAGTTTTGGTTTCTAAAGATAGTATCTCAGCGCTCGGAATGAAGTCCACATGTACCAGAGATGCCAGGTGATGGAAAAGATCCCAAATGATCATGGCATGTGCGTAAATCCTACGTACTGACAAGGTCCTGAGGTTCTACATAGCGTGTAGGTTTTAGGTCTGTCCTCGTATCAGCATGTCCATAATTATGATGATACTAACGACTACATGTACAGTACCTCATCTTACAATAGCACACGTAAAGCAAATACATGTGAACCCCTACCGCTGTGATGAAAACTGTGGGCTTTTTCTTTCGTCTTTATTTGCACAGAGACATATGTTACCTTTGTCACAGAAGTCCCTAGCATTCTAACCAGAAGCAGTCTTAAAGACGCACCAAAATTGTTAAACAGTGCTTATAGTAGTTCGGAAAGTATGGAGATCGTCACGGAGATAGTGGGCTCCTTGTTTGATACGTTGGTAGGACAATAGTAAAAAGAGTCATTTAACAGGGAAATTGTCTACCACCTCCAGAGAAGAAAAGTGTAAGCAGTTGTGTGGGAAGCAAACAAAAATCATCAAAGCAGAAGATTCTCCACCATCCAGTTTTTTGAAGCAGACTGCAAATCCTCGCCAAAGAATCATACAACAATCATTTTCAAGCAGACTGGCCAGATCTTTTTGCACCTTGAACGAGCTCACGGTGCCAGTGATGGTGCAGTGGATTCCTGCCTACTGTGGCATGTGAGGAAATGAGCAAGCAGACTTTGTGGTGAAGGCAAGAAGCAAACTTCAATAGCAACAA
>JAPXFY010000018.1:26542188-26562188 GCA_030674185.1 Monoplex corrugatus | reverse complement strand
ATACAGATGATAGCAGATAGATAAAGATAGATATAACAGATATAAAACAGATAGATATAACAGATATAAGATAGATAGATATAAACAGATATAGACAGTAGATATAAACACATATAGACAGATAGATATAGACAGATAGATATAAGCAGATGGATATAGACAGATAGATATAAACAGATATGGACAGATGGAGTATAGACAGATATATAAACAATATAGACAGATAGATATAAACAGATATAGACAGAGTGAGATAGTATAAACAGATATAGACAGATGGATATAAGACAGATGATATAGACAGATGGATATAGACAGATAGATATATAACAGATTAAGACAGATAGATATAAACAGATATAGACAGATAGTTAAACAAGATATAGACAGAAGATATAGACAGAATATGATATAACAGAAACTAGATATAAAACAGATTATGTAAGATTAGATATAAACAGTAAATAGATGCTAATTGTAGATAAGACGAATGTTATAGACTATATGAGAAGAGATAAACAGATCAGACAGATAGATATAAAGTACAGATATGACAGATGGATATAGACAGATAGATATAAACAGATACAGACAGATAGATATAAACAGATATAGACAGGTGAGATAATAAACAGATAGACAGATAGATATAGACAGATAGATATAACTAGATATAGACAGATATATATAAACAGAAGATATAGACAGATAGATGTAAACAGATATAGACAGATAGATATAAACAGATATAGACAGATAGATATAAACAGATATAGACAGATGGATATAGACAGATAGATATAAACACATATAGACAGATGGATAAGACAGATAGATATAAAACATATAGACAGTAGATATAAACAGAATGGAGATAGAAGAATAGATATAAACAGATATAGACAGATAGTATGAGACATAACAAGACATTGGAGTATAGAAGATGGATAGGAAACATGCATACTGAACGATGGTGAAGCCCTGAACAAATCCGGAGAGAACATCAACTACAAAGAGTGCTAGTAAGATTAGACAATCAGTAAATCAATACGTAACAAAGATAGCGTGTATCGGACAATATGCGGTGATAAGAGAGTAGGATTCTACATGAGACCCAGATAGGCAACAAAACAAAACGTCAAAGATAGAATGAGCACGATATGAGATGTGATAGACAGATAGATATAAACAGATATAGACAGATAGTATAGACAGATATAGAAAAGAGAGATAGAGAGATAGATATAAACAGATAGAGAAGAATACGATATAGCCAGATATAGACAGATAGACGATAGACGATAGAAGATATAAACAGATAGGTATAGACAGATAGATATAAACAGATATAGACAGATAGATATAGACAGATAGAGACAGATAGATTATAGCAGATGTAGACAGATAGATAGACAGATAGATATAAACAGATAGGTATAGACAGATAGATATAAACAGATAGGTATAGACAGATAGAGACAGATAGATAAAACAGATATAGACAGATAGATATAGACAGATAGATATAACAGATATAGACAGATGGATATAGACAGATAGACATAGACAGATAGATATAACAGATAGGTATAGACAGATAGATTAAACAGATAGGTATAGACAGATAGAGACAGATGGATACAGACAAATATAGAGATAGATTAAACAGATAGATGGACAGATAGATATAGACAGATAGATATAGAAGATGATAGACAGATAGATATAGAAGGTAGATATAACAGATATAGACAGATGGTATAGACAGACAGATATAGACAGATAGATATAGACAGATAGATAAAACAGATATAGACAGATAGATATATACAGATATAGACAGATAGATATAGACAGATAGATAATATATACAGATATAGACAGATTAAAGTATAGACAGATATAATAGACAGATAATAGAGACAGATTAAAGGGTATAGACAGACAGATATACAGATATAGACAGATAGGTATAGACAGATATAGACAGATAGAGACAGAGGATATAGAAGACAGATATAGACATAGAATATAGACAGATATAGACAGATAGGTATAGACGATATAGACAGTATAGACAGATATAGACAGACTAGTATAGACAGATATAGACAGATAGGTATAGACAGATATAGACAGATATAGACAGATATAGGTATAGCAGATATAGACAGATAGACAGACAGATATAGAAGATATGACAGACAGATATAGACAGATAGGTATAGACAGTAGGTATAGACAGATATAGACAGACAGATATAGACAGACAGATATAGACAGATATAGACAGATATAGACAGACAGATAAGGACAGATAGGTATAGACAGATATAGACAGATAGAGACAGATGGATATAGACAGACAGATATAGACAGATAGATATATAGACAGATATAGACAGATAGGTATAGACAGATATAGACAGGTATAGACAGATATAGACAGACATATATAGACAGATATAGACAGATAGGTATGACAGATATAGACAGATATAAAGATAGATAGCAGTTAGACAGATATAGACAGAATAGAAGATATAGACAGATATAACAGACAGTATAAAATAGATAGACAGATATAGACAGATATAGACAGATATAGAAAGACAGATATAGACAGATAGGTATAGACATATAGACAGATAGAGACAGATGGATATAGACAGACAGATATATACAGATATAGACAGATAGATATAGACAGATAGATAATATAGACAGATATAGACAGATAGATTTAGACAGATATAGACAGATACAGACAGATATAGACAGATAGGTATAGACAGATATAGACAGATATAGACAGATAGGTAAAGACAGATATAGACAGATAGGTATAGACAGATAGAGACAGACAGATATAGACAGATATAGACACATAGATATAAACAGACAGATATAGACAGATATAGACAGATAGGTATAGACAGATATAGACAGATATAGACAGATAGGTATAGACAGACAGATATAGACAGAGAGATATAGACAGACAGATATAGACAGATAGATATAAACAGACAGATATAGACAGATATAGACAGATAGGTATAGACAGATATAGACAGATATAGACAGATAGGTATAGACAGACAGATATAGACAGATATAGACAGAGAGATATAGACAGACTGATATAGACAGATATAGACAGACAGATATAGACAGACAGATATAGACAGATAGGTATAGACAGACATATATAGACAGATAGGTATAGACAGACAGATATAGACAGATATAGACAGATAGATATAGACAGACAGATATAGACAGATATAGACCGACAGATATAGACAGACAGATATAGACAGACAAATATAGACAGATAATAATAATAATAATAATTACAATATTTATATAGCGCAAAATCTTGATAAAATCAAATCTAAGCGCTGAAGCAGACACACACGCAGGCACGCACGCTCGCACACACACGCACGCACACACACAGACACACACACACACACACACACACACACACACACACACACACACACACACACACACGCATGGCTATAAATGGGGAGAAAGAATAAAAGCAATAAAAGCAAGAATAAAAGCAATGGAAAATTATAGAGAGCATAGCATACAATTATATATTATAACCATGTGATTCCCTCCGAGCGGAGACAGGCTGCAGAGGGGAGGGTTGAGTGAGGTTAGGATTTTATGCAGGAGAGAAAAGGTGAGTTTTGAGAGCGGACTTGAAGGAGACAAAAGTAGGTTGCTGACGGACTGAGAGAGGAAGTTTGTTCCAGGAGAGTGGACCAGAAACAGAGAAGGCTCGTGGACCATAGGTATTGAGCTTAGTGCGTGGAAAGCGAAGAGTCAGAGGATCAGAGGCAGAGCGGAGGGTACGTGAGGGAACATAGATCTCAAGTAGGCTTGACAGGTAATCGGGGGCTGCGTTATTGAGGCTTTTGTAGCACATGGTGTCTAGTTTGTACTGTATGCGCTTTGATACAGGGAGCCAGTGAAGTTGTGCCAGGAGAGGAGATATGTGGTCAGCTTTTTTCTTTTTGAGTACAAGGCGTGCAGCATTGTTTTGAATGCGCTGTAGGATGTGAATGGTGGAGGCAGGAAGACCAGACAGGAGTGAATTGCAATAGTCAATGCGAGACATTATGAAGGAGAGAACGAGTTTTGCAGTTGTTTCGACAGAGAGATACTTCCTGATCAGCTTTATACGATGGAGATGATAGTAGCAGGATCTGGCAGTTTGAGAAACAAAGTTGTTCATGGAGAGGGTAGAGTCAATGCAGACACCAAGGTTTTTTAGCTGAATCAGAAATTGGGACTGATGTGTTACATAATGGGAGAGAAAGAGGAGGCAGCTGAGAAAGTTTCTGACGGGTGCCAATGAGGATAGCTTCTGTTTTGTCGTCATTAAGCTGAAGTCTATTGTGTGTCATCCAGTTCTTAATGTCCGAGTAACACTCAGTGGTGCGAGTCAACAGGCGCTGTATATTATCAGGTGAGTCACTGTCTTGAAGTTGGGTGTCATCAGCATAGAAGTGGTGTTTTATAGAATGGGAGTTGGTGATGGTGGACAGGGGGGAGGTGTAAAGAGTGAAAAGAACAGGGCCAAGGACAGATCCTTGTGGAACACCACAGGTCAGGTATGCAGGTTGAGAGTAAGTGCCATTGATGAGAACGGTTTGTTTTCTGTTTGATAGGTATGAAGTGAACCAAGACAGAGCAATGTCAGAGATGCCAAAAGTATGATGAAGTCTAGAAAGGAGAATACCATGATCAATGGTATCAAAGGCTGCAGACAGATCAAGGAGTGTGAGGAGAGAGACTTTGCCAGTATCAGTTGCAAGGAGGAGATTGTTGAGAATGTGTAGTAGGGCAGTTTCAGTGCTATGGCACTGGCGGTAGGCTGACTGGAAAGGATTGAGGAGATTGTTGGCAGACAGGTGAGAGTTCAGCTGGTTGAGGACGACTTTTTCAAGGAGTTTTGACAAGAAAGAGAGATTAGAGATAGGCCGGTAATTTTTCAGTTCATTTGGATCTAAATTGTGTTTCTTGAGGAGAGGGTGAACAATAGCAGACTTGAAAGAATCTGGGACAGTTCCAGTTTGAAGAGAAGTGTTGATGATGTCAGTGATGAATGGGAGGAGAGTAGGGAGACAGTCGGCGTAGACAGAACCTGGAAGAGGATCCAGTTCGCAGGTTTTGAACGACATGGATCTGATTGTGTTGAGAATTTCTTCTTGTGAGACTGGGGTAAAAGTAGTAAGAGGTGTGCCAGAGAAGGAAGGGTCAGGTGGGCATGGTTGACAGGGTGTCCTGTCAAGCCTGTCACGAAGAGTTTGTATTTTGGTGGTGAAATAGTTGGAGAATACAGATGGGAGTTCTTCATTTGTATGTTTTGTTGGGAGAGGTAAATCTTTTCGTGTGCCAAGGAGATGATTCATGGTTGTAAAGAGTTCTTTTGAAGAAGAGGCATTCAGGATTTTGGTTTGGAAATAGCTTGTTTTTGCTGATGCAATGAGGGTGGATACTTTTGTTTTAGAGGCTTGGAAAAGTTGCCTGTGTACAGTGAGTTTGGATTTGCGCCAGCGGCGCTCTGCTCTGCGGCGGGCACGTTTTGCACAGGCGATCTCATGAGTGAGCCAGGGGGTAGGGGGGCGGTCAGGTAAAAGACGGGTTGTGGCTGGAGCATGAGTGTCCAGAAGATGGTGGAGAGTAGTATAGAATTCATCGGCAAGGTTATGTGACTTTTCAGAAAGGAGACGGGAGGCATCAGATGAAAATGTGGAGAGGTCGATAGATTTGAGATTGCGTCGAGTCACTGTGCGCATGGTACGGGAAGGAGGAGAAATGTCGAGAGAACAGAGAATTGCAGACAGACAGACATATATAGACAGACAGATATAGACAGATATAGACAGACAGATATAGACAGATATAGACAGACAGATATAGACAGACAGATATAGACAGACAGATATAGACAGATATAGACAGACATACACAGATAGGTATAGACAGATATAGACAGATATAGACAGACAGATATAGACAGATATAGACAGATATAGACAGACAGATATAGACAGATAGGTATAGACAGACAGATATAGACAGATATAGACAGATATACACAGATAGGTATAGACAGATATAGACAGATAGATATAGACAGATAGATATAGACAGACAGCTATAGACAGACAGATATAGACAGATAGATATAGACAGATAGATATAGACAGACAGATATAGACAGACAGATATAGACAGATAGATATAGACAGATTGATATAGACAGATAGATATAGACAGATAGATATAGACAGATAGATATAAACAGATAGATATAGACAGATAGATATAGACAGATAGATAGATATAGACAGATAAATATAGACAGATAGATAGATATAGACAGATATAGACAGATAGGTATAGACAGATATAGACAGATAGAGACAGATGGATAGAGACAGATAGATATAGACAGATATAGACAGATGGATATAGACAGATAGATATAAACAGATATAGACAGATGGATACAGACAGATAAATATAGACAGATAGAGACAGATAGATGTAGACAGATAGATATAGACAGATAGTTATTGACAGATAGATATAGACAGATAGGCATAGACAGATAGATATAGACAGATAGATATAGACAGATAGATATAGACAGATAGATATAAACAGATAGATATAAACAGATCGATATAAACAGATAGAGATAGACAGCTAGATAGATAGCTAGACAGACAGATAGACAGAAGACAGATGGATAGATAGATGGACAGACAGGCAGACAGACAATCAGACAGACAGACAAAAAGATAGATAGATAGATAGATAGACAGACAGACAGATAGATAGATAGATAGATAGATAGATAGATAGATAGATAGATAGATAGATAGATAGATAGATATAAGCTAACAAGAAAGGCCACGAGGGTGCGGATGTACCCATAGCACCAATGCCTCGCCACTCTCCGGACAATCGCCTCCCAAGCTCCCAACGCAACTCGACAATCATTTCATCAAAACCAAAGGGGCGGGGGATGCGGGGGAGGCTGTCCATGCTTTGCATGACCCGTTCGAACCCAGTCATCAGTTACCTTGTTTACAAACCGAAAGGCAGGAAGGGGAGATGACAAACCCGGGACACAGGCACACAACGCACACCAACCAGGTCCAGCCCATCCAGAGGCGTTTGTCGCCTCACACTGGTCTTCAGATACAGCAAAAGCGAAGACTGCAAACTAGAATTTTGAGCTCAGTACTTCAACCTGTGTGGCCTTCCTCAGGAGACTGTTTAATCAGGAATGAACACATAAGTCATTAACATTTTTGGAACAAAACTGTTGGCAAAGTAATGCAATCTTTTTACAATCACACGAGATATTTGTACCAGCCTTCCCTCTCCCACCCCAATCTTAACGATTAATACCAAATCTTCATCCCTCCACCACATGCACAGCATGCTCCACCACCAATTTCTCACGTGTGCCTTCCTCTTTAACTTGCATACAAACACACACACACACACACACACACACACACGCGCGCGCACACCACACACACACACACACACACACACACACACACACGCACACACACATACACACACACACATACACACACACAGGCATACAAAGACACACACTAACACTAACACTAATACTAACACTAACACTAACACACACTAAACACACACACTCACGAACATGTTAACCACTGAACACAAACACACGAACAACTTTAAACTCCCACCCAGCTCTTCCCTCATCCCAACAACTTTTCCTACTTCCTCCGCCCTCTTCTCCAGTTCAATGACATTTCCTGGTCGGCCCTGACAGAGAACAAATAAGAACACATAACATATTAAACACCAAAGACATACCCTCTCTTTGGACGTCTTTAAAATGCCCTTCACTCCAAATCAAAGACACCCCATCACATTCGACCAAAGCATTTTAGCTGTTACACACGCACAACTATAACAAGGCACCATTACATGTGAAAGTTGACAAAGAAAAATTCATACATGTCAATACAACAAAGTAGGCCCTTACATAGGAAAACCATGAACACACACCCGCGTGCAAGCGTGCAAGCGTGCACACACACACACACACACACACACACACACACACACACACACACACACACACACACGCACACACACACACACACATACACACACATCTTAAGACTCAAACAACTACAAAGGTAAACAAACTTATACATGATGATGATGATAGTGATGATAATAATAATAATAATATTAATAATGATGATAATAATAACATAATAACAATAATAATGAGGAAGAGGAAGAGGAAGAAGAAGAAGACGAAAAAGGAGGAGGAGAAGAAGAAGAAAAAGAAGAAGAAGAGCAATAACATTCACAAGGCATCAAATCTCAACATAAGAACCAGCCCAAAATGCGCACCCCCACCATCCAGGAGGGCAACAAACCGACAACAACCAAGACCCCAGTGTTGTGCACACAGTGGGGGGGGGGGGGGGACTGAAGGGGAGAAGGGCAAAGAGAGGCCACGACAAAAACACACGTCCCCAAGCCAGTCCTGAAGAGTAGATACTAAGGAAGGAAATCACCGCCGGACAAAAAGGCACGACCCAAACCAGACCGGAAGGAAAACAGTGCATGCGACTGCCAAACAGAGGGGGGAAGATCATTCAAGTTGTATCACAAGACACCGGAAAGGAAGGGGAATGGTCGTGGAACATCCGTACAGAGGAACTCACGGTCAACCCGTCTCAGAAGCAGAACGGAGAGATACGGAATCGAGGTGGCCGGAAAGACGAACGGGCGAGGCACCACCGATACACCTGTAGCACAATATATCGACCCCCCATGGTTCCCCTTTCGAGACAGGCAGGCAGTGGAGGTGAGGCAAAAACATGAAGGACAAGACGGGCCGCGGAACTCCGAACATACCGTGGGGATAGAGCAGTAGAAAGAGGCGATATAGAGCGTGGAGAGTTACAACAATCGACGCAAGACAAGATGAAATGACAGACAAGAGAAGTCGAAGTTTCAGATGCCGCGAAATATAGAGCCCAGCCAGCTTGTGCAGAGCCATATCAGGGCTGTAATCAAATCAGAAATCACACAATGCATATACAATAAGCATGTGTGTGTGGGGTGGGTGGGTGTGTGTGTACCCAAATGTATGTGTGTGTATGTTTTCATGTGTGTGCTTGTGTATCAAAAACCTGTATTTACCAAATTGTTCTAATTCTTTACATTTTTCCTCATATAATTATATACACTTGGTACTACCGGAAGTATTATTATCTCTTCCCCGCACTTTTGCCCTTGTCTCTTAGCATGACGACTCTGTCTACCTGTCTGTTTCTCTGTTTGTCTCTCTCTCTCTCTCTCCATCTCTCTCTGTGTATATACTTGAATCACAGAACAACAAAAGGGAAGAAGAATAGGTGAAATAGCCTGTAACACTCCGGTCAAATATGACTTGACAAAGATAATAAAGGAAAAGAATTTTAATAGAAAGAGTACAAAAAGACCTGAACTCCTCGTAGACAGATGCTGGAACATTAGATTTTCTTAGGGATCGAACGTTAACCTTCAACTGTTATGGTAGCACCTTCCCCTCCAAAATAAGACATCCATGAGACCGAACTGTCACATTCTAAAGTCAACCATTTTCATGTGCCTAGTCTTTGTACTGGGCCACTGAACTAGTTCATACAGCCACAGGAGTGAAAAGATGAATACATATGATCAGAAATCCAAAACAAGTGCGATTGCCAGCGTTCAAGCAAACAGGAACCAGAAAAACACGAAGCAACAAGGACGTTTCAGTTTTTTTCTTCTCCTAATTTTTGTATTTGGTGTTCGTTTGTAATCTTACGTTTAGGCTTGAGAAAGGCCAGTTGGCTGAAAATTTGCGCCTGTCTTGTTTGGGTATATTAAATACGCGTTCTGATTCTATTTTCGTGTTTTTCTGGTTCCTACAAATGGAACAGCTACGGTAGATACGTAAGCTGGCCTAGGCGCTGGGACCGGTCGCGGAACATCCGTACGGTTGAAAAATAGGTTCATGTCATTTCGCTCTCTGTTTGCTTTTTGGTTTGTTTCTGTCAATCCATACGTCTGTCTGTCTGTGTATACCTGTCTGCACACATTTTGACATAGGAGTTTGGAAACTTCTTCTTATACCAAGTAGGGGAGGTACCCAGGCAGGATCGAACCTAGACCTTTCAACTTGAAGTTAGATGTGTTACCCATTTGACTGTCCCGCGTTCTGGCATCGACTTCATGTAAACTTCATTCACGAAATGTTGGCTTCCTGTATATGGCCTTCCTACAAGTCAGATCTCTTCACTTCCTTCTTCGTCCTTTCGTCATGTCTCCCTGTGTATCTCATTGTGCTAATCTGTCTGTCTCTCTCTCTCTCTCTCTATCTCTCTCTATCTCTCTCTCTCTATCTCTCTCTCTCTATCTCTCTCTCTCTCTCTCTCTCTCTCTGTGTGTGTGTGTGTGTGTGTGTGTGTGTGTGTGTGTGTGTCTTTCTCTGTCTCTGACTCTCTCTCTCTCTCTGTCTGTCTTTCTCTGTCTCTGACTCTCTCTCTCTCTCTCTCTCTAAGTCTCTCTCTGTGTCTGTGTTTCTCTGTCTGTCTGTCTGTTTCTCTCTGTCTCTCTCTTTGTCTGTCTGTCTGTCTGTCTGTCTGTCTGTCTGTCTGTCTGTCTGTCTCTCTCTCTCTTTCTCTCTCTCTCTCAGGTGCGGTAGTCAAGGGGGTGAATGTAAGACTTCCAATCGGAAGTTTATCCAATCTCCCTCTGTGTGTACACGTATCCTGAATATCAAATGTATAAAGATCCTGTATCCTGAATATCAAATGTATAAAGATCCTGTATGTCTTGTCAGTGGCTGGTTTATGGAAACATGAAAACACCCAGCATGCAAGGAATGGCAAGTGTCAAAGAGTGGCTTTTAGCTAATAACTTATACCATTGAAAAATAAAGTATTATTATCATAATCATTCTCTCTCTCTCTCTCTCTCTCTCTCTCTCTCTCTCTCTCTCTCTCTCTCTCTCTCTCTCTCCGTTGAGCTCACCTGGGCTCAGCACGTTTTTATGGGCTGTGCTGGCAATTAGGAAACTTAATTGTAAAATTTTCACGCCAATCAAGTTTATCAACCATGGGATGTGACATACAAGTCTACTGTGCAACGATGGGACTATTTGTCAGTTCTAGTGAAAATTCTTTCACGGTACGCCTCCAGTGCAGCAAGAAAAATACGGAGGTTCAAAGTTCATATTGGTCACGCTGACAACTTTGCTCGTCTTCCTTCTCATGTCAGGTACTGAACCTAATCCCGGACCAATGGTGACAACTCTTAACAAAACTGGCGAAGGCAGTATGTTGTGTTGTCTTGCGCACATCAGAGACGAGAAACTGACATTTCTGCTGCCATGGCCATGCAAGGAATAGGAAATGTGCCAACAAGTAGTGAAAGAGAAGACCGTCTTTCTCAGGCTGTGGAAACAATGGCCAAAGTTGCCAAAGACCTCCAGACGTCGCAACAGGCTGTACCAGGCGTGTTGGGAGAAAACTGGAGGCAATAGAAACAAGTCAATGTGCCATACAAATCACATCTCCGACAAGTGTAACAATCTGCAGAGTGACGTCGACGCAATGCACTAAGTATGCGGCACCATGAAGGAAGAGAACGATGTCCTGAAAGACCGGATTGACGCCCTGGAAGCAAAACTGGACGCCACAGAAAACCAAAGCCGCAGGAACAATCTTTTTTTTTAATATTATTTTTTATTCCTAGCACGGTTAAGAACTGTGGGCGGACTGCGAGAGAAAGGTGCAGGGCATTATGAAGCATGAATCAAAAATCAATGACAATGGTTCCGTCGAAAGTACACACAGAATGGGGATAAGTCATCATTGTAAAATTCCATTTTTTAAACAAAGAGAATTGGTTCTAAATAATGCAACCCCCCCCCCCAAACAAAAAAAAGGAAACACACACACACACATACACACACACACACACTCACACACACACACACACACACACACACACACATACACACACACACACATACACACACACACACCTACACACACACACACACACACACACACACACACACACACACACACACACACACACACCTCCGTAATTCAAACATTTATATTCGTGAAGACTTTTCCTGCTCAGCCAGGAACAAAGAAAAATATTGCAGCTGCTTTAACGAATTTTGCATGAAGATGGTAAACGAGCTTTTTCAGGTTTGACAAAGTTGTTTGGGACGGTATTACCTATACTTTCAATTCTCATACCCAGATGATTGAGCAGATCAAAGGTAAGAAGCTGTCTTGGCCACCTTCTGCTAGTAATGCTAGAAATGATAGTGAGAATGACAGTTCTGGGTCACAGGATGTTCATGATCGTCACTATCAGTGGCCAAGAGGTATGGGAAGGGTAGGGGTTTGCCTTCAAGTCATTGGAAATAGGATGTCGGCCCGCCCCTGCTAATGACCCACCACCTAGTGCTAACAATGTTGTAAGTCATGATAACTTCCATGGCACGACCGGTAGTGTTTTTTTTGTCAAACACCTCACTGGACACAGTCAGTGAGAACGGTGTAGACTAATGTAATCCAGTACATACATGATCAGTTTAACAACTTTACATCATTTCTGATCTGGAATAACGGTAGTCTTGCGACTCAGCTAGGAGACATTGATTTTATTTAATATATAAATTGGTTTCATATCGTTTGCTTTGTTGAAAATTTCCTTTGATTTTTCTTATACTTTGTTGATCATGTAAAGTGCATGTCACCCGCCATCAGGTTATCACATCAGGGACGCTGGCCTGGTGGTATTCTGTTCATCTGTGAGAAAAAAATTAGCAAATTGTATCTTTAATTGATTCTTTGATGAAATCGTCGAAGGGTTTGCGTTAGGTTTAGGGTTAGGGTTTAGAACGCTGCTTTCCATCCAGGTTGAAAATGTTAATGCTACACCCCTCTTCAAACCTGAAGATAGCTAGCACACGGTCTTCAAATTATAGACCAATCTTCATTCTCTGTTTTGTGCAAGGCCTTAAAAAGCATATTAGCAAATACATTTATCAACATCTTGAAAGTTATAATCTTCTAAACAGACACCGATTGGGGTTCAGAAAAAAAAAAAAAACAACAGAAAACACGCATGTCCCGCAGATACTATTTACCTAGTTGATGAATGGTTGAATAGTATAAATGAAATAAAATTGGAGTCCTCAGTGCAGAATTTGCAAAATCTGTTCCATAAACTGTTGTGTAAATAGTCCTGCTTTTTACGGTATGTTAGGCAATAGTCTGGAACTCATTAATTTTTTTAATCATTTTTAACAATAGACAGTAAGCTGTATGTTTAGGTATTTCTACTTCAGATATGATGTCTATTAAGTGCGGCATTCTCCAAACTTTAGGACTGGGATCACTTCTATTCTCTCTGTAAGTAGCATCTACAAAATTCTGTCGTGGCAAGTACGACTGCAAGCCTTGAGTATCACCTTTTTCGATGGATCTTTACCACCTTCCCATTCAGATCACCTTTGCACATATCACATATTCTGCACTCTGCGATCATCAAAACAAAACGAAACAAGAAACGAAACCAGAAGACGAGACGAGACGAGACGAGACGAGAACAGACGAGACGAAGACGAGACAGACGAGACAGACAAGACAGACAGACGAGACGAGACAAGACACAGACAAGACAAGACAAGACGAGACAAAGACGAGACAAGACAAGACAGACAAACCAACGGATGGTGTGGAGAGATAACCTTACGTCAGCTTGAGGTCGTGTTTTCAGTACATTGCACTATTTGTTTGGAACTCGCTGCCCGCTGAGCTGACAGAATGCCCGTTCTTTCTTACTTAAGTCATGGGTAAATACCTATGTGTTCATACAGGCCGTCCACCCCATTCAGTCATGACTCCTTTATCTGTGTGCTTGCCTTTTCTAACTATTGATTATATGGTATTGCGTGGACGTTTCTGTACGCGTATGTCCATGACTATATATATATATATATGTGTGTGTGTGTGTGTGTGTGGTGCGTGTGGTGGTGTGCGCGCGGCGCGCGCGCGCGCTGTGTGTGTGTATAAATATTGCTGGGCCAGACAAGTATTTTTGTGTGTGAACTGATGGCCGCTGTTGAAGAACTAAACACAAAGATAACGAATAGGCTCCACCACAGTTCCAGCCATGGAAGACGTTAACCCAACACACTAGGTGTCAAGACTGGACATTATCCAAAGAGAGAGAGAGAGAGAGAGAGAGACAGACAGACAGACAGACAGACAACAGACAGACAGGACAGGACAGAGACAAAAGACAGAGAGACAGAGAGAGACAGAGAGTAGACAGAGAGACAGAGACAGAGAGACAGAGACAGAGACACAGAGACAGACAGACAGATACAGACAGACAGACAGCAGAAAAGAAAGAAGTAAGAAAGAAAGAAAAACAGAAAGAGAGAGTGAGTGAGTGAGTGAGAAGAGAGAGCGAGAGAGAGAGAGACAGACGAGACACAGACAGACATAGACACAGACACAGACACAGACAGAAAGAGAGACAGACAGATACGGAGAGATACATGTAAACAGAGATAGACAGAGACAGACACAGGCACAACACAGAGAGAGAAGAGAGAGAGAGAGAGAGAGAGAGAAGAGAGAGAGAGAGGAAAGACAAACATATTAATCACATCCAGATGATTCATTCATTACAGAAACAGTCCCTCCGAGAGATCGAGAGAAAGAGATGGAAAGAGATGGAAGAGTAGAGAGAGAGGAGAGAGAGGAGAGAGAGAAAGAGAGAGAGAGAGAAAGAGAGATATAGATAGAGAGAGAGAGAAGAGAGAGAGAAGAGGAAGAGAGAGAGAGAGAGACAGAGATAGACAGAGACAAGAGAGAGAGAGAAGAGACAGACAGAACAGACAACAAACAGACAGGACAGAAAAGAACTTGAAACTTGAAAACACTTTATCAAAGTGGATCTGTCTTACAACCAGTCCTTACTATTGTACACATACAGTGATATAAACGTACAAGTGTGTAAACGAAAATCGTTGATTCAAAGAAAGAAACAAAATGAAAACGGAATTATAAAAGCCTTAAAAATATACCATCATGAATAGAAAATGAGACAAAGAAAAGCAGAGACAGAAATAGACAGACAGAAAAAGAGACAGAAAAAAGCTAAAACTAAACAAATTTGAAGTTTATTTCAGACATTTTTTTTATCATGGAGTTGATATGTTCCTGAACATTATTCCCTACATCTTACTGAATCCCCTTCATCAGAAAACGCTAATGGAGGATTTGTTCTGTGGTTTTTGATTAATTAAACTTTGTTTTGGTTTGTTTTATTGTGTTTCATTTTGCCTTTTGTTTTTTGCTGTTTCATCTTCTACTCCACTTCAGTGGTCACGGGGTCTGGAACATTTTTACGATGTTATGATGATGCCTGACGATGGGGATGATAATCACGATACGATGGAGTACCATTCTGGATTGATACTGTGTGACAGAGCTGTAATCTACGCTTCCTTTCATGATATATCCTGGCATCAACTAGACACAAGAGAAACAGACACCCTCAGTGACATCCATGAAGTGGATGAGACTCGACTGTGTGGTCCTAGTCTTTCCATGAACTAGTAGTACTTCATTTTGGATAAGAGCTGGTTGGGATTGAAAATCGCCAAAATGACATGGCAAGATTAATGGGATTCGAACCCACAACCTTGCAGTCAGAGATCCATCACACCAACCATTGCGCAACATGACTGATACGCTAATGGAGTTACGGCTACCAAAGAAAATATGGATTCACTTCATCTAAAGTTTAGCCAGATATCCAGACATCAGACTAAACTCTTCAGAAACCTCACACACAAAACTCTATAAAGTTTCAAGGATAGGTTTAAAAAGCTCACAAGATTAGCCTGACTTCAAGCAAACTTTTAAAACGACAGCTGATTGTCATTAATTCCTTTCTGTTTCTTGCCTGAACTCTTGCAAGCTCTTTCTCTGTCAATGGAATTTATGTCTGGGCTGACATTGTGATCTGTTTCTACTGGCTGTGATTTTTTTTTATTGTAGGGTATATTTGTACTGTTTTCTGGACTGCACAACAGTTGGAAGGTGAAATGAATCGATGGAGTTAAAGTCAATTTTATTTCTGATCCAAACTTCCGTGTGTCACACATTCATACAAGTCCAAAAAAGATAGAAATAAAGGAAAGAGGGAAGGGAGACTGAAAAATGGGAAAAGAGGAGAGCATGGAAAAGACTATGGAAAGAAACAGAAGAAAAGTCAAAGAAATGAAATATCATCGAGTCGAACGAAATCAAATCAATGGAGAAAGTCATGAAGAAAACACAGTAACAGACAGGAAGATAACAGATACGGAGCAGGAAGGAATGCAGAATGTACTTATCGATTTCTTTCTTTACGTATTTTTTTGGATGCCTGGAAAGCTATTAACCCGAGCGCCCACATCCCACACCTACACCCTTCCTCACCGTCAGACGGCCAGAGAACAACACCTACACTCACGAAGACTGTAGTTCTCCACTATATATCAGCCATCTTCACCTATCCACATAGCAAATTTGTAGTCTGAGACATGGACAACTACAACAAACAGGGGAGGGAGGAGAGAGAGAGAGAGAGAGAGACAGAGAAAGAGTTCAGACTTCAGATGGTTTAATCATATAGGCCACAGCCCCTTAGAAGGGGGTGCACATAATTATGCATTCTCACAATCATATGAACATTAACTAGGCAATAACCATATTTCTAATTTGAAATATTTTGTACAAGTGCATAACAAATAAGCGAAAAGAACATAAGATAGGAACATTCTATTCATATTCGAGCCTTGGGTCCGTTGGGTAGAATTAGTTCTAAAAAGACTCAAAAATTGCTGTCTCTCTAAATTTAAGCGCTTTGTACAGAAATATAAGCTAAATTTCGAACAATTTTAGTAGAAGTCGATGATATCAATAAAGTAGATTTAAATAAGGAAGGTTCTCTATAATATTTTGAACTTATGTATTTCTCACGAATAGAATGGAGTGCTGGACAACATAATGCAAAATGTACTTCAAATCATGCATACCAGAAAAAGTACTGAAAAAGTATTGTATATGTTATACCTCTCATTATTTTGAGTATGTTCGTTCCATTCCTGCCACCTACAATCAATTAAACGTTGACGAAAAACACGAATGAACTGAGTTTTGCCTATCTTTAGCATCTAAATAATATACATATTATATGCTTTTCGTGGAATTCTATGGTCTTTCATATGCAACAATTTAAACCAATAACGAACACAATTAACTGCAGATATGTATATGGGATGGCGATTCGTTTCACCATACACAAGATCATTAGGTGTTCGCATATTAATTCCTAGAAATTTCTTTAAGGCAAAAGTATGAACTGCTTCACAATAAATTGCAGCTTTACTTAAACCCCATAGCTCAGACCCATACTGTGCAATAGGTTGTACCTGAGAATCAAATAATTTAACAAACACATCAAAAGAATTAACTTTTAAAAGGTACATCTTCTTCATAATGAAAAACAAAACATTTTTAGCTCTGCTGGATAAATCTTTGCATGTTGCAACAAAACTCAAACGAGTAGAGAACAGTATTCCAAGATACTTGTACACATTTACCACAGGCATTGCATTTTCACCACACACACAACGTTCTCTTGCACCCAAATACCCACCCTTTCTAAATACTATGATATTCCGTTTTGACATATTGACCTTTAAATGAAGCGCAGCTGCTGCGCGTTGCAGACTGTTTAACTGTGTTTAGAGTCCAGTGACTGTTTCTGCCATCAAAAACAACACCATCTGCCAGCAAAATAATAAATAATTAAAAGCATCACGATACAGAACAGCACCGTGTCTTCCATTATTAATCACCTCAATCGCCAATTCGTTTATAAAAAGAGAAAATAACACTGGACTGCATGGATAACCTTGTTTCACTCCTGCAGTGCAGTTAAAATAGTCTGTAAGTTTAGCACCATATCGAGCCCTGGATTTTACGTGATCATACATACTTCTGATACGTCGATACAGTTTACCTTTTATATTGTTTTTGAGAGGAATAGGCCAAAGCATATTTCTGCTGATCGAATCAAACGCTTTATCAAAGTCAATAAATGCCACAAATAGTTTTCGATTATTGGCAAACTGTTTCTATACAAGAGCTAGCAAAGTAAACATATGGTCAACAGTTGAGTATCCCTTTTTAAACCAGCTTGATGGTCACCTGTGACATTATTTTCTTCTATCCATTCTTGTAATCTATTGTTGATTATTATGCTAAATAGTTTACTACTTATGTCACTAATCGAAATTCCTCTATAATTAATGGGATTATTAATTTCTCCTTTTTTAAAAAGTGGTAAGATAATAGATTCAGTCCAGTTTTGGTGAAATTCACCATTATCAAATAAAGTATTGAATAACTTAAAGAAAAACTGCATTACTTGCTCACATGAATTCTTAAAAAATTCACCTGTGATACAGTCTGGACCAGCAGCCTTCCGGTTTTTCAATTTCCTAATTGCAAATTGTACTTCCTCTTTTGATATTGGGCGGTTCATATAGCCATCAGTCTCATCAACTAGTACATCCTCATTCTGTGTGTTATCAATGTTGATATCAGTTTCTAATAAAGCTTTGAAGTGGTAGAACCACAAAATCCATCGTGATATTACTTATAGGTTGTTTCTTCTTGAAGTCAATTTGTTAACTGTATTCCAGAATTCATTTTGGTTTTTAATAGAATGAACTAATTTGTCAACTATCGCCTTATCAAAATGCTCTTTCTTTCTTTCTTGTTTGTAAATATTTACATTCACGTCTAGCAATTACATATTTATTTTAATCTTCAGGTTTCTTTGAGCGGCGACTTGTTTTTAACAGTCTCCTTACATTTCTCCTTGCACACACACATTCCTGATCAAACCAATCACCAGGTACCCTCTTACTGTTTAAGACTACACGTTTCTTCATACACTCAGCACTTTCTTTTATACAGTCATTAATTAAACATATTCAGTGCCATATTCACGTTTGTATCTATCAAACTAATAGCATCATCAAATTTTCTACGGTTTTCATCTTGGCTTAATGCATCACGATACAGATGTACATATTCATCATTCCAAACGATTCTTTCGATGAGCTGTTCATGCCTTTCATGATCTATATTTGAAGTATTTTCATTTGGAAAATAAATACAAGCTGTGACAGGCAAATGGTCTGATTCAATTCGTTCAACGATAGACAATTCACATTGGTCATACACAAGCGCAAGAAGATCATTTGAAAATGTAAAATAGTCAGTAACACTGTTTCCACTGTCAGAAATATATGTACTCCGACCTTCAAAAGCACCCTTACACACACCATTCAAAATACATAGTACAAATTCAGCAGTAATTTTCCATATTTATTCAGTTAAAATTAAGCGATCGGCTTTTGTCGTTCACATCAAAAACATCACTTGTATAGAAATCTTAAGAAATGTTAGAAGTTCTGCTGTTCAGATCACAATTCAAAATAACATAAACGTCATTTGTTAACAAACTGTCAGTTAAACATTCTTCAAGTAAGCTTATGCCATTATCAAAACCAAAATGATCATAATAAGGGGAGCCCTGTGGAGGTACATAACAACAAACATACAATATATTCTTATCTGTTCCGAACAATTTTTTGTTGATAAGAAACACACAAAAGTTACTATAATCAACATCAATAACTTTCACAAAGGGAATAAGTTCATTCTTTACCAAACAAACCACCCCTCCTGATCGCCTCTCTTGTTTAGATAATTTAATAGCTGGTTTGCAGAAGATTTTGTATCCATTAAATGCGTTCAACTGAC
>JAPXFY010000018.1:26534688-26537188 GCA_030674185.1 Monoplex corrugatus | reverse complement strand
GAGTAGCCGAGCTGACATCTTGACCCAGGACGTTGGTCTTCTTTAGGCTGATCGTGAGGCCAAATTCTTTGCAGGCATGAGCGAAACGGTTAATGAGCTCTTGGAGGGCAGCCTCGGTGTGTGCCGTCAAGGCGGGATCGTCAGCAAACAGCATCTCTCGAATGAGGACTTTTCGCACTTTCGTCTTTGCACGGAGGCGTGCGAGGTTGAACAGGCTGCCGTTGCTCCCGGTGTGAAGGTAGACGCCTTATTCGGATTGACTGAAGGCATAGCGCAGCAGCAGGGAGAACAGGATGCCGAAAAGTGTCGGGGCAAGGACACACCCCTGTTTGACTCCGCTTTTGATGGGGAAGGGGTCCGAGGAGGAGCCAACGTACTGAACGGTGTTTTCATGTCTTCATGAAAGGATATGAATATCCTCAGGAGCTTGGGGGGACATCCAATTCTCTGCAGTAGTGTAAACAGGCCCGTTCTGCTGACCAAATCGAACGCCTCGGTCAGGTCTATGAAGGCGATGTACAGAGGGCGTCTCTGCTCGCGGCACTTCTCTTGCAGCTGCCTCAGAGAGAATATCATGTCAATCGTTGATCTCTCAGCTCTAAACCCGCACTGCGCCTCTGGGTAGACACGTTCTGCAAGCGACTGCAGTCTGTTCAGTACAACGCGGGCGAAGGTCTTCCCGACAATGCTTAGGAGAGATATTCCGCGATAGTTGTTACAATCGCTGCGATCGCCTTTGTTCTTGTAGAGCGTGATGATGTTGGCATCTCGCATGTCCTGAGGCACAGTTCCTTCCTCCCAGCACTGTATCAAGAGTTCGTGGAGATGATCGAGGAGGCTGGTATCTTTGCCTGCTATGATGACCTCGGGGGGGGGGGGGGGAATGCCATCGTTTCCTGGGGCTTTGCTGCTGGCTAGAGAGTCGATGGCCATGCTGAGCTCTTCAATGGTGGGTGGGTCGTCGAGCTCTTCCATGACTGGCACTAGGCTCGTATTTTCTACCGCTGAGTCTGTAACAAAGGTCTCCCTCGAGTATAGCTCTTGGTAGTGTTCTGCCCATCTCTCCATTTGCTTTGCACGATCAATGATGATTTCGTCAGTGGTGGATTTCAGCGGGACGATCTTGATGGTGCATGGGCCAAAGTCTTTTTTATACTCTCGTACATGCCTCGAATGTTGCCGCAGTCGGCAGACAGTTGGATGCTTTGACATAGGTTATGCCAGTAGCTGTTGGCGCACTGTCTAGCGATCCGCTGGGCGTCGGTTCTAGCCCCCCTAAGGGCGGCAAGTGTCTTTTCACAGGGGTCTTGTTTGTAGTTGAGTAAGGCAGTTCTCTTGAATGAGATGGCTGGCTCAAGGTCCACAATTCCGGCCTCAAACCAGTCGGGATTTCTCTGCTCTTTCTTTCCAAAAGCGCCAACAGCAGACTTGTATGTGGCATCACGGATGTGTTTCCATCTCTCTTCCGCATTGCTGGTTGGGCAGTTGCTAAGGGCCTCTTGGATGGCGTCTGCAAAGCGTTCGCGTAGTTCAGGGACTGATGACATGGCTGTATTGATGCGAGGGCGTCCTTTCTGCTTTGATCGATGGATTCGCTTGGGTTGAAGACACACCTTGCTGGCGGCCAGAGAGTGGTCAGTGTCGCAGTCAGCGCTATGATAGCTGCGAGTAGTGAGAACACAATTCAGCGAGGGTCTTCGAGTGATGATGAGATCCAACTGGTGCCAGTGACGAGATTTGGGATGCCACCAGGACACTCTGTGGCTGAGGTTTGTGGGGGAGAAAGTGTTCGTGATGCAGAGGTCATGAAAGGAGCAGAGGTCATGAAAGGAGCATAGCTCAAGGAGTCGTTGCCCGTTCTCGTTAAGTTTGCCGACGCCAAAGTGACCGATGCATCGGGGCCAGGAGATATGGTCTGAACCAATCCGAGCATTAAAATCACCGAGTAGGTACAAGTGCTCTGAGGTGGGTAGCTTCTTGATGGCGGTCTCAAGCTCCTCGTAGAACTCGTCCTTTGCCTCTGCTGAAGAGCAAAGTGTGGGGGCGTAGACGCTTATGATGTTCACAGGGCCTGAGGTGGTTGAAAGGCGAAGAGAAAGGATGCGAGCTGTGCCTTCTGAGGGTGGTTCGATTGAAGACAGTAGGAAGTTTCTCACTGCAAAACCTACGCCGTGCACTCGGTTCTCCTCCGGGGCCTTCCCCTGCCAGAAGAATGTATAGTCCTTTTCTTTTAGGCTGCCGTTTGATGGAAGTCTGGTTTCCTGCAGTGCAACGATATCAATATTGAGTCTCTTGAGCTCGCGACTGATGACTGCTGTCTTTCTTGCATCGTCGACCTGTTGAAGATCGTCAGAGAGGCCAGGACACATGGTCCTGACGTTCCAGGTTGCCAGTCTCAGCACTGGCGGCTTTGTTTATTTCTTTTTTCTTTGCCTGGTGCAGGATTTACAGTCTGCTCTTCGGTATTATCCTGAGCTCCAAGCACCCATTGAAGCAGGCA
>JAPXFY010000018.1:26519688-26529688 GCA_030674185.1 Monoplex corrugatus | reverse complement strand
AATGCAAGAAAAGTTTTTTTTGTGCTGTATTATCTCTCAATGGCTTCGGGAGCTTGTGAGGTGATTGTCCGAAGAGTGTCGAGGCATTGGTGGTCTGGGTCCCATCTGCACCCTTCTGGTGATTCTTGTTAACTTTGTTATCATCTCTTAAAAGTATTGTCATTACAATTAAACCTACTGTCTGCATTTTATTCGTATGATTTGTTGTCTGAGATAATGATATTTGTGTCTGTTTCATCGACTTGTTTCTGAGCCTTCGTCAGTGGTATGTGCGTTCGCCATTATGAGTCCCTTTACGTGTACTGTTTACGTGCGTGTGTATGCACAAGCGTATAATTATGTATGTCTACATGTATCTTTGTTTTGGTGTGTGTATATTCGCTTATATAATAAGATTTGTCTCGTGTAATGCCTTATTATGTTGTTTTCCTTTTCCTGTTCTGTCATATCAAGATCTTATAATATGGATTTATCCTTAATGTACATCTAAGTATACATAATTTCTGTAAAGTGTAAGTCATTTAAAAGTTTGCCTCTATGGTATCAGGTCATAGAAAATGTTTCATCACTATGATAATGATGATGATGATGAGATGATGATGATGATGATGATGATGATGATGATGATGATGATGGTTTCATTCGTCTTTGGTCATTTAGTATTTCTTTCAGCTCTTTCCCTTGATAGTAACAGATGATAAACTTCTCCATCGATCTGATGGATGTGTAAGCATACTGGTTCTTTATCACTTGGTGTGGCTCTTCATGTGGGGTACAAGACCGATCCAGAAGGCATATGTTCTTCCACAAGCACTGCATGAGAAGAGGTCCTGTGTCCCTGGGCTCTGCTTCTGTCGATCTCTCTGTTGTTGAACAGCAGCTGTTTTGTGCTCTTTAAATCAGACTGTGCCTGCCTGCACTGCTGGCACCAGCTTACTCTTCTGTGGGTAAAATGTCTTCATAGTTAGTAATGCTTAGTCTGAAGCTGATGATGTTGGCCTTCGATCCTTGTATCACTTCAGTGCTCAACCCTGATCACTGTGTCTTTATTTCAGTTCTCTCTTACTTATATACCTATCTATTCCCTCTTTTCTTTCCTCGGAAGTGAACGACAGACTAGCAGGGCTATGATCTAGGAAATGTTTTCCTCACCTGGTTGATAGACAGCTGAGACGTTGAGCATTGACTGGGGGGTAGGCTTTCTGTCATGTGAGCTGAGTTTATAGAGTAGGTAGTTGTGTTGTGACTCAGACCTTTAATCGTTTATTTAACACTTTGTATATATATGTTCCTCTTTTTTGAAGATAAAATACACAGATACAAATGTCATTTACATGTAATCAAAACTAATCTAATGATATGCTGATACAATACCAGTATAAAATATAGACCAGGTAAAACAGGCTAGATAAGGCCTTAAGACCTGGCCAGCTCAAGGGTTTATGGGTAGGCTTAAGACTTGTGCCACAATCACCATACACATGGCACCTGTGACGTTAGTGCATATGGAATTCGTTCTGAGCGCGGAGACGTCGTCTTGAGAAACTGAAAGTGAAACTGAAACTAGAGACCTTTAGATTACACGTCACGTATCCAATACGGGTCAGATACGTAACGTGTCAACTACGTATCGCATTTTCTCGCGCGAGTTTATCGATGCGTACCGCTTCGATAGGGACGTGTCTACGTATGGAAGTCCGGTTATACGTGCCCTCGCCTGTATCTAGTTTGGGACTGCATATCTCAAGTTTCAAGGTAAGTAATATTTTGGTCGTGTTTTGAAACCCCTTTTCTACCTTGTTATGTATGTCTTGTGTCACTGAGTTTTAAACAATTCATGTACAAGTCGACCAAACGCACCAAGTGTGAGCAAGCAAAAGCCTGCTGCTGGGAAGTACGTATCGCCCAGCTGCTCTAATCAAAATATCGAATGAGACTTCAGCTCGCAGGCCCAGTTCGACTGCAATTTAACTATGAAATGCTATTTTGTGGATGCCAAACGTTATAAATGTCATGAGTAACGGTTTTTTTTTTTTTATTATTGTTTTTGATGAGTTGCTGATAAATTTTAAAGAAATCTAACGTAAAGCGCTGACTTACATCTAGCCTTGCAGTTCACTGTCTGGTTTCTCATCAAGGTCAAGGCCACATAGGCCTACCCTGGTAAGAGAAGCTGGTGGGGAGCAAGCATGGACTGTGTTTGCACAGGCAGCAGAAACTGATAATGGTGATGATGATTATATTATTTATTTATTTATCATTACCAGTATCATCATCATCATAATGAATGAGTATGTAAACAAATAAAAAGACAAAGGAAATAAGTTTCTTCCTGTTTTTCAGATCTAAATGTTCCCCGTTCCAAATCAAGAAACGCACAGCCCAGCTGCACGGTGGTCTACAAACCTTGGAATACCGGCAAGATTAAATACAAACAGATGACGAAAGCAAAAAGACTGATTTTGACATTCAGAAAGATTAATGTGAAGAGAGAAATATAGAAGTCCTGAAGCTGGAGGATGCAATAGCCTGAATGTTAGAAAAAACATTTATCTTTCATGATAGTTACACTCATCTCTAAATCTTCTCTTACAGAGCAGTCTATAGTGATCAGCTATCTTGCAGAAAAACTTCAAATCTATTTTTTCAGACCAAATGTTTATTGTTTGCCTTGTTCAAATGTCTGTTTAATTTAATGAATTTCTTGCATAGTATAATGTGACCATGTTTGGATATACTTTTACTTTTCTTCTCTCTTTATCTCTCCCCTTCTCCATCTCTCTCTACTCCCTCCCCCCCTCTCTCTCTCTTCAAATGTATTTCTGTGACTGATAATATCTATCTTATTTAAGTATAAGTTATGTGTAATGTGTAGTGTGATGTAGACCCTATTTGAAATGAGGTTGTAAAGGAGCATATGTTTTGCTTATTTTTGATCCTTTGTTCTTGCTCTTGTTGTTCTCTCTTGCACTCTCTCTCTCTCTCTCTCTCTCTCTCTCTCTCTCTCTCTCTCTCTCTCTCTCTCTCTCTCTCTCGTCTCAAAAATACTTCTTAGACTGAAAGTGTAATGGTTCTGTTGATGGAGTGTCTATATTATCTAAGGTATAAAAAAGAAAAGAAAAAGAAAAAGAAAATTATTTGTAACGCGCAAGGTTTCAATAAGAGACATTCATAGTCTCACAATGCCCATCCTCCCATAAAGTCCTCTCCCCCCTCCCCATGTGCTGGCTAACTGATATTGACAAGGGCACTGAACACAAAGTCATGGCTGGGGAGACTTGGGAAATAGAAGAGACCATTAGATCCTAGACCAGCACCAACCAAAATGAGAGAGTCATTCCCTACAGACTAAGGAAGGGCTTTCATCAAACTCACACAGACATCAGCAAATTGCAGTCATCCCCAAGGACTGAGGGATGGGTGGGCACAAAACTTGGGAGTGAAGCACTAGTGGACATTAGGTAGCAGAAGACTCAGTCATGAGGAACGTAAGGGCGATGCAGTGGATCAAGATGAATTACCCTCTGATAAAAGTTCATTGCGTTCTGAGTGTGGTAAGAGAATATTCAGAGCCTGATAGTAAAGGAAGGCGAAAGGGTTGGCTGTCATAGAAGAAAGGGACAATAAAGTTACCTATCTTGTCTTAGTCATTGTCTGCTTCATATTCTTCTTTTTACTTCATTCCTTTTATTTTATCACCTTTCCTCCCTCGATTTACATGTATACATGTACATGCCATGTCTTCCTGTTTTGTTTTGTTTTGTTTGTTTTGTTGTTGGTTTTGTTGTTGGTTTTTTGTTTGTTTGTTTGTTTGTGATTATTTACCTTCATTTATTTTTTGGGACATTTTCTTCAGTCTCTTTTTCCTTTTTTTGTTTGTTTTTTGAATGGTTTCTTTGTCATTCGTTCCTGTTCTGTCATTTGCCTTTATACTCTGCCTGCGATATATATAAATGTATATACATACATATATATATATATATATACATATATACATGTATATATATATGTATATGTGTACATTTATATATATTTATATATATATGTGCATACATACATACATATTACATACATACATACATACATACATATATATACATACATGCAATACATACATACATGCATACATACATACACACAAACAAACGTACATATATGTGTTTGTTCGTGTGTATGTATGCATGTATGTATGTATGCATGTATGTATGTATGTATGTATGCATGTATGTATGTATGTATGTATGTACGTACGTACGTACATATGTATGTATGTATGTATGTGTTGTGTGTGTGATTGAGAAAGATAGAAAGAGAGAGAAAGAGAGAGGGAGAGAAAAAAAGAGAGACAGACAGAGACTGAGACAGACAGAGACAGAGAGAAACAGGGAGACAGGGAGACAGAGACAGAAATAGATAGATAGATAGATAGATAGATAGATAGATAGAGAGAGAGAGAGAGAGAGAGAGAGAGAGAGAGAGAGAGAGAGAGAGAGAGAGAAAAGTGACGGATGAATTCATTTCAATTCAAGAAACATTTAAGAAGATTACATTTCTAGTCACAGTTTACCCAAGGGGACTACCAGGCTCATCAATCACTTGCCATCGTAGACCCTTACCATACTGGTGGCTCACACACAGAACGTCCAAGCGACGTGCAACCGACGGATTTCAAAGCTTGCAAGGAATCTCTTTGGCAAGGGAAGGGTTCATCGAAACCAATAGTGCCAAAAGCATAGTAATCTTCAAAAGGTTTCGTACAGTAAATCGAGTTTACCTTATTGATTTCGTGATACTCAGCGGAATAGGTCAAGTTAAAACAGTATTCAAGAAAATGAAAAGCGTTCTTACCAAGAAACGCCTATCAATCAACATCAGGAGGAGAGTTCTCCAGTATCACATAGAACCAATACTGTTGTGCAGATGCAGACGATCAACATGCAAAATCAGAACAAGATTGAGGCAGCTGAAATATGGTTTCTAAGAAGAATGTTATGAGTTCCATGGACAGCCAAGAAAACAAACGAGACAATCTTGAAAGAGGCAAACACAGAAAGAACATTAATGAAGAGGATTAGGAAAATACAAGCCACATATATAGGACATTCCACGAGGCAAGAAAAATTTAAGCACCTAGTCACAACAGGAAGTCTGCAGGAAAAAATAGCATCTGGTACACCCACAGAGAAAATATTGGGCGGTTTTGCTGAGTGGATGAGGACTGAAAGGATAGGAGATTTACTTTCAGTGACAAAAGATAGATTTGTATGGAGAGCTATGATCGCCAACGCCATGCCGTAAGGCACATGATGACGATGATGATGATGATGATGATGATGATGACGATGATGATGATGATGATGATGATGATGATGATGATGACCACGATGATGATGATGATGATACTCAATTCTGGCAAGTAACCATTAAAATTATTTCTAGAGTGGTGTAGATGTCATGAGATGCAGATAGTTTTTCAGCAATATTATTGTTGATATTATTATCATGAAATCTGACGCCTAATCGAAATACCCTAGCCGTGTACAAACTCAATTCAGACGATACAAAAAGTTATCGTAACTGAACAAATTCAAATAACAGACAAAACAGTCAGCCATATGACATTCACCGTCAATTCAACTCTAAAAACTACAAAATCAAAAACATGTACACACACCAACAATTAAAAATACTTAACAATAACACACAACAAAAGTTCCACGATACAAAAGTCACTAATTCCAAGATTACTCACAGAAGCAAATACGACGTGCAAATTAATTGAGTTACATGAACACAAGAACAACATAACATGTATACAACATGCACAGCTGAACAGACCGTATAATGAGACAGTGTACAGAAAGAAAGGGAGAGAGAGGGAGAGTGAAAAAGAAGGGAGTAAGACAGAGCGAAAAAGAGAGAGAAAGAGAGAGAGACAGACAGACAGACAGACAGACAGGCAGACAGGCAGACAGACAGAGACAGAGAGACAGGGGACAGAGAGAGAGACTGAGAGAGAGAGAGACAGAGAGAGAGACAGAGATAGAGAGAGAGAGAAAGAGAGAGAGAGAAAGAGAGAGAGAGACACAGACAGACAGACAGACAGAGACAGAGAGACAGGGGACAGAGAGAGAGACTGAGAGAGAGAGAGAGAGATCGAGAGAGATCGAGAGAGAGAGAGAGAAAGAGAGAGAGAGAGCGAGAGCGAGAGAGAGAGGTAGAAACGGAAGCAGAAAGGCTGTTATGGAATGATAAAGAGAATTCAGATAGGTAGGATGTTTAACAAGTTATCATTATTTTGGGGATAAATGGGTCTTCACGTTGGTTTTGAAAGATTGACACGACTGTAAATGTTTCACAGAGAATGGGAGCTGGTTCCAGATAACCGGCCCTTGACAGAATATGAAATAGTATTTTTTCAGTTGGACGAAAAATTTATATGTTATATCTAAACCAACATTTTCATGTATAATGGGAACAATAACATATCAATGTCCACATAATACAGATGCTGGAGAATGTAGCAACAATGATGGATGACACAATGATAAACACAGAAGCAGAGAGTAAAGGAACCTTAGATGCACATGCTGCTTAGTTTCATACACGTGCAGCCTGCTCTTCTTTTGTCTGCACTTGAATAATATACTTAAGGTTGATACTATACTTAGAATTTCTTTCAGACTTGGTTATTACTCACTTTCGAAGCAGGACTTTAAAATGATACAAACCATTATATTTTTGTTGATAAGTAATAGCACCTAACATTTGTGTTACTGCAATATATCTCAGCAATAGTTGTAAAACACAAATGTTGTATTTGGAGGTGTTTTATAATCCCGTCGGGTTTGATGCATTTTTTTGTTCGTTAAGTACTTTACAAGCGGTGCGCTGGTAATTTCCATACTGCAATTATTTCGATTAATTTCTCCCAAACTATGTGTTCTCCTCGTGTTATGCAGGTGATACTGTCATCATCACCATCATCATGTGCCCTGTCGTATGGCGTTGGTATTCACGACCCTCCATATGAATCTGTCCCTTGTCGCTGAAAGTACATCTTCCACCCTCTCCGTCCTCAACCACCCTGCAAATCCGTCCAATGTTTTCTCCCTGGGTCTACCTGGTGTTCTCTTTCCCTCCAGCTTTCCTGTTGTGACCAAGTGCTCTAACTCCCCTTTCTTCATAAAATGTCCTATAAATATTGCTATAAATATTCCCCTTATCGTCCTCATTCATGTTCTGTTTGTGTTTGGTTCTTTCAGACGGTCTCTTTATTTGCTTGTTTGTTTGTTTTTGCTGTCTATGGAATGCTTATTATTATTCTTAGAAACTACATTTCAGCTGCCTAAATCTTGCTCCGACTTTGCATTTTGACTGTCCACGCTTCACATTCGTACAACAGTATGGGTTCTACAGAACACCGAAGAACTGCATTCTTGATGTTGATTGACAGGCATTAGTTGGTTAGAACGCTTTTTATTTTCTTGAATGCTGTTTTCGTTTGGCCAATACTACTGGCTATTTCAATTGTGGATCTGCCATCTGGTGAAATGACTGTTCCCAAATATTTTCAAGTCAACTTGTGTCAACGTTATGCCATTTATTGTTATTTTGCATGAGGGGATTCTTGTTTTTTTTTTCCTGATTACCATGACTTCATCCTTCTTGCCATTTAGCTCCAGCCCTTTGTTTCTGTTTTCTATTTTTGTTTACATTCACAGGATTTTGTTGGTCCTTTTCATTTTCTGCAGTTAGAACGGATACTGTTCAATTTTTGTCCTCAAACTTTTATCCCAGGGCATTTTGCTAGGTTTCTCATGATGGTTGTTGCTCTAAAGGGAAAATAAATCTGGCGGCAAAACACATTTTTGCCTAACCCCTATTTGATATTTTGGAAAGAGCTTACGTCATTTTGTACTATCACTGCTGCTGTGTGTTCCCAATACATATTCTTTATTATTCTTAGATCCTTTCCATTAACAATGAGCTTTTCCAGCTGGTCTGGCAATTCTTCGTATCTTACCCAGTCAAAAGCCTTGGATTATCAACAAAGCATGAATATACATCCTTATTGAATTCAACTGATCTTTGTATGACAGTTCTTAGGATGTATAATTAATAGTTCCTTTCCCTTCAACGAATCCACATTGTTCTTCTGCTATTTCTGTTTTGATTCTGTTCCTTGTCCTCATCATGACGAAAAAGACTGGCAGGGATAAGTTAAAAAACACAGATAAACATAGTACTACTATTAGAAACAGCAGAATAGAAAACACGAGAAACAATTGCAGACTCGTCTAAAAGCACATATGTGAATAGACGTTAAAAGAAATAACGAACGAACAATTGCAGACAAAGTATTGGTAACGACATTGACAAGAACACTACAACAGTGACGGTTAGGATTTAGTGATTTACGTAATCTTACTAACTTAGTTTAGTATGTTTGTTGGACAGTAAAAGTGATGGTAATTCATGAGAGATGTTAAGTACGTCCTCTTAAATACTGTTAAGCTGAGTTGTTCTTGCATGCTACTGAATAAGGTCAGATTTAAAGAGATCAGTTCTTGGAAGGGGTTTTGCAAGTGTGGTGTATAGAGAAAAGGGACTGGAAGGGACTGTTTATGTTGTATGGAGCATGTCCATAAATTTTTTGTGCATCAATACTCCTTTGTTATACTTGAGTCTAAATTTCATCATCAGAATCTCTGATTCTTTCAATTCAGTCTAATATTTTAATTTCTTGTTCAAAAGGTTGAGCTTTACAAATCGTTCAGAATAGACCAGTAAGAAGTTTGAGAACATTAGATGCCTGGTCGATTAATCAGTGGATGTATGCATGAAAATGTGTTATAAAACATATCTAAAACTTTTTGTTTTCAAAGCAAAAGTTTCAGTTCTTTACGGTATACCAAGGGTGCCATAAGAAAGAAATTTGTAGTCTCACGATGCCCATCCCCAAATCAAGCCTATCCCCCGGTGTTCCTGCTGACTGATAGTGACAGCGGAATTGAAGGCAAAGCCATGAGTAGGGAGACTGCAGAGATGGAAGAGACCATTAGACCCCAGACCAGCACCAAACAAATGAGAGAGTCGCCGACTATAGACTACAAACTGGCTTTAATAAAATTCACAGAAGTGTTATGGTCGTCCTATGGAGTTGAGAGTGGGGGCATGGAGCAATATTTAGGAGACGAAGGCTGGGAGCGAAACACAACTGTACATTAGGTAGAAACAGAGTTGTTATGTGAAATATAGGGAAAAAGGCCTCAGATTAGTCCGAATTTATCTCAGTTAATGATTCACTGAGTTCAGAATATTTCGAGTCTAGTGGTAAAGAATGGTTAAAAAAAGTTGACAATGATTTAGGAAACACGTGGGAATGGGTTTTCTCCGTCCTGTTTTGCAACAGTCTAAATGATTTTCTGTCTTTTTTGCTTCATTTCTTCCTTTCCTTGCTTGTCATTTCCTCACTTTCTGTGTTCTTCTTTTTTCCTCCCAAAACACACATACAGTAACTCGACCTATCCCTCTCACTTTGTCCCTTCACAATTGTGGGGGCATTGCTGAGGGGAGGTTAGCCTCGTACAAACTTATAGTCCCCAACCCTGAAAGTTGCTGATTTCTGCTGTCGACATGCTCTGTCTGGGAAAGCATCCATCTGGACAGATAAGACTACCTACCCACGTTTGTCAAATGATCCAGTCGTTTAGTTGTGTTTGGGGATGGTAAGAAAGACTGGACTGGAACATAGGTAAGTACAATATGTTAAGTACTTTTTTTTTCTTGTGTCAGCTTTTTTCTTTTAGAAATTACAAGTTAAGCAATTTACTCCACAAGTATGACACGCCTGATATCATTGAACATATACAAAATATTTGAGCACGGAACTATCTAGTCACCATTAAATTTTAATGATAACAACTTAGGCAGTTGGTAGAAAAGAGAGAGTAAGAAGAGACAGAGAGTGATGGAGACAGAGAAGACGGCGGAAAGT
>JAPXFY010000018.1:26487188-26517188 GCA_030674185.1 Monoplex corrugatus | reverse complement strand
GTGTCTGTCGTTCTGTTTGTCTGTCTGTCTATCTACCTGTCTGTGTGTGTGTGTGTGTCTGTCTGCATGTCCATCTATCTATCTATTGAGTCCTTTTACTCTTACACCATACATACGTTTACAAGACACATTTACATTTCCTGTGCCCAATATATGTCTGCATGGTTGTTGAAGTTTACCACAAAACAGTCAAAACCTGTTCCCAATATATTTCCAGTACACTGACTGGATGTTGCGACCCAGACACAAAAACATCCTGATATGTGTGTACGCATGTATGATTACCCCGTGGACGTTTCCATGCTGCTAGACTCCAAGGATGCACAGACAGTAAGATACAGAAGCAATCACACACACACACACACACACACACACACACACACACACACACACACACACACACACACACACACACATACACACACACATACACACCCACACGCACACACCCACACACACGCACACACACACACACACACACACACGCACGCACGCACGCACACACACACACACGCACACACACATACATACAAACGAAGACACACACACATACACGCCCAGCGCATCACACCTGCAGGTGGTTGAAAAAAGAAAACTGAGAGGTTGGGCAACTTCATATCTTCTTTTTCGGGTTTTTGTTAAAAACTTTCTCTTTATTATTCTGCTTCTCCTTTTCTCTTTGTGTATGATATCGCCAACTTCCTCACCCTCTCTGTCCATCCCTATATATTTTGCACAGCTGCCTGTCTTTTTCCTTTGCTTTATTCCTACTCCTTCATTCCGTCTTCTATTGATCTGTGTGAAGGCACGAACGTGAGACAGGAAGAAATGGAGATACACAACATCTGCCTCATTTTCTTCAGCCACATGCATCCCTGACAGCAACACTTCATGATGCTAGTCTTGTACTTCCACCCCAGAGAGACAGAGAGAGAGAGACAAAGAGAGAGAGAGAGACAGAGAGAGAGAGAGACAGAGAGACAGAGAGAGAGAAAGAAAGAAAGAGAGACAGACAGACAGACAGAAAGACAGAGACAGAAATACAGAGAGGCCAGACATGACAGACAGAAGGATAGAAATAAAGAAAGAGAATAAGAGAGACAGACAGAGAGAGAGGGGGAAAAGAAGAGACAGAGACAGACAGAAATACTGACAGACAAAGAAGCGGAGATGACGGATATAGAGAAGTACAAAAGACCGAGACACAGAGAGAGAGAGAGAGAGAGAGAGAGAGAGGACAGAGAGAGAGAGAAGAGCGACAGAGAGAGAGAGAACGACAAAGAAGAGAGAGAGAGAGGCAGACAGACAGACAGACAGAGAAGATAGGAAACAGACAGACAGAGACAGACAGATAGAAGAAAAGGAGAGAAGGAGGCAGAAACACCGAGAGACAGAGTCAAGATAAGCGTGGGGAGGGCAGAACGGACAATGACTTACAAGAGCTTGAAGTAATATACATATTTGGCGTGTTGACCTGGGAAATGGGAAAAACCATCACTGTTTACACACCAAGCACGAAGTACCCAGGCAGGAACGAACCCAGATCTTACAACAGAATGTCTGACGTCTTGCCTACTCGACTGAAGCTGAATAAATTGAAAAAGAAATGTATTCAAGCCATATATGTAGATAACAGATATATAGATAGATAGATAGATAGATAGCTAGATAGATAGATCGATAGATAGATAGATAGGTAGACAGACAGACAGACAGATAGATAGATAGATAGATAGATAGATCGATAGATAGATAGAATAGGTAGACAGACAGTAGATAGAAAGATAGATAGATAGATAGTGATAGAAATAAGACTAGATAGATAGATAGATAGATAGATAGATATAGAATAGATAGATAGAAAGGATAGCTAAAACATTTGTAAAAACGGGCCTAAACTACCTAACATTGTTTACGCATATCTCCTTTCCATATAGCCAAAAATGCACTTAATGTATGTACCCAATTCCCAATCATAATGGAAAGTATGTAAGACTTTATTGAACATATACAAGTGAATTTCCAGATGTTTTCCTGATGTTTGACTGGTGTTCAATATCTTACCTTTTGGAATAGTTTACAAAATCAAAGTAATGCTCTTGCCGAGTTGTTTAGGATTTAGGAACAATAGTGTCGATAAAACGCAGAGTTTGCTAAATATATGTAGTTGCAAAATGTTATAAATTCAAAATACTGCGAAGGTGAGTCAAAAAGTAATGTCTTTTTCTTTAGTACAGGAACAATTACCGATACAGGAACATGTATCATACATCAAAATGAAGCTGGTCCTCTGGGGATCACATCCCTACTTCTCAACATAGTCATCGTTTCTCTCAATAGCAATGTTCCACCTTCGAATGAGGGCATGTATCCCTGCCTCGTAAAATTCTGTTGATTGTGCTTGGAGCAACGTCTTCACTGCAGTTTTCACTTTCTCGTCAATGGCATAATGTTTGCCTTTCAAACCCTCTTTCATGGGGCCGAAGAGATGATAGTCTGAAGGCGCTAAGTCTGGTGAGTATGAAGGATGCGGTAAAGTTGTCCACCCGAATGAGGCGATTGTCTCCTCTGTCCTGATGCTTGTGTGTGGTCGAGCATTGTCATGCAGAAGGAGGACATTGTCGATTTGCAAGTTGGGTCTCACTCGTCGGATTCTTGCTTTGAGCCTTCTCAGGGTCTTAATGTATGCCTCAGAATGTATTGTTTCTATTCTTGCCAAGAAATCAACCAGAATGACACGTTGAGCATCCCAAAAGACAGTCGCCATGATTTTTCCAGCTGACTTTTCCGTCTTGAACTTTTTCGGTTTTGGTTACGTAGGGTGGCGCCATTCCATTGACTGTCTCTTTGATTCCGGTTCATAATGGTGAATCCATGTTTCATCACCGGTAACGGGCCTTCCAAGGAAGGTGTTGTCTCTTTGACTTTGTTCAAGAAGTTCAGTACTGGCGTTGACCCTGTCAGTCTTGCGTTCGGTAGTCAGCTCTCTCGGTCCCCAACGGGCACACATTTTTGAAAACCCAAGTGATTCAACAATGTTATAAGCACTTCCATGGCTCACTTCAAGGTTTTCTGCCAACTCTTCAACAGTTATGTGCCTGTCTTCTCTAATCAGAGCATCTGCTTTTGCTTTATTGGCAGGATTCACAGAAGTGGACGGCCGGCCAGAACGGGGTTTATCGGCTACGCTCGCAGTTCCCACCTTTTCATCATTCAGACGACAGACCCACCTGCGAGCATTGCTATAATCTACAGTATTCTTCTTATACACATTCTGTAATCGTCTGTGAATGTTCACAGGGGTTTCCCCCTCAGCAACAAGGAATTCAATCACTGCTCTTTGTTTTTGACGCAGCCTTAAGTGGGCAGCCATTTTGAATTTTCCTCACGAGTCTATGAACCGGAAACATACCAAACAAACTATTTCAGTCCGTAAGAGTTATAATCATCAACATTTCAGGTAATTTTATCAAAAACGTCGTCTGATATAAACAAAAAGGCTTTTTTTTTTTTTACTCACCCTCGTAGTTTAATTTCTTAGTGTGCGATTAGATCCATCCAATAGACTGGAAATATCAAATTTCATATCTAGGCCTCGTCTCAACTACAATTCGATGATATGGATAACCCAAATTTAGGCCGATTTATCGAGAAATCACACCCACTTCTAATCCTCTAATATGTAGAGGAGCATGAGTTGTCTATATCGTTTATTTGTCTTTTCTCAGAATACAGAATGAGAACCAATGGCCACCAGGCAGAGGGGACAAGACAAAAAAGAGAAAGTGGGGGTGGTGGTGGTTGAGGGTGGGGGCAAGATAAAGAGCGTGACGTTAGGTAAAGAGATCGTTGAGACAGGGATAGTATGTAGGTGTCGTGGGACAGATGAAGGGAGATGGATGGGTGGTTGGGAAGGGAGAATGGGACAGAAGAAGCATGGGTATGCAGGGACTGATAGGCGTATGACAGACAGGGTAGGGCAAGTGAAGGGAGATAGAACAGGTGTGGGTTAGTTGGGGAATGAAGCAGATAAGAAAAGTCCGGGTAGGTAGACAGGACAGTCTTGCGTGGTCGTGACACCTTACCATAGAACAAACGTGACCCATACGTTGTAAAGATCTGTCCATAAACAGCTGAAAGTCTTGCCAACTCAGTTGATACAGACGCTGGTGTGCACACACATACACTCAGACACACCTCTCTCTGGTCGATATGAAATAATCTTCTTTTCAAAGAGAAGCTGAATAAGAACACAGACAAAACAAGAAGGACACGAATAAAACAAGAAGAAGTAGAAGAAGAAAAACCATAACCAAAACAACCACAACATAAAGAATTGCCTGAACAGTGAAAGACAGTGCCAGGGAGAAATAGGAGGATGATAATGTACAGTAAAAGGAGCAGGAGAATCACAGGATAACAAAAGCGCCACCACCAGCAAAAACAACGGCAGCAATAGAAGTAATGAAACACTTTTAAACGAAAAGAATAACGAAAACTTCGGTGTTGTAGGGCGGTGTGTGAAGAAACAAAAACAATACATAGGCATTGGGCAAATATTTCTTTTGTCACTCTACGACTGAATTCGTCTTTACGGAAAAAAAGATGTGACAATTGGGAAGGGAGAGGGGAAGAGAAAATGACAGAGATGAAGATAGACAAGCAGACAGACTTTTTTTTTTTCTTCTTCTTTTTTTGTTGCAAAGGATTTTTTTTATGTGAAGTGCGGGTTGCCTTTCCTCGGGACAGCACGTTTCCACAGTGCAAGACTACCAATATAGTGACCTATACACGCGCATTTCTTTCTACGACAGTTCATTTTTCTTCAGAAGTATGCCACGGACAATTCTCTTGTGTGCTTAGTGCGTGTTGCACGCAGGATTTCGTGTTATTCTCTAATCCGCAAGGGCAGCCCCCAGACCACTGCTTATGATATAGAGGAGGGGAAAAGAGAAAATCCCTGTTCGTGTGCAAACATGCTGGTGCCTTAATCCCCTTTGTTTGAATGCACATACAGAACATCCAGTATGTACGTTAAATATCCTGTAGGTCATGTCAGAGTGGAGTATGGAAACATGGAATTTTCCAGCACCACAAAATATGCAAACTATGCAGCAAAATACTGCTTGCACAAAGGGGCAAAACGATGTGCATACACGCGTCTGAGAAAACAAACAAACAAATAAAACTCGTGATTAGCATATTCTAAGCGGTGATTTACAATCATTTTATAAACACAAAATGAAATCTCATGCCAGTTTACAATGACTGCAGTTCACAGGTCACCCGAACTTCAAGCTCCAGTCAATCCATTAGTGGAGCAAGTGACAGACAGGACAGTTCGGGTCTGGGACATCTGTAGCCTGTTGGACATCTGTAGCCTGTTGGACATCTGTAGCCTGTTAGACATCTGTAGCCTGTTGGACATCTGTAGCCTGTTGGACATCTGTAGCCTGTTGGACATCTGTAGCCTGTTGGACATCTGTAGCCTGTTGGACATCTGTAGCCTGTTGGACATCTGTAGCCTGTTTACCAGCTTCAGTTAGCCTTTATCGTCTGGCTGGCATAGACAGCAAACATGATTTGTATCTTGGAACTGGGAAGATGAGGGGCTAGTCTGATTCATTCATCACATTCAATTTCATATTTCTTACAGCCGTCTCCTTTTTTTGCCTTTCGATGATGGATAGCAGTCTGGTGTATCTGTGCGTCAGAAGAAAATGTCCGTCCTCCTGCTGTCTTCAGCATCGTTACGGGATAACGAAATAACCAACTTATCATTCAAGGATTCAGATATTTCATCCCATGATTGCAGCCACTTTGCCTTCACATCTTCCTGGACTGATATCCTGTTGGTGAGGATGACAGATTATTCAATGGCTGACAAACTCAGATGTTTTATTTGATAATTGCCAGCTCTTTGTTGTTGTTGCCATCTCCATTATAACATTGTATTAGTGAGCTATGAAATCGTCTTGTGACAAATGGCGTGCAAACCTGTGGTATGTCACAGATGGTGCCGTGGTTTTGCTTGGCTGTCAGGTTGTGGTGTTATTATGACTGATGATTTAAAAGGTCACCAAGACCGGAAGTCATTAGGATATGTTTTCTTTTAATTCATCTTAAAATGAATACGAAAGTGAATACAAACTGATAGAAGATAAAAGAAGAGGGAAAGAAAAAAAAAAACAGAAAGAGGGGAAAAGAAAGAAAAGAGAGACAGACAGACAGACAGACAGAGACAGACAGACAGACAGACAGACAGAAGGAGAGAGGAAGGAGAAAGAGAATAACTACAGAAAAGGTATGACAGACAGGGAGAGACGGGGTGATGGTAGTCATAGCGATGAAGTCAATGGAGTAGGTTTCTGCTTCTTAATCATCATTCATCATCATCATCATCACGTTTGTCGTCGTCGTCGTCGTCGTCATCGTCATCATCATAGTAGTAGTAGTAGTAGTAGTAGTAGTAGTAGTAGTGTAGTAGCAGCAGCAGCAACAGTAGTATTAGTAGTTTAGTAGTAATGATAATACACTGATATCAATATTGATAAAAACAACAGCAAGGATAATAATATTAATAACAATGATACTAATGAAAGATGTATGCATAAAACCCTATGGTCTAAGGTATGCAACAGACAGAATAGGCATATCACCACTGTCTAAAGGTATGCAACAGACAGAATAGGCATATCACCACTGTCTAAAGGTATGCAACAGACAGAATAGGCATATCACCACTGTCTAAAGGTATGCAACAGACAGAATAGGCATATCACCACTGTCTAAAGGTATGCAACAGACAGAATAGGCATATCACCACTGTCTAAAGGTATGCAACAGACAGAATAGGCATATCACCACTGTCTAAAGGTATGCAACAGACAGAATAGGCATATCACCACTGTCTAAAGGTATGCAACAGACAGAATAGGCATATCACCACTGTCTAAAGGTATGCAACAGACAGAATAGGCATATCACCACTGTCTAAAGGTATGCAACAGACAGAATAGGCATATCACCACTGTCTAAAGGTATGCAACAGACAGAATAGGCATATCACCACTGTCTAAAGGTATGCAACAGACAGAATAGGCATATCACCACTGTCTAAAGGTATGCAACAGACAGAATAGGCATATCACCACTGTCTAAAGGTATGCAACAGACAGAATAGGCATATCACCACTGTCTAAAGGTATGCAACAGACAGAATAGGCATATCACCACTGTCTAAAGGTATGCAACAGACAGAATAGGCATATCACCACTGTCTAAAGGTATGCAACAGACAGAATAGGCATATCACCACTGTCTAAAGGTATGCAACAGACAGAATAGGCATATCACCACTGTCTAAAGGTATGCAACAGACAGAATAGGCATATCACCACTGTCTAAAGGTATGCAACAGACAGAATAGGCATATCACCACTGTCTAAAGGTATGCAACAGACAGAATAGGCATATCACCACTGTCTAAAGGTATGCAACAGACAGAATAGGCATATCACCACTGTCTAAAGGTATGCAACAGACAGAATAGGCATATCACCACTGTCTAAAGGTATGCAACAGACAGAATATGCATATCACCACTGTCTAAAGGTATGCAACAGACAGAATAGGCATATCACCACTGTCTAAAGGTATGCAACAGACAGAATAGGCATATCACCACTGTCTAAAGGTATGCAACAGACAGAATAGGCATATCACCACTGTCTAAAGGTATGCAACAGACAGAATATGCATATCACCACTGTCTAAAGGTATGCAACAGACAGAATATGCATATCACCACTGTCTAAAGGTATGCAACAGACAGAATAGGCATATCACCACTGTCTAAAGGTATGCAACAGACAGAATAGGCATATCACCACTGTCTAAAGGTATGCAACAGACAGAATAGGCATATCACCACTGTCTAAAGGTATGCAACAGACAGAATAGGCATATCACCACTGTCTAAAGGTATGCAACAGACAGAATAGGCATATCACCACTGTCTAAAGGTATGCAACAGACAGAATAGGCATATCACCACTGTCTAAAGGTATGCAACAGACAGAATAGGCATATCACCACTGTCTAAAGGTATGCAACAGACAGAATAGGCATATCACCACTGTCTAAAGGTATGCAACAGACAGAATAGGCATATCACCACTGTCTAAAGGTATACAACAGACAGAATAGGCATATCACCACTGTCTAAAGGTATGCAACAGACACAATAGGCATATCACCACTGTCTAAAGGTATGCAACAGACAGAATAGGCATATCACCACTGTCTAAAGGTATGCAACAGACAGAATATGCATATCACCACTGTCTAAAGGTATGCAACAGACACAATAGGCATATCACCACTGTCTAAAGGTATACAACAGACAGAATAGGCAATCATCACACTGTCTAAAGGTATGCAACAGACAGAATAGGCATATCACCACTGTCTAAAGGTATGCAACAGACAGAATAGGCATATCACCACTGTCTAAAGGTATGCAACAGACAGAATAGGCATATCACCACTGTCTAAAGGTATACAACAGACAGAATAGGCATATCACCACTGTCTAAAGGTATACAACAGACACAATAGGCATATCACCACTGTCTAAAGGTATGCAACAGACACAATAGGCATATCACCACTGTCTAAAGGTATACAACAGACAGAATAGGCATATCACCACTGTCTAAAGGTATGCAACAGACAGAATAGGCATATCACCACTGTCTAAAGGTATGCAACAGACAGAATAGGCATATCACCACTGTCTAAAGGTATGCAACAGACAGAATAGGCATATCACCACTGTCTAAAGGTATGCAACAGACAGAATAGGCATATCACCACTGTCTAAAGGTATGCAACAGACAGAATAGGCATATCACCACTGTCTAAAGGTATACAACAGACAGAATAGGCATATCACCACTGTCTAAAGGTATGCAACAGACAGAATAGGCATATCACCACTGTCTAAAGGTATGCAACAGACACAATAGGCATATCACCACTGTCTAAAGCAAGCAAACTATCATTTGCTCCATGAGTGGTATCGTCTCAGGACTATGGTATAGGTGGTAGGCAGGCTGACAAGAGCACAGCAAATAACCGACTATGACATAACTAAAGTGTTCTTGCAAATTAATTGTCTGAATGATCTTGGAGAGAAATGGCAAGTTTGATACTGCGCAATGGTTTTTCAAGTTGATGCGTTTAGGATAAGATTTCTTTAGAAGAGGTTTCATCACCTAGAATAAGTGAATATGGGTGAAAATAAAAGAAGCTAAAAATGACGGAAAGATTTGAAGGCAGTAAGTGATTAAGTCAGTGACAATGTTACAGTTTGATAGTTTAATGGGTTTTTTCAAACATTTGGCTTTATCAAAACAAAGGGGATGGTTTCAATAATATAAAGAAACACCAACACCAAAACATCGGTTACAAACGCGGTTACCAGTACGTAACTTAACTGTCACAGAAACAGAAACGTAGAGTAAAATTGAAAGAGAGTGACATAAAACAGAGACAGAGAGACTGAGAGACAAAGAGATACTGACAGAAAAAGTAATGACACAGAGAGACACAAAGACAGGCAGAGACAGAGGCAAATAGAGAGTGGTAAAGCAGGCAGACATTTTAATGACACAGAGAGACACAGAGACAGGCAGAGACAGAGGCAAATAGAGAGTGGTAAAGCAGGCAGACACGGATACAGACAAACAGACAAAGAACATTTCATGATCATACTATTAGAACATTCAGAACAACTGTGTATCCATGACCCCAGTTTAAATGTTCACTACGCAAATTTCCACTAATCCAGGCTCCAATAAACCTGTCACTGGAGAAAGTGATGGACAAGAACATTAAGATTTCGGACATTTCTAGCCTACTGCAAGTCCTGACCAGCCATGAGCTTGTGGTGTGCACACACAACAACACACACACACACACACACACACACACACACACACACACACACACACACACACACACACACACACACACACACACACACACACACACACACACACACACACACACTTTGTGACTGGGAATTGGGAAGGTGAGGGAGGGAGGAAAGTCTGACTCATTCATAATCTCCATCTTGATATTTCCCACACTATCTCCTTTACTGCTGTTTGCTGATGATGGATAGCAGTGTCAGACGACCATTTCTGTTTTTCGGGTGTCATTAGCATGGGCATAAGAAAATAGGTCACAGCTTATGATTTATGGCTTAAACCATCGCATTTCAAGATTGCTAACATTTCACTCTCGCGTCTTCCTAAACTGTTACTGAATTGCTGTTTTTGACTAATCGATTGATTCGGATATTTTACACGAAGACTGCTAGACTTTGGCATCTGCTGTCTTCTTGATGTGCGATAACAACAACGCGCCTCAAATATAATACCTCGCGTCAAATACAATACCTCGCACCAAATACAATGCCTCGCATCAAATACAATACCTCCCATCAAATATAATACCTCGCATCAAATACAATACCTCGCATCAAATACAATACCTCACTTCAAATATTATACCTCCCTCAAATGTAATACCTCACGTCAAATCTAACATCTCGCATCAAATCTAATTTCTTGCATCAAATAATAATTGTTATAACACCTCGCATCAAGAAGACAGCGGATACAAAAGACCTGTCAGCCGACACACCATCTCATGACAAATAGTCTCAAGCGTTGTATGCTTGAGAAGGTTACATTTTGTCATTGATCGGTCGCCTTTGTGTAAAATTATTATCCCTGAAAAGCAATAATGATGACTATAGCATCGCCATCACCACAAACAGCAGCAACAACAACTTTAGCACTATGGTAAGCTAAGAAAGCAATGTGCTTTTCTTTCATTCAAACTCTGGCGATTCTGTTAGAAGAAATAGAAAGGGAAACAAAAGATGGAGGGATACAGACATACAGACAGGTCGGCAGGAAACAGAAACAGTGAGATGGAGAAAATCAAACAAAATTATGGGCAGACAGACAGGCAGATAGAGCAAAAACCAAGGCAGAAAGAAAGCCGCAATCATTGTACAAACATAAACATTTACAGCATCCTTTCCACCATGACAGGCTTCTGCAAACACTAGGCGTCACTTATAGCAGCATTATACGAAGACCAAAAAGCGACCATCAGATGGAATGGTGCACACTGCGAATATTTTGACATTACAAAAGGAATCAGGCAGGGCTGCATCCTTCGCCTCATCTTTTTAACTTATATACAGAACAGGTCATTAAAGAGGCAGATTTAGAAGAGATGGGAATAATGATTGGAGGAAGAAATATCACCAACCTGAGATATGCAGACGACAATGCATTAATGGCAGATATAATAATAATAATTACAATATTTATATAGCGCAAAATCTTGATAAAATCAAATCTAAGCGCTGAAACAGACACATACGCACGCAGGCACACACACGCACACACACACACACACACACACACACACACACACACACACACCACGCACACACACACACACACACACACAAAACACACACACACGCGCGCATAGCTATACATGGGGAGAAAGAATAAAAGCAATGGAAAATTATAGAGAGCATGAAGAGAATTTTCTACCGAGTAGATGCAGCAGGCTGCAGGGCAGGATTGAAACTGGATGCTAAGAAAACCAAAGTCAGGCACATAGCGAGAAAAGAAGCCAAGTAAAACCACATAAACTGAATTTTTTTTACTTTGAAATATGGAGCAGTCTGATATAGTTCTACCATTACTGGATTTTTTAAAGTTTATGCAAAACAGAATGACTAGTAAAGAAATCAAACTGATTATTGTTCTCTTCTCTCTCTCTCTCTCTCTCTCTCTCTCTCTCTCTCTCTCTCTCTCTCTTCTCTCTCTCTCTCTCTCTTTTTGTGACTCCGTCTCTGTGTCTGTCTTCGTCTCTCTCTCTCTCTCTCGTACTCTCTCTTTCTCTTTTTCCCTCTCTCTCTGTCTCTCTGTCTCTGTCTCTCTGTCTCTCTGTCTCTGTCTCTCTGTCTCTCTGTTCTGTCTGTCTGTCTGTCTGTCTGTCTCTCTCTCTCTCTCTCTCTCTCTCTCTCTCTCTCTCTCTCTCTCCATCTCTGGACAATTCTGTTGAACGATGGTGTAACTGAAAAATTGTTTCAGTGTATAAAGGCAATCTATCAAATAGTTCAATGTCCAGTCCGTAGCCTGTCTCATTATACAGATTATATTTATTGAACAACTGGAGTTAAACAAGAAATTTTATAGCCCTGTGTTTTTTATGTTTATTAACGAACTTGCTCTGGAGGTTATCACCATTGAGCGTCATGGGGCCAAATGTCCACAAGATCTGTCAGGTTAAGTTTATATATCTGGGAACGGTCATCTCACCAAACCGCAGATGTACATCAGAAATAGCCAACAGAATCGGCCAAGCCAAAACAGCATTCAAGAAGATGAAAAGCGTTCTTACCAACAAATGCCTATCAATCTACATCAGAAAGAGAGTTCTTGAATGGTATATAGAACCGATGCTATTGTACGGTTGTGAGGTATGAACAGTAAACACGCAAAGTCTGAGCAAAATTGAGGCAAGCGAAATGTCGTTTCTAAGAAGAATGTTGTGAGTTCCATGGACAGCAAAAACAACAAACACAAACAAACAAACAAAAACAAAAAACAAACAAACAAACAAACAAACAACAAACAAACAAACGAGACAGTCTTGCAGGAGGTAGATACAAGAAGATCATTAATAAAGAAGATTAGGAAAAGACAAGCTACATTTATATGTCATTTTATGAGGAAAGGGGAATTAGAAAACCTGGTCACAACAGGAAAGCTGGAGAGAAAGAGAACACCAGGTAGACCCAGGGAGAAAATATCGGATGGGCTTGCGGGGTGGTTGAGGACAGAGAGGGTAGGAAATGTATTTGCAGCGACAACGGATAGATTCGTATGGAGGGCCATGATCGCCAACCCCATGCGGCAGGGCACATGATGATGATGACGATGTCAGTAATGTTTATTCTTTTGTTGGCAGATGATGTATTGTTGTTCCATCCAAACATTCAAATAAACAAAACAGACTTGAAAATGTCCAACATTTCAGGTATCTAGGATCTGTAAAAGCAAATACGGCTCTTGCACCAAACATGTGAAAGCGAGAATGGACATGGCAAAACAAAACGTTGTCCAGTTTAACAATGTATGGAAAGACAGAGGGCTTCCTAACGATTTAAAATTAAGAATCCTGAAAAGTTTGATTTGGCCTGTTTCAGTGTATGGTTACGAAGCCTGCACAGTAAAAACAAGAAGAAAATAAAAACAATGCCGTAGAAACGTGGCTCTATAGACGACTTCTCAGAGTCAAATGGAAAGACAGAAGAACAAACGATAACATATTAAAGAAACTAAATGTCAAGCGCCAACCGCTAACAGAGATCAACAACAGAAAGCTGAAATATGTAGATCTAGGTCATGCGATCAGAAATACCTAAACAGACTTGATGTCAACGGTCCTGCATGGGAAAGTTGAAGCGACAAGGACAAAGGGACGACCGCACTCACCTCCTACTTCAACAACATCGCGGATGTCTGTGGTCTGGGGATCCAGGAAGCTGCCCTCAGATGTCTAAATCGTGTGACTTGGAGAAGACTTGTGACGTCGAGTGCGGCTTCTACAGCCGATCCCGCTGAGGGAGAGACCTTGATTCACATGTCAGCTACACATGTTTTCTAATATTACTTCCGAGTAAATTTGTTCCAGGAGCGAGTCGTGCACAGGAAAATACGGCTTGTGACTGTTCTGGTCTGTTGTCAGTTCAGACAAAACCACTAATCTCTGGCGTGTACTGACAACGAACATAATTTGTGACTTGGAGACGGAGAGGTCAGGGGTGGAGGGTGGGGAGGGGGGTCTGACTCATTTATCATCTTCATTTTTATATTTCTCACGCTATCTCTTTTGCTGCTGTTTGATATGATGGAGGGCAGTATCTTGTGTCTGTTTCAGAAAACGTCTGTCCTTTTGCAGTCTTTAGCATGATTAATGAGTGATTAGTGAAGCAGTTTATGATTCATGGTTTTGAACACTTCATCCCAAGATTATCAGCGTTTCACTTTCACATGTTTTTGAACTAACATCCTATTGGTAAATTTGGCAGGTCGTTTTATAATTGACAAATTCAAACATTTCGTCTGGAAATGTCATTTTTCAATGCTCTTGTTGACGCTTGCTGTCAATTACTACTGGTGTGATGACAAGTCATTTTATGACCTGTTCCTTTATAAGTTTGATACGAAGCTGCTAAGCATATTTTACCCTTTCATGGACGTTTGTGGTGATGATGATGGCGAGGACGACAACGATGATGACTATGATGATGACGGCGATGATTCGAAAGATCAAAGGAATGTATTTGTCAAGACAATATTCACGAATAAATTAGCTTTTGTTTTTTGATCTTCTGAATAATATGAAATAGAGTGTGGAGAGAGAGAGAGAGAGAGAGAGAGAGAGAGAGAGAGAGAGAGAGAGAGATGGAGGGAGGGAGGGAGGGATGGAGACAGACAGACAGAGAGAAAGAGAGAGAGAGAGAGAAGAAGAAGAAGAAGAAGAAGAGCAAGAAGAAGAAGAAGAAGAAGAAGAAGAAGAAGAAGATGATGATGATGATGATGATGAAGAGAAGAAAAAAAAGGAAGAGGAGAAGAAGAAGAAGAAGAAAGAAATAAATAAAAAAAGAAAGAAAGAAGAAGAAGAAAGAAGAAGAAGACAACAAAACAGGCAGAAAAACAACAACAGGTAAACCATTCAGACAGCCATACATGCTTGTACATCACCAGTGTCACGGGGAGACAGCCGTCTGGCAGGCCTGCAGTAGAGAAATGCCGTATGATGTAAAGTTCTCTTTCACATCATCGATCAGGGTCTTCTTTGAACTGCCTCTCATGGAGATTGTTCATTACAGCCCAAACCATATTTAAATGTGTGCATCCACATTCAGAGTGGTTGCTTCAATGTAAAACTGTATTGTTAAGCAGAAACACAAAATTAACTTGTACTGATGCAACATAAACATCATAGTTGTTGTCTGATAGATTTAAAGAGTTTGTGCCAAATTCCTGGCCTTTGTGTTTGTGTTCTCTTGAAATTGTTAACACAGATATGGTAGTATTATCATTGTGGTACCGTCTGTGTTTTGTTTTGAAAACAGTAAATACTATAATTACAAGTCAGTGTTCAATCCACCATGCCAAGAATGGGTCACAACACACTAAAGGTAGTCTTGCACAGAGTTCATATTTTATTCTCTTTCTTGTAGCACTTGCTCAAGCCAAACAAAAATAACTTATTACAAATATAATATAATATAATATAATATAATATAATATAATATAATATAATATAATATAATATAATATAATATAATATAATATAATATAATATAATATAATATAATATAATATAATATAATATAATATAATATAATATAATATAATATAATATAATATAATATATCTCGCTTCTAGCGTCGGGATACCCCGATCATGTCTTAACAACGCTTGTGTACAAGCGTCGGAGAAATCCAACTTGGGTTTTGAAAATTCGCGGGCTTTCAGTATTTTCCGTTAACCGAAACTAAAGGCCAGAAATAGATTCTTCTGTCATTCTTAGCCTCGTTTCAGGCCATTAGGTCCCTGTACTCTGCAGTTGGTGTGTAGACAGTGCAAAGTTCACGACCCACTAGCTCTGCAGCGAAGCAGACGACGGAAAAGCAAATGGCTGAACAATACTCAACATCTCAGCGCCCTTCAAGACAATCTCTTCTTTCAGTGTACTTAGAGTGTGTGCAAGTTAGATTTTATTAAATTTCATTCAAAATGTGACTGTAGGAACAGATTATTGACCTGACTGTATTTTGTAAGACATTTTTCACATGAAAACTTCTCTAATATTTTTTGTACCATTACTCAGCAACCATGAGGGTTAGACAGTTGAAATTTCAGCATGTTTTACACCAATCTTTGAACATATGACCTGCCAAATTTCAAAGCTCTCTGTTTACATTTGTTTGTATGAGAACTTTTCTCATGACCTATACAAACGGTGCGTATCAGGGGAACGGCAAGGGGCATAATTGTACGTAGCGAGCGAAGACCCAGACAGAAAAAAAATGTAGACACGTTATTTTTCTCGGAATCATTTTTTCGGAAGTAAAGTACTTGACTGGCACACATTCCAAGTTGACATTCTCCTTTCAACCAGTTTCATGTGTCGTGGACCAGCACAGTTTTACTTCTACAAAGTGTCTGTCTCTTCTCCACTAATCATTCCGCCGTCTGTTAACATTAATTTCAAAGAGGAGAAGAAGTGAAGTCAGAAGAAGAAGATGAATGGAAATACTGAGATGAAGAATGGGGCCAGGAGGAGGAGGAGACGTGGGTAGAACAAATAGGAACAAGAGGGGAAAACGTGAGCAGTGTTATTGTTGCATGCTGCGTGTAGAGACACTGGCTTCTTCGTTTACTTGCTTTACTGGTTTGCCTCATGAAAGTGTATAAATTGATAATAATTTCTTGTACAAGTATAGGGTTGATAGGAATTTACTTTTTCTTTCTCTTCCTTTCCCCTCCTCCTTATCGTCATCATTACAATTATCTTCTTCTTCTCCTCCTCCTCCTCCTTCTTCTTCTCCTCCTTCTCCTCCTCCTCCTTCTTCTTCTCCTCCTTCTCCTTTTTGTTTCTTGTTGTTGTTGTTGTTCTTCTTCTTCTTCTTTTTCTTCTTCTGCATCATCATCATCATCATCATCATCATCATCATCATCATCATCAGGTGCCCTGCCGTATGGCGTTGGCGATCATGGACTTCCATCTGTTTCTATCTCTCATTGCCCCTAGCATCTCCCCCACCCTCCCCGTCCCCAGCCATTCTGCAAGTCCGTCCAGCATTTTCTCCCTGGGTCTACCCGGTGCTCTCTTTCCCTCCAGCTTTTCCGTTGTGACCAGGTGCTCCAAATCCCCCTTCCTCATGAAATGGCCTGTAAATGTTGCCTGTCTTTTCCTAATCTTCCTTATGAGTGATCTACTTGTGTCTGCCTCCATCAAGACTGTCTCGTTTGTTTTCTTTGCTGTCCATGGAACTCTCAACTCTGCATCATCATCATCTTGTAAATCCCATGATCAGGATGGTTTTGGGGGGAAGGGGAATTATTCATGAAATGCAGCAGCAGACGTAATTATCCGTGTCTGTGCGGTACAGCAGCAAACCGTTCAGGCCTAGTGGTCCAGTCTTTGGTGTCTGCCACCCAGTTCTTCCTTTATCCACATCGCCATAACTTGCTTCCAAGGTGTCCTAATGGATGGTCCTGTACAGTGACTGACAGGAATGCAGGCTGAAATGGTGATCCATGACGGGTCGTCATCATTCATCATCATCATCATCATCATCATCATCATATCATCAGACGCCATCTCTACCACTACCACTAAGACACTGATGCAAAGAAGCAAAATCATTTAATCAATTAGTAATCAATAATCAGTCAATCAACCAATCACTGAATCAAGTAATCACTGGATCTGTCAAAAAGTCAGTTAGTAAATGAAATAAAATGAAAATTAAACAGCGACATATAACCCCATAAGTCTGCGAGATTCTTTTTGATTTATTTCTCAACATTTTGTCTACACTGTTCCATGACCTAATTCAATGACGACATGAAGATCTACAAATACAAATGGCTTTCGTCCTCCTCCACAGGGCTTCTTCCATGGCTCTCAGTAGTTTTTCATTTGCAGGTTTCTTCGAGCTTAGAATCAATTCCGTGTGCACTAAAAGCTGCAAATGCCGTGTGATGGTAACAGATCGAAAATGGTCATGCTATAAGTCATAAACCTGCACACAAATATAACACACTGCCTTCTGCTAATATCTGACACCGTATCCCTAACTACTTTATTGACCAATTTCCAACGCTTTTACTCTACCTTCCTCGCCTACCATTCTTCTTCCTCGTTCTTACTTTAGTGCCGCTTTTGTAAGAAAATCTTCCGACTGAACACAATGACCGACGTACAATTTGCTGCCAGTTTAGATCGTTAGCTTCCCAGTCCTCCTCGCTAGCTTCTTTTTTCAGTTCATATTCCTTACTTTCTGTTCTCTTCCTCTCCCCGCCTTTTCGGCTCCTCTGTTATCTGTCCTCATTCCAGTCCGTCCACGCCTCGTTCCAGACTGAATAAAAAGAAGTAAAGCCAAATAACTTGAATTTGTTTTACTTTGAAATACGTAGCAGACTGATATCGTTCTACCATTACTGGATTATTTTGAAAGTTTATGCAAAACAAAATGATGAAAAAAGAGATCAAACTGATTATTGCTCTCTCTCTCTCTCTCTCTCTCTCTCTCTCTCTCTCTCTCTCTCTCTCTCTCTCTCTCTCTCTCTCTCTCTCTCTCTCGTTCTCAATAAAATGATAAAGAAAATAAACAAACCCATCAGTAGTTCCTGCCAAGGTAAAGAAGAGAATTCCAATGTTGGGGCTGTCACGAGGACGGATATTTCAAGTGGACAAGTTAGGAAAAAGGCAGGTTTATCCCCCGTCTTGCTGGCTGACTGACACAAGTGTTTCTCCACCAGTGACTGTATATAATGGTGATGAGTGATATATAACTTTAACATAACCGTTCCCTGTGAGTGGGCTGACAGCCTAAAACAACAAACATTCGTATTCGTGTATTGTTCTCTCTCTCTCTCTCTATCTCTCTCTCTCTCTCTCTCTCGTCTCTCTCTCTCTCTCTTTCTCTCTCTCCTCTCTCTCTCTCTCTCTCTCTCTCTCTCTCTCTCTCTCTCTCTCTCTCTTCTCTCTGGCCAATTCTGTTGAACGATGGCAAATTGTGTCAATGTGTGAAGACAACGTATCAAATAGTGAAATGTCCAATCCCTTGCCTGCCTCATTTTACAGATTATACTTATTGTATAACTGGAGTTACTCAAGATTTTATAGCCCTGTCTTTTTCATGTTTATTAACGAGCTTGCTTTAGATGGTATCAGTAATGGGCGCCATGGGGCCAACTTTCCACAAGTTATGTCAGAATTGTTCATTCTTTTGTTGGCAGATGATGTACTGTTGTTATCTGAAACATTTGTAGGTTTACAGAGGCAGTTAAATGCTCTACACAGAGCAGCTACTTATTTGCAGCTTAAAGTGAAATGTAAATAAAACTAATGTTACCTTATTTAGAAAGGGAGGATATTTAGCTGCTAGAGAGAGATGGGTACTATGATATAGTTATACCTGTTCAAAATGTATATAAGTATATGGACATTTATTTTTCTACATGTTTGAGTTTTACTTTGGCTTGTAAAGATATCACTAGCAGGATAACAAATGCATTATTAACTGTGATGAAGAGATTGAACGTTTTGAATAATGGTTTAGTTGATTTATTTCTCAAATATTTAATTCACATATACAACCACGTTTGCTTTATGGAGCAGAAATTTGAGGATTAGATAAAGCAATCATATACTGTAAAGCTGTACACTTATTTGCTTTGAAAATATATTTAGGACCGGACAAGCGCACATCCAGTGATTTGGTATTTGGAAAAATGAACAGACATCCATTGTTTATTTATTCACTTGTACGATATATTCGGTTCCGGTTAAAACTATTGTACATGGAAGACACAATACCACCGAAAACGTCATACAAAATGCGCTTTGATCTAGACTTGAAAAGAAAGAAGAAATGGGTAACTAGTATACGTATATGTCAAAATGAGTATGGGTTTGATGATATCTTTTTTCCAAAGAGCTGGCAACAATTAACAGTTTACGCGTGATTTTCGGAAAAGGCTGAATGATTGCAAATGGCAAAAGCGGAATGACCATATACAGACAAGTGGAAAATACGATTTTTACAGAATTGTAATAAACTCTCACAGTGTTTAACCATACATAAGGCCTGCTTTGGATAGTGATTTGAATCAAAGCAGTAGCAAAGTTTTGACTTGGCGTATCCACTTTGAAACCCCATCAGTTGACATACAAGCGACACACAGAGTGTAACTTACTCTGTCCCTTATGTATGCAAACCAAAGAAGACGAGATACATTTTGTCCTGTGTTGTCCAACTTTAGATGATATTCGATCAAAAGTCAACTCTCAAAAGTATTATAGATGGCCAAATGTGTTAACATTGTGTTTGTTTATGTGTTCAGCTCGTTCTGATTATACTAAGAATATCAGTTTGTTCCTGCTTAAAGCATCTAAAACCAAAGAAATTGTTTCATAGTTATATACAGTGTATTGTGTTGTTAATTGTTAATCTTATTTAATATGCTATTTTGATTATTTTATTGTACGCATTAGCACCCTTTCAGTAGAGGCTATGGCCTTTTTTTTAACAAAAAGTCTAGTCTGAAGTCTCTCTCTCTGTCCAGACAGACAGAGACAGACAAAGAGAAAGACAGAGACAGACAGAGAGACAGACAGAGACAGAAATACTGAGAGACGGGTTACAACCACATGATTTAATGTGAAGGCCACCCCACCCTCATATATAAATACAAGAATGGATATATGGAGTGGGTAGGTTTTTATAAGAAAGGACATCATTTCATTTTTCATTTTCTACATAAAAAGTAACCACCATCGTATTTACCCAAGACCATCATGACACGAAATACGAAGAAAAGCGAGAACGACGGGAATAAGGGCTCCACTGGGGCATGTCTGTCCAGTAGGGAAGAAGCTGACAACTTCTATGCAGAATAAGAGACAGCCAAGGCTCAATGTAAATCACAGAGTGTTACAATGATAATGTGAGATTTGAATGCTAAAGAGGGTCAGGAAAAGTGATGACACTTTTGGACCTCATGGTCTTGGCACACGAAAAAAAGTGAGAGAAACTTGTTGAGTGGGCACACGTAAATGAATTCATAGCAGGAAAAACTTAGTTTGAGCAACCTAAAAGAAGAAAATGGACATGGATGAATCCAGGAGACAGCACAAGAAATCAAACTGATTACATCCTGATAAACAAGAGTTTAGACATTCTTTATTGATAGCAAAAACATTGACAGGCGCAGACTACGACAGTGATCATAATCGTAATGTAATGGGATAATTTAGGCTGAAACTAAAAAGAAGAAAACAAACCAGAGATAACATCCAACTGAATCGGGGACTCTGAAAGACAGATGCATCAAATCGTGCAGAATTTAGTGTATATGTTCAAGACAAGTTTAGTGCTCTAAAAATGCTGGGAACAGCGAGAAATAATGGACAAATGTGAAGAAAAATATCAATAAATCATGCTAATGAAGATATCCCTAGAGTTGAAAAACAGCAAAAGAAGGATGACAAGAAAAATTTTCGACTTGATGGATGAACGTAGGAAGAGGAAGAATGCAAAATATAGATCAGGAAATCAAGAATAAGTACAACAAAACTAAGGAAGCTTGGCTGGAACAAAGCGCAAAAAAAGTGGAAAACTGACACAAAAACAGACCCTAAGTTTATGTATAGAAATACTGAAGAAATTGTTCACAGGAAAAAGAACAGCACAAGGGAAAAGTCAGGGAGAGACGGGTAGCATTGCAAGTGGACCAGGAAAAGCTTTGCTGCAATCCAGTCACTGATCCACAACACTGACAGGTGGATGCATCTGGTGTAGCGTTCATCTTTACAACATCACCACACACTTGTTGATCCATAAGCCTTAACGTATCGAAGAAAAAAGTGTACAGAAACGAATGGATCACAATATTTACCCCATCAGTAAAGACGATTTTCATGACAAAAGTTCTGCTCCCCTCTATGTAGTGTAATGTTTGGTTTCTGTTATGTTTGTTTGTTAGTTTTGGTATGTCCATCAGATGAATATTTAGTTACTCTGTGTCATTCTTCAGCTCACTTGAGTTACCATACTACAGTCATCGATATGCTTCTTTTCAACCTGCTACTCTACAGTAAATAATACGAGACTCCCCCTCTTTCTCTGTCTGTCTGTCTGTCTCTGTCTGTCTGTCTGTCTGTCTGCCTCTCTCTCTCTCTCTCTCTTCCATTATTAAACATTGAAATAATGAGCCTGTTTTTCATTTCTTTTGATTATTTTAAAATCACTGAAACTCAGACTCTAATCAAACCAGAAAGTTGAAAATTGAATGATTTTGTTTTTGTAGTTTTTCTTTGTATGTCCCTTTCCTTGTTTCAGGATTAGCGTGTAAACATTGTTTGTTTGCGTGTGCAATCGCTATAGGCTAACGCACGTGCAGTGCAATAAATAATTTATTTATTCAGATAATTGATTAGTGATCAGCAGTCTGTGCACATGATCCGGTATTTTCATTTTAGTCCATTTTAGTATGTGTGTCTTTCCTCTATTTTTATCTGTCCCCTCGTTATGGGTTATTTTGTTTTCTTCTGCTACAATAACCTGAACAAATGCTTACCATAGATAGCAACATACTGACACAAATTGACTGGATTTTACCTGAGATCTATGTTCGTCACTAATTCATCCGTACATAATGAAAATTCTTTTGCACATGTATACGTTTTAAGGACATATCCACACAACACCATATGTATTGAGTGAGTTCACAGAGATGTCCCTGTTAGAATGGAAAAGACATGTGCGCTAAAACTGTCCATTCCACATTTCCACGTACGTATGTTCACACACACACACACACACACACACACACACACACACACACACACACACACACACACACACACATACACACACACACACACACACACGCGCGCGCGCGCGCGCGCACACACTGCACAACGTTTAATAAATCCTTTAACCCCGACTGAAGTATGTAGGATAATAGCAAATACATGAAAATCCAACAGAATTAACATATCACATGAAACAGAAAGAATTCATAACAGTTCAACAGAAAAAGTAACACAAGCACGCACACACACACACACACACACACACACACACACACACACACACACACACACACACCACACACACACACACACACACACACACACACACACACGTGTGGCTCCTACAACGTTTTTCTTTTGCTTAGCCTCTCTACAGCAACCAAGGATAGGATGATGGAAGACTGGCTGAAAAGAAAGACAATCAGAGTAGTGGTGACGATTCACTGGGGTCACCTTCATTAAAGCACTTCATGATTGCCACACGACAAGAGGGGTGGGGGTGGGGGTGGAGGAGAGAACTGGTGTGTGGATTCCAAGTGGTCTCCAGTGCGTTCTTCACGCGGAGAGCCGTCATTTGTTGATTGAGTTTGTCACGTGAGAGAGAACTGAAGACCTAACGACGTTTTATCCTGATCGTCTGGCCCCAGTCTCCATCTCTCTTCATTCTCTCTCCTCTGTCTGACTCAGCAGACATTGTCCCCTTTGTTTATCTCTTTGTCTTCTTGTTCTTTTTTTGTTTTTCTCCTGTGCCTGATACAGCACATCTTGTCGCCTTCATTCCTCTTGCGTCTTCTTAATTTTTATCCTCTTCTGTTTGTCTCTTTGTTTTGTTTGTCTGATGCAGTGCACTGTGTCCTCTCCTCTTTTTCTCTTTGTTATTCCTGTCTCTCATGTTTTTGTCTTTGTCTTCGTTGTCTAATGGAGCACTTTGTCTTTTTTCCTTTGGTTTCTCTTACTCCCCTTGTACTACACTGAGTAAGAGATTTGTTAATTCTTAAATCTCATATACTTAAAACTTGTTTGATTGATGTTGTTCCTCCATCACCACCGCTTTCCCACCACTACTATCCACTCCATTTGTTCATCCTGATTTTGTTTTAATTTGGTTGTCTAAATCACACTTGTTTTTAGAACTAGACTGAAAGATTCCTCATTTCTTTTTCTGAGTTCAATTGATGGGAAGATTTTTGTGAAACAAAATTCATGTGATCCTTTCCAAATTATCTTTAGAGTTTTGACGTAAAAAACACGTTCAGATTAAGATTTGTGTCACCATACACTTTCCACAAGGAGGTTGTTATTCTTTAAGTAGATTGCAAAGTTCATATAACGACTAAATACCTAAAATGAAAGAGACCATGTTTGACAATGATGGCAAACAGGAAAAATGTTATGCTGTCAACAGTTCATTGGTTTATGAATTCGCACAGCATGACGTACCATTTGAATATATTTGTGTGTATATAAACACTTATGGCAGCTGTGAGTAATAGAAAGTAATAGCAGATTCCGTCCAATGTAGTTTAAACATGCTTATTAAGTATCACAATATTCTGAACCTGAAATAATCGTTTATTATAAGTTCAACGTTTCAACTGTACGTACAGGCACTAATAAGAACAATATAATTAGTAGCTGTTGTTTACAAGGGAATTGATGTAATACCACATTCTAACAAAAACACCAAGCTACTCAACTGCAGTTGTATGTACAATGCTCCTTCCCTAAACACTGACTTGCTGTGGGTATGGAGATGAATCGTTTTGTTTTATCACCACTTTGCACAGTAATAAAAACTGATCACTCACGCAATCCTCTCCGCTAGAAGAATACATTACACATGTCTGTATGTAAATACATTTTCTGGATAACCTTCATAAGATTCAGCTTAGGACTGGTAGGCAACAGTAACAGTTACCTTTTCAGTAATTTAAAACTGGTGAAAATAACGTCACTTCCGATGTCGTTGAAGGCCCAGTGGAAATGGTGGTTGATGGAGCTGGTGGTAACAGCAGTAAAGGTATCAGTGTTATTACTATTACACGGTTGCATTTTTTTCCAGAAAATATTTAAATTTGACGGTTGCAAGGAAGATAGCATTTTCTCATAGACATCCCTCAAGCACTGGATTTTTACGAAATATTTAAACAGTAAAAGTTGGATACTTTATCAAAATAACGAATCTTGTGTAAAAATCCATTTTGAAGAACGTATTATGTTTGGAAATTATTGTCAATTTTCACCTAGTTCTAACACAACTTGAGTGAAATTTATTATGATAACAGCTGCAACACACAATCAAAATCACATGACTGCCTGACTGCAAAAATAAACAAGCAAAACAGTCAACCAGTCAGTCAGAGAACACTCATCCGTTAGTTATAGACTCGTTCACAGGTGTTTTAAATTAACAAATTTACAAGAGTTAGTTCCGTTCCTTCGACTACAGTTTGTAAGACATAACTGTCTAGTTCACCCTACCCCCACAATAGAATAGCTACAGAAACAGGCCCACAAAGCTGTCATTGGCTTTGGCTTGTAAGCACAGCAATAGTTAACAAGGGTCAGCACGCCACTACATGCAACTGGTGTCCACACTCGTCAGGTTCTAAGTATTTGGTCAGACTGTGGACAATAGAACTCAGTATGACATAGCTGTTTCAGACATTGCCTTTCACTCTGATTAGGTCTTTTTTCCTCAAGACTTTGAACAGCGGTTTACGAGGCAGTATTTTATCTGTAGTCATTGTTGTTTATACATCTTAGTGAGAGTTGTAAGGCTCAACATTCTATATTAATGAAAGTTATCTGCTCCAACTCAACATCTGGGAAATTATCTGTTGCTGTTGTCCTACATTTGTTCATGTGTTGTTTTTTGCTCTTGTTTTTGTGTCTGTGCGCTTGACAAAGGCCATTTGACCACAACTTTCCCACTGTCTTATTTCCTTACTTGATTAAGGATTCTCATTAAAGCATTTTGTTTACATACATTTCTTGTTTTTAAACTGTTTTTAGTTTTTGATTTGTGGCACGGATCGGAACAATATTTTTTTTTGTCTACATTGCTTTCTCTGCTGTTGCTTTGGCCAGTCTTTTGATCTTTAAAATACTACATGACATTATAATTTCTACGACTATCTCTAAACCTATAATACCTTTTCTCAAAACCAGCAAACGGACAAACAAACAAAGAAACAAAAAAGTGTAATATCGTTTAAATGACCAAGGCATGTCTGTCAATAAATTGCTATTTATTTTGTCCTTGTCCCTGTCACTATTACGCTGCTACTCTTTCTTTTATTTTCTCTTTCTGCTCTGGCACTCTCACCGACCCCCACCCCTTTCTCTTTCTTCCCTTTACCCAAGCTCTACCTTTTCTTTGTGGATGTGTCTCTTGTGTTCATGATTGTCTGACACTTTCTTGTGGAAGCCAATGAGGTGTCGATGCCTGTTCCCTTATACTTCACGAGTGTTTCACCAGTCACGTGACCAAGTAGTTCGCGCAACAGACTTTTGTCTGGGAAATGGTGGGAAAGAAACCCCCCTCAGCAAAAGAACAAAAGGAAGTGTTACTGAGGGTGTTGCTCAACTTTCCTGACCAACGCCATAGGTGTCAGTAGCTTTAGCGCCTAGTTGTAGACAGGATGAATTATGGAAGGAAGCGTAGAATACTGCCTTGTCTCCAAGTCCAAATTGTAGATGGAAAGCCTTGTCTTGCAGTCTGAATTCAAGATGGAACTCCACAGCATCATGATCTCCATCGTCATATTTGTGAAATCATCATGCGCCATGGCATTATGAAACAATGTCTCAGACTCTGTTGTCTTTTATACTATGATCTCGTGGTGACTGAAAGTTTGGTTTCCTCCACCGCTTCCATGACAGAGATGAACTCAAGTGGGAGATGTTGTTTTTAGTGATTCATGGCGATCATTGTGGGATGGATGTGGTTTAGACTCGTTACCAGGCCTCTCACTCTGTCTGCTTTCACATTTGAGCAATTATTGTCGTTAGTACGGGGCATAGTAGCAGTGTTCTTACTAAGTTGGATCCGACAGGCAGTGTTGAGCTCCACCAAAGAGACCCAGCAGCAATGCAGAGTCTTCTGGCTTGGTGCTCCTCCTCGGCTGGACACTGCTGGCTCCCATGGGCTTCCGGACACTGGAACTTTGACTGAATGAACTGGAGACGGTATGTAGCGAAGACCGTAATGAGCAGTTTGGGATCAACGCCATTACAGTGGTCTATAAAATGGGACATCAATAACAGAGTCTCACATTATACATAATACTTAAATGTTCTATATGTCACAGACGTCTCTTCTACCTAACTATGGGTAGTACAGTTTCATATTGTGAATAGTTATCTGCCACTGATGAGTTTCTGTATCAGTTTTCTCAACAATGTTTTTATAACGCTCAACGTTAGGAAGAACTATATCATTCAGCAATGTTTTTACAGGTATATGTCTCTTTCACCAACTTGTGTTTTCACAGATATTGAAATTCAGCAGATGTTTTGGATACATTCTCTGCAGTAGCCATGGGTGTGACCAGGGTCTATTGGGGCCAATGACTGATGGGGAACATCTTCATCTGCGCCTGGTAAGCAAACTGGAACTCGCAATCTTCCTGAATGCTCCTTGAAATGGATGAGCTCGCACGATCGCTTTCACGAATATTCCCTCTGCCTCTCTGTCTCTGTCTCTGTCTCTCTGTGTCTCTCTGTGTCTCTGTCTCTCTCTCTGTCTCTCTCTCTCTCTCTCTCCATCAGTTCCATCTGTCATTTTTTCATTTACTGGGATTTGCTTGGTTTGAATTAAGTAGTTTATTTTGCAAATCATTATTCCAACCAGTGGTACAAACATACCCAAACGTATTTCTATTATTGTGGTTTGGAAAATTGTCAACTGACATATGAATTATCTATGGTGAAACTGATGACAACTCGATGGTAGATGCCCGGAAGTCTTTTAGTTCCGATGGTGTATTTGATCAGAAATAAAGCAAAATGTCAAATTTGAAGGTCGATGACTAAAAACAACTGAGGCTTTATAATACACATAAAAAGGAAAACAGAAAAAAAAGAATAAAGGCAAAGGGAAAGGAAAGGAAAACCCAGCAGACACAAAGGTGAAAATTGATAGACAGAACTCTGTCCAGTTTTCTTCCTCACTGATTGTCTTTGTTTTCCTTCAGTTCACTTGCTTCATGCTCTGACAATCCTCTTGCCCCACTCAGGACTCAATCAAGTGAGCAGATGAGGTACCGGTAATCAAACTGACTGGCTATCTCATGACTGCTGGGTACAAGGTGGAGATTGTCCCCATCTTCCAGGTCAACATATATCAGACTTGTTAGTACTTACACCCTCTTCGTGAGTACATGCACACAGAACATCAAATGTGCAGGTTAAAATCTGTAAATCGTGTCAGTGACCGGTTGCTTATGGAAACATGAATGTACCAGACAAGCAGGCCCACAGACGATGGAGTAATGCAGACCGACCGTGCAGTGAAATACCGTCTGCACAGTGTGACCAAAAATGCCGTACATATCCACAGCCAAGAAAAAAAATCAGAACTCATAAAAAAACTACCGCTGGCGTTTTCTTCCCTTCATTTCCTGTGGCCAGATCTGCTTCTACCTACTGTCCAGCAGATTGTCACTCCCAAGTATGATCCTTTAACATTTAGATCCCATGGGAAAGGGGAAAGACCCAATTGGCTGATGTCTCTGTGAGTTGATAAAAGCCATTGTTTTGAAGGAGTGACTCCCTCATTTGGTTGGTGCTGTTCTGGAATGTAATGGTCTTTTCTGGAAGTTAATGGTCTGTTCCATCTTTCCAATCTCCCTAGCCATGACTGTGTGAGGCGCCCTTGTCACTATCAATAGCCGACACGTCCTCATCCCTAATGAAAAAAGAAAGCAGCACCACAACAATCACAGACTTTACTCTGCCTACCACTTTCCTCTTCACTGTCCCCTCAATTGTTTCTGCCATCTTTTAATTTTTCAATATATGATTCAACAAAAGTCTAAACATGTTCCATTCCACACTGCAGAAGTTTGTGTAGTATAACTTTTGGGGTAGTACCAATGTTTGACTGGTGACGGCTGTTGTTTTTCTTTTCACAGTGGATCATTGGCCAGTTCCTCTAACTATTCCTTTTCGAGTAAGATGATCGATGGCATGATGACTCGATTTTGTTTGCAAAGGTATGATTTTAATGTCTGAGGACTTCAGACTTTCCAAGATGTAAATTTTTTGTTTTAGTGGTTTTACCTGCAAATTTGTCGACACGTTTATTTTGCTTTACCCAGCTTGTCCACATTGATAATACTCACTGCTTCACGCCAGTTTGGTCTTCTCCACCTTTCACTTTTTGAAGTGTGTTCAACGAGTCAATCAAGATGAAGGCTCAATTCTGGTTTATCTCATCATCTAGTGAAGCTAACGATGTTAGAGCATGCTTGACAGCCTCTTTACCACGGTTAAACTGACGGTTATGACATTATATTTGTTCATGTATAATGAATCTGTTCTGTTTGACGATTAAGCCAGGTTAAGGTGATTGAACCACCCATGAATATGACAACATCATTAGCGTTACAGCTCATGTTCTCGATAAATAGTTTGGCCGTTCGCTTTAGTCTCTCTTAGACTTTTTGGTATGATTGTTGTGTATCAGACAGTTTTAAATTAAAAAAAGATAACCAGGAATCCACTAAACAAGTTTGTATGGGATGCTCATGGTCAGTAGTTTTTTGGCAAGAATGTGTTGTTGTATTAGTTGAATGCTGGGATATGAGTGAGATTTTTCAATGTCTGTATATACACTGTGCAAAAAAAGAGGGAGATAGATGAAAATGACGCCAGATAGAGAAGAGACACCAGAAATGGCGCTGTCAACAATGTGAATTTGTACGACTGTGACTTTTTACGCGAATTTCTTCTCCTTAGCAATGCTAACGGTGGTATGATGGAAGAGAGAGTGATTGGGAAGGGGAAAAAGCGATGTGTTTAGGAGGAAAGGGACGACCACTGACAAAAGAGGGGGAAAAAAGAAAGAAAAAAATGCAAAACAAGAAAGTAAAAAAAAAAAAGGCAAAAACAAAGCAAAACAAGCTATGCAGACAATCATGAATTGGAATGAAAGCATTTCCCGCATTCATCTTAATTAATAGCTGTTAAACCATTCCATTTGCCTGTGCTGTCTACCTCAAACATATAGAAGGGAAACACATGACGTATTGTGCCAGTCTTGATCCATCA
>JAPXFY010000018.1:26479688-26482188 GCA_030674185.1 Monoplex corrugatus | reverse complement strand
TATGTCTGTCTCAATGTGTGTGTATGTGTGTTTCATAAATGTTCAATTCCTAGAGACACGCGCAAACACACACACACACACACACACACACACCACACACACACACACACACACACACACACACACATACATGCATACATACATGCACACACACACAGGGTAAAATAAAAATCCAGTCCACGAAAGGATTCAGCTGAAATAGCCAACTGTTTGTTACGGGAGACACAGAGACTGGTAGATGTCTGTGACCAGGAAGTCATACATGGGTGGCAGCTTTCAGTACCACATTCACAATACATTTCTAAATCTAAGCTAATAGTGGCCTGCACTTTTTTTCGCCATTTTATCCTGCTTCTTCTCTTTTGCCAAATGAGTATCTATCAAATTAGCTATTACATACTGTCACACCACGAGTTGTACACTTCAAGGCACGTAGGTCACAGCACTGCACACCCCTGTTTCAGACACTGCACTGGCTCCCGGTTGAACAAAGAATAAAATACAAGATTTGCTGCCTTTGTTATCACATCATTTCTGGAACTGCTCCTGACTATCTCTCTGAACTCTTGACTGTCTACGTACCTTCTCGATCACTCCGCTCTTCTGTGGATGACAAGAAGTTTCGTGTGCCAAAATATAACAGAGAAACTCACGGTGGTAGAGCCTTTGCAGTTTTTGCTGTTCAGACATGGAACTTGTTGCCTCAGTCCGTCCGCCACTCTAAAACTCTACCATCTTTCAAAACAAGTTTAAAAACTTACTTCTTTAAACAGTGTTTTTCCTGATTTTGGCTAGTGGGTTGATCCTGCTTGACATTCTGGATGAAATTGTGCACAATGGGGTGTATGCCAGTGCGTGTGTGTGTGTGTGTGTGTGTGTGTGTGTGTGTGTGTGTGTGTGTGTGTGTGTGTGTGTGATGTGTGGTGTGTGTGTGTGGGTGTTGTGTGTGTGTGTTTGAAAATGGGGGAGAGGGGTGGGCGGGGGGGGGGGGGTGAGAGGGAGAGAGATTATTTGGTGTGTCTGTGTGGTTGTTGATTTCCTGTGGATAGTTTTTGATGAGTTTGTTTGTATTGTAGCCTGTTATTTGGTTTATATATGTATGGTTTACTGATGTAAAGCGCTTTGAGGTTTCGGAAAGCGCTCTATAAATGCACTATTTTTATTATTATTATTATTACACTTGAAATTCTCATCGGTGCCCCTTTCTTCCTAGCTGGAGGGTGATGTAGTGACAGAACAGAAATGGACTGGAGGTGAAAAAGGAAAAAGGAGAGACTTGAAATACCAAAAAGAGACCACAAAAAAAATTAAAAAGACGGGGAAACCTAACGATCTAAGCTGGGTGACAAAAGTGCAGGACGTTCATTGTGTTCAGTCTAGAGATGTCCTTACAGGGCAGTAATGAGACAGGAACCGAACAGAAGAAGAATGATCAGCTGAGAAAGGATGGTGGAGGGTGCAGGACAGGAGTTAGATTGTGAATTACAAGGACAGGGTAGAATGAAGGGGAGGGGGATGAAGAGGGGGGGAGTAGAGGAGTGAGCAGGAATGTAGTTATCAACCTTCAAGTCTGATTTGTAGGACCAAGGGATGTGTGTTGTTTAGCTACATAAAACAAGCAAAAATAGAAGAGATCGTGAAATTTAAATTTGCTGACCAGTTTTTTGTTTATTAAAGAACTTTTTTATCTATTATTTATCTATCAATTTATCTATGCAAAAAAATCAGTTTTGCAATGTTATTTTTTGTAGATATTAATGTCTCAAAGTTTCATATTGGTTTTGAAGTCAATCCGAATATATCGTAAAACGATTTAAATTGGAGAATATCAGGTGATTTGGATATCTATTTATACCTATGTTCTAACACAAGAGGACTGTCAGTATAGAAGAAGTACGTCAGGAGGTAAAGAGCAGCTAACAAGAGAAGACAAGCAAGGAAAGACATTGTAAAAAGAAGCCAGCTAAAAAGACTGGGAAACCTAACGTCTGAATTGAATAACAAAGTGCACGGCAGGCATTGTGTTCACTGTGCAGATCTCCTTACACAGCCAGTAATGAGATAGGGACCAGCAACAAGATGAAATACCGGAGGAAAACAGATGATGTGGATGTGGAGGGTGGAGAAAAAGGGATTTGAAGCAGCTAGTGGGTCAAAGGCACAAGACAGACACTTTCCAGGATTCTTGTAGGCCTTCATATTGAGATTTTGTCTGATAAAGGCTTGCTGTTGAGTCATAGGAACCAATTCCGCCTGGAAGATTGTGCGAGAAATATGATGATGACGATGATTAATGAGTCAGACGCCCCTTTCCCGTCGGCTTTCTATGCACAAGTAACAAATCATGTTTGTTGTTTGCGTGTGCCAGAGGTGAATGGCTCACCAAGACTGGCAACAGGCCGGAAGTGTCGCAAGCCCTCATTTTCCTGTCCATCACTTTCTCCGGTGATGGACTCACTGAAGCCTAGAGTTGGAGACATTCGTGTAGTTGATATGTGAA
>JAPXFY010000018.1:26472188-26477188 GCA_030674185.1 Monoplex corrugatus | reverse complement strand
CCCTTCGTCTTTGTTAAAGTACCTTTAGTCTAGTGAACCATTCCATAACTAAGCGATTGACGAGCGTGATCCATTGTACATTCCACACCAAACACACCACATGGTGTTCGTGATTGTTTCTTAAACAGATTTTGGTCCGATTTGTGTTACACCTTAACTCAAAGATATAGTATGCAGTTTCGTGAAAAACGACCCCTTTTCTCCCCCTTCCCTCTTGCATCTGCCTCACTTGTATACAGACAACACACCACCATCCTGTCCATTCAAACCACCGGATAGTTTTTACTGTGTCTTCTGGCTATTTGTGTTGACCTCATGTCATCTCATTCCATTCCAGTTCTTCACCTTGTTCTAATTTTTGTCTACTCCTCTTCTCCTAGTTCCCCTTGTCCTTTTTCTCTACTGCATCCTTCTCCTTCTTTCTCTGCGTTCTTTCATTTTCTACATGTATTTTTCTTCCCTTCTCCCTTCTTTTGCTGTGTCTTTCCTTCCACAAAGAAGGAGAACAAACTAGGTTTGTTTAGTATAGGAAATGCCAGATCTGACATAGATTTAGTTTCGAACTTAACAACACATTTTCATTTCAAGGATCTGGAAATCTAGTAAGAAAACATAACTACATTTACCACACACGAAAAGGTAAACGAGAGGATAAGTAAGTCAACAGAAACAGATCGCATTGTCAGGCCAGACATAAATCTCACAGACAAACAGCTGGTTGTGAAAGTTCAGACAAGAAATAAAGAGAACTGATGGCAATCAGCTGTCACCTCAAACTTAAGCTCGAAGTAAGGCTACTCTTGTGAACTTTCAGAATCTCAGTTTGAAACTTTGAAAAGTTTAAGTGCGAACTTTTGTCTTGGTTTTTGCCTGACAACATGATATTTTTGGGAGTGTTGTTCCATCCATTTCTCACTCAACCGTTGATTCCATTAACATTTTCTGGTGAAAAGGATGTAACGAGATAAAGGCGCCGTTATCAAGGAACAGAATAATTTATGTGATGGAATCAATACCCTGTACTGAACTTCAAAGTACTGCTGAGTAGTGGTCATTTGATATTTTGTTTTTCTGGTTTACCTGGCGTATGTGAAAATATTGCTTGTCACATACACACACAAAAACACACACACACACACACACAAACACACACACACACACACACACACACACACACACACACACACACACACACACACACACACACACAACACACACACACAAACACACACACATACACATTCTCTTTCTCTCACACACACCTTCTTTCTTCTTTTCTTATTTACTGATTACCTTTGTCTCTACTCTTTTCTTCGTCCGTCTTTTCTTTCTCTGTCATTTTTTTTGTATGTGAAAGATGTAGAAAAATACCATACTTTATAACGTCAGGTTTCAGTAACCTCTAAAATCATCAGTACAATAATGTTCTACAAGTACAGCCAAGAGAAGGGAAAAATGTCAGCTCTGTTACCTCGCATGATTTTGTGCATTTTGTCATCAGATGATTGACAATAAACGTACAACTTAGTACCTGCTCCAAACCTGCAAAAGGTAGATTTGTTTTCCTGTTCCAACTTCCTGGGTTGCCTCCATGGCTTTGATCCTACGACTCTCATTCTGGCAACACATCATACCACCAACTCCACGTTCATTCTGTAGAAATCCCACTGCCAGGAAGCCAGAAATGTCAAGCCAGCATGGGGCTACCCACCAGAGAAGACCTTGAACTGTTGCTCGATTTCTTCAGTGAGTTCAACAGTGCCTGTTCTGATCAACCTAAGTCAAACGATTCTTATTTGTGGTAGTGATTATCTTACACACACACACACACACACACACACACACGCGCGCGCGCGCGCCACACACACACACACACACACACACACACACACACACACACACACACACACACACACACACAGAGAGAGAAACTGAAACTGAAACTGAAACTGAAAATGGTTTATTGCCATTGACATTTTTGTTCTTGTGGCAAGGAGCATAAAACAAAGTCATTAAATTTTACGGCGACGTTTTCGCGAAATAAAGATTTATAAATATAGTCATGTCTGACATTACATCCATTAAATTTTTTCTAATGATGAAGAAAAAATTGAAGGAAAAAAGTTGAACAAAAAGTTGAAGAAACAGTTGACCACCGACGTAATTAGTCATAAAAATAAGAGGAAGACCCAAATCCGGCAAATAAACGTAAGAACAGTATAAAGTGATATCCTCACTGGAGATAAACTTACATTAATTTATTGCTGTGTTGTTTTCTTTCTCCGACTTTCCCAAGCAAGGGCAATAAATTTAGCGAGGAAAAGAGAGAGAGAGAGAGAGAGAGAGAGAGAGAGAGAGAGAGAGAGAGAGAGAGAGAGAGAGAGAGAGAAGTATGCACACATGTCATTCTGAATCAATATCTAGTTCTTCTCTTAAATGATATATTCTCCATTTTTCTGTGTCTTTGATGCAAACATACACACACACACACACACACACACACACACACTACACACACACACACACACACACACACACACACACACACACACACACACACACACACACACACACACACACGCAGGTATGGCAAATGCATCCTTCATTACCATTCTTCTTTCCTATCGTCTCAGCACAGAAAATGTTTGAGGACGAGAATCAGCAGGAGGCAAAAAAGGAGAGAGGACGCTTTAAGATTTATTGGGATTCACTGTCATCAAACCACTTCATCAGCAGCCAGACGACGAAGATAGGGGGAAAGGAAGAGAAAATTGGTACCTGCACTCTGATTGGTCTCTACGTGCGTCCATCACGTGCAAAGCAATCATTGGCTGATCGAGTTTGTCACGTGAGATACAAATGAACGGCTAACGACGTCTTCTCCAGACTGACCTGTCTTCCTTCTATCTTCCCTGCCTGCCGCACAACACTGTGTCCTCTTCTGTTTGTCTTTTTGTCCTCTATGTTCTGTTGTGTGCGTGAATAAAATGAAAACTAATATGAAATAAAATGAAATCTATATTTCTAATATTCAAAGATAATAATATAACATGAAGTAATACCAGTACTGACAAGATATCACAGATCATGACATAACAACATAGTCTAGAACATTAACCGTTCCTGTGGCTTGACAGCATAACAGAGACCAACAACAACAGTGGTCAGAACACATTACTACAGGAAGTTGTTCTGATTACAGGTATTACAACACGGTGGCATTAGCAGAAATATCAGACTGACATTATGATCATGGTTTAAGGCTCTTTTTGATTGTGCAGTGTCAGTGCACACTGGTACTACGAGGGTGAGTCAAAAAGTAATACCTTTTTCTTTAGTACAGGAACAATTACAGACACAGGAACATGTATTATACATCATCATGAAGCTGGTCCTCTGGGAATCACATCCCTACTTCTCAACATAGTCACCATTTCTCTCAATAGCAATGTTCCACCTTCGAATGAGGGCATGTATCCCTGCCTCGTAAAATTCTGTTGACTGTGTTTGAAGCCACGTCTTCATTGCTATTTTTACTTCCTCGTCAATGGCATAACGTTTGCCTCTCAAACCCTCTTTCATGGGGCCGAAGAGATGATAGTCTGAAAGCGCTAAGTCTGGTGAGTATGGAGGATGCGGTAAAGTTGTCCACCCGAATGAGGCGATTGTCTCCCTTGTCCTGATGCTTGTGTGTGGTCGAGCATTGTCATGCAGAAGGAGGACATTATCGATTTGCAAGTTGGTCTCACTCGTCGGATTCTTGCTTTAAGCCTCGTCAGGGTCTTAATGTATGCCTCAGAGTTCATTGTTTCTCCTCTTGGCAAGAAATCAACCAGAATGACACCTTGAGCATCCCAAAAGACAGTCGCCATGATTTTTCCAGCTGACTTTTCCGTCTTGAACTTTTTAGGTTTTGGTGACATAGAGTGGCGCCATTCCATTGACTGTCTCTTTGATTCCGGTTCATAATGGTGAATCCATGTTTCATCACCGGTATCGAGCCTTCCAAAGGTGTTATCTCTTTGACTTTGTTCAAGAAGTTCAGTGCAGGCGTTGACCCTGTCAGTCTTACGTTCGGTAGTCAGCTCTCTCGGTACCCAACGGGCACACACTTTTGAAAACCCAAGTGATTCAACAACGTTATAAGCACTTCCATGGCTCACTTCAAGGTTTTCTGCAAACTCCTCAAGAGTTATGCGCCTATCTTCTCCAATCAGAGCATCTGCTTTCGCTTTATTGGCAGGATTCACAGAAGTGGATGGACGGCCAGAACGGGGGTTATCGGCTACGCTCGCAGTTCCCACCTTTTCATCATTCAGACGACAGACCCACCTGCGAACATTGCTGTAATCTAAAGTATTCTTCTTATACACATTCTGTAATCGTCTGTGAATGTTCACAGGGGTTTCCCCCTCAGCAACAAGGAATTCAATCACTGCTCTTTGTTTTTGACGCAGCCTTAAGGGGGCAACCATTTTGATTTTTCCTCTCGAGTCTATGAACCGGAAATATACCAAACAAAATATTTCAGTCCGTAAGAGTTATAATCATTTGTAACTGAGCAACATTTCAGGTAATTTTATCAAAACCTTCGTCTGATATAAATGAAAAGGCATTACTTTTTGACTCCCCTCGTAGTAAGAACACCAGCATTATGATTATTGGTTGTGGTTCTGATTGAGATATATGCCAATGTGTATTTCCCATGACCATGCTACGTCAGCTACAATATAGGCAGTATAGAGATATGTACAGATTATTACCAGGTCAATATTTTTAGCTGTCCCATCTTCTGCACCGATTGAATGGGTTGAAACTATATTGCTCGTTCTGGCTTCTCAAGCCCAAGATCATTCAGTTGAAGTTCCAGTGCCAGGAGTCAGCAGCGTTAAGCTGGCATGGGACCCACCAAAGCAGATTTCACATTGGTGTCAGGTCACTTTGGTGAAGTTCAATTATGTACATTCTGAACGTACCTACTTAGGCTACTATTCCCTAAG
>JAPXFY010000018.1:26462188-26467188 GCA_030674185.1 Monoplex corrugatus | reverse complement strand
CAGTCATAAATGAATGAAACGTTGATTTTGAAAATGTCTATAGTGTTTTAATAAGCTATATAACACTAGAGCATTATCTTTGAGAATAATATCTATTTACATTTTAAACTTTTTGAATTACGGATATTAGCCCCTGTTTCTCTCTCTCTCTCTCTCTCTCTCTCTCTCTCTCTCTCTCTCTCTCTCTCTCTCTCTCTCTCTTTCTCTCTCTCTGTTTTCTCTTTCTTTCTTTCTTTCTTTCTTTCTCTCTCTCCCTCTCTCTCCCTCCCTCCCTTTCTCTCTCTCTTTTTCTCTCTAATTTCCTCTGATTCTATATCTTCATCATTGACGACGAATAAATAACTATGTGCTATGTTTTAGATTGAATAATATTAGACATATCAAATTTGTAGATCATATTGCTTTACTTTTTGTCATGTGTAGAACTAAAAAGATAACACAAGACAATGAATTCTCAAAGTATTGTGCCTGCCACTGTCCAGGTTAATCTTTCCTCCTTGACAGCCACACGACCAGGCCACGTGGCACATGTAGGGCAGTAATCCTATCTATCAAGATGGCCGTCTTTCCAGCCACAGCTGATACACCAGAAATGATACAGGCAACCGCTAGAAAGTCTGGGATTGTGACTGTGTATGTTGCTTGCCTTCCCTTAGCAGACGCCCCAAATGGTGTGAAGAATAAGTCGGACAGGAAGGGCGACAGACATGTGCTGTTGTTTCAAGAGAAAGGGATGAACACAGAGGAAGACGGACAGGACAGAAAATGAATATGCATAAATGAGGCTTCACATCTGCAGCCCCCTCCCTCCCCTCAACACTCTCCAATGTGACATGACCGACGTAGGCTATGTACTTATGAACAGAAAAGAAAGAAAGGAAGAAATAAAAATGAAAAAAGAGTGAAAGGAAAACAACGAGAGGAGAAAATCGAAAAAAAAGGAAAAGAGCCAGAAATCCAGAAACTTGGCAGACAACTAGATGGATATTGCGGTCAACTATCCTTATTCTTGTGAAATCGTTGTCATTTAGCCAAAGCTTCACGTTTTTGCATACTCCAACGTTGTAGTTTTATCGAAAAGTAACTCGACTTTAACTGGAGCATTCTTCTGTAATTCACCACGACTGTTTCTGCTTCAACCGGTGTCTTACTTCCAAATTTGCTCCTGTAAACTTTAACCTCCATGGGGACAACCACAAATCACTGATGTCTGTGTGTTTGAAGAAATCCCTGTTGTGGTCTCTACGGAGTGACTGTATCACTTGGTTGGTACTGTCCTTGATCTAATGGCCTCTTCCATCTATTCGGTCTCCATAGCCATGGCTTTGTGTTTGGTGCCCCTGTCAGTATCATTTTGCCTGCACATCAGGGGATAGGCTTTATGTAGGGACTGGTATTGACTGTCAGATTATAAGGTCTTTCTTATTAAACGCTCGCCAGTCACAAACAACTATAAAACCCCAACATTTTTGAGTTCACGTAATAGTTTTCTTTATATGCTATAAACGGAGGCATGGAATGAGTCCCTAGTCACAAGTCGGTCATTTCTTTTCAATTTATATCAAAATGTAATTTTTGTGCTTTTCCAATAGATATTCACTTTCTGCAATACGGGTTTTTTAGAATAGTATACCCTTCTGAATCCCCTTTTTTTTTAAAAAAGCAACTCAATTTCGTGGAATATTGCACACTTTTCAATCACACATGTGCTGTTCGTCGGGTCTGTTAGTGAAATACCTTATCTTCAATGGCTTTCCCAAATAAAAAGCGCCCATAAATTGTCGGGCAGATGTTATTTTACGATTAATGTTTTACAACGAAAGCAACGCTATGTATGAATCTCCAGGAATGTGTAAGTACGAAAGGGTTACAGAATAAGTTTAAATCAAAACTCAAGATTGAACCCTGAAACCCCTACCGCTGAAGTGACAAGCGACTCAGTCTGTGGTGGTTGGTGCACGTCGTCAGTCTATGTCCTGGGGTTTGTCATCTCCCCACCTTGTCATTCGGTTTGTAAACAAGGTAACTGATGACTGGGTCCGAATGGGTCATGCAGTGCATGGACAGCCCACTTTGCTTAATGAAATGGCTTTCGGGCTGCATCCGGAGCTTGGGAGGTGATTATCCAGAGAATGGCGAGGCATTGGTGCTGTGGGTCACATCCGCTCTCTTGGGTGTTTCTTGCTGATATATATTGAAAAATATAAAACATATTACCTTTGTAGACCTCCAAACTATCAGAGACAAAATCCCCAAAAAGGAAATATGCATTGTGATGGGTGACTTCAACGCTAAAGTTGGAGAGGGGGCTGACACAGAATGTGGAATAGGACCATATGGTTTAGGAGAACGAAATGAGAGAGGTGACATGCTGGCTCTGTTTTGTCAGGCAAATGAGATGAACATCACAAATACTTTCTTCCAACAACCACTGCGCAGAAGATACACATGGATCTCTCCAGGAGACAGGTGTCGTAATCAGATTGATTATATTATCATTGACAGATCCTGGAAATCAACTGTCCTCAATGCAAAAACAAAGCCTGGAACAGACTGTGACACGGATCACATTCTTGTGACAACCAAATTAAGAATGAAAATATTGAAGAAGCCTAAAACCAAATCGACGCCAAAGTTCGACATATCAAAATTAGAAAACCCTGAGCTGGCGTTAGAATTTAGTATAGAAACAAGTAATCGTTTCTTAAAGTTACTTGAAGTTTGGGATGAAAATGACTCATATCCTGATGAAATCTGGACAGACATAAAAAACACACTGACCAAAATCTCTGAAGAAAAACTAGGAAAAGAAGAGAAAAGGAAAAAAGCTAAGCCCTATATAAGTCAGGAAGTGATAGATCTGGCAGAAAAGAAAAGTCAAGCTCGAAAGCAGGGAGAGCGGGAAAAATACTCAGCACTGAAAAGGGAAATAAAAAGCAAAGTCAGAAGAGACAAAGCAAATTGGCTGGCACAAGAATGCAGTAAAATCAATGAACACAACGAAAACAGGAAGTCGAGGGAGCTCTTCAGACAAATAAAAAAAGTGAAAAAAACAAATTTCAAAGCAACAAACCAATGCATCAACAACAAGGATGGTCACACTCTGACTGAACCAGATGATGTCTTGGATAGGTGGAACGAATATGGCACATCACTTTTTGGCAAGCCTGACAGCCATGAAAATAATTTAGAGCCAAATTTGGAATTGACCCCTGGAGATACGGAACCTGAACCTCTGCTCAGCGAAGTTGAATCTGCCATTAAAGATCTAAAATGCAGAAAGTCTCCTGGTCTTGACAATATTCCTGGAGAGTTGTTGAAACACTCAGGTGATGGTGGACTCAAAGTAATGCATCACTTATGCTGCAAGATATGGAAGACTTGTCAATGGCCTACAGACTGGAAGCTCCAAGAATTTGTCATGTTACATAAGAGTGGAAATGTCAAAGACTGCAACAATTATAGAACAATTGCACTGATCAGTCATGCCAGTAAAATACTGCTGATAATAATTTTAAACAGGTTAAAGCCAAAAGTAGAGGAAGAGCTATCCGACTGTCAGGCAGGCTATAGGAAAAACAGGGGAACAATAGATATGCTGTTTGTACTCCAGATATTGATAGAAAAGATTAGAAACACAGACCAAGAGATGTTCATCGTTTTCATTGACTACAGCAAAGCGTTTGATAGCGTGATTCACCAAAGTCTTTTCCACTTCATGATCAAAATGGGTTTTCCAAGACATCTGGTTTCCCTCATAGCTTCATTATATAATGATCAAAAAGCAACAATCAGATGGAATAATCAAAACTGCAAATTTTTTAACATCACTAAAGGGGTAAGGCAAGGTTGCATCCTGTCTCCACATCTCTTCAGCATATACACTGAACATATTATGAGAGAAGCAGACATAGAAGACATGGGAGTAAATATTGGTGGTAGAAACCTGTCAAATTTACGCTACGCAGATGACACAGGATTACTGGCAGACAACATTACAGGCTCTTGGAGGATCCTGAACAGGGTAGACCGGGTTGGAAAGGCAGCTGGGCTGGACTTAAATTCAAAGAAGACAAAGGTTATGCATGTTGCAGGCAAATATAACACTAGACAGGACCAGATCATGCTAAACCAAGTCCCTCTAGAAAATGTCAAGGACTTTAGATATTTAGGTTCAGTCAAGACACACGATGGAACATGCTCAAAAGACATAAAGATGAGAATTGGAATGGCCAAGAACAGTATGGTTCAATTGAACAATATTTGGAAAGACCACAGCATAACAGCAGACCTTAAGATAAAACTCTTAAAATGTCTTGTCTGGCCAGTGATGTTATACGGCTGCGAGGCATGGACAATGAAGAAAGAGGATGAAAGACGAGTGGAAGCAGCAGAGCTGTGGTTTTACCGAAGACTGCTGAGGGTCAAATGGATGGATAGGCGCTCAAATGAAAGCATACTGAATGAGTTGGGTACTACACGCAAGCTCCTAGTACTCATACAACGGAGGAAACTGAAATATGTTGGACACGCAATCCGTAATGAGAGAACAGACTTGATGTCCACTGTCCTCCAAGGTAAAGTGGAAGGAAAGAGAAACAGAGGACGGCCACCTGCATCACTTGCTAGAAACATCACAAACATCAGTGGCAAGAAACTCCAGGAGGTGGTCAGACTTAGCCAAGATCGAGAGTGCTGGAGGCAACTTGTGAGGACATCATGTGCAGCGGCCAACACTGTTCCCGGTGACGCCGACAGGTGAGACAGGTGAGAGATGATATTAATTCAGTTCATGTCGACTCTACCATGGAAAATCTTATCCCAAACGGTAAAAAGCACAACTGGTCGAGCCTGTCATAGCCAACCTAGTCTTTCCCCGACATTACCCAGACAGCCACGAGACCAGGTCAGTCATCCTACATTCTGAGGTGGACGTCTTTACAGACAGAGCGAGGACACCGGAAATGACGCTGTCTAGCGGGTAAATATTGTGGGACTAT
>JAPXFY010000018.1:26424688-26449688 GCA_030674185.1 Monoplex corrugatus | reverse complement strand
ATTTATTGTCTGGTGAAATGCCTGTTCCCACATATTTAAAATTATCAACCTGTCTCAAAGTTGTGCCATTTCCTGTTATTTTGCATGAAGGGATTTCTTGTGTGTGTGTTTTGTTGTTGTTGTTGTTGTTTTTTTTTTTACTGATTACCGTGACTTCAGTCTTCTTAATATTTATAGCTCCAACCCTTTATTTTTGTTTCCGATTTCTATTATATTCACAAGGTTCTGTAGATATTTTTCATATTCTGCAATTAGCAATGAATGTTGTTTATCATTCGTCCTCCAACCTTTATCCCAGGGCAAGCTTCTAGGTTTCTCATGATGGTTTGGCTGCAAAGTGAAAAGAAATCTGGTGACAAAACACAACCCTGCCTGACCCCTCTTTTGATATTTTGGAAAGAGCTTATGTCATTTTCTATTCTCATTGCTGCTGTTTGTTCCCAATACATATTTCTGATTATTCTTAGATCTTTTCCATTAATATTGAGCCTTTCTAGTTGGTTGCTCAATTCTTTGTGTCTTATCCGATGAAAAGCTTTGGTATATTCAACAAGGCATAAAAATAACTCCTTATTCAACTCTACTGACCTCTCTATGATGTATATGGCATTAATAGTTCCTTTCCCTCCGACACTGTTCTTGTGTTATTTCTCTTTTGATTCTGTTCCTTGTCCTCATCATCATCATTCTTAATAGGATTTTTGTTACATGACTCATCAAGCTGATTGTACGATGGAGTTCGTATTCTATAGCCCGTATAATGATATACTAATGCTAAAACTAATATCATTATTATTAACAATGATAATGAATAACAACAACAAGGAGAACAAGAGGAACAAGAACAGGAACAATAATAATAATAATAATAATAATGATAATAACAATGATAATGATAACAATAATAAAAATAATGATGATAATGATAATAGTAATAAAGATAATAATAATAATAATGACAATGATAATAATAATAATAATAATAATGATAATAACAAGAAGAAGAAGAAGAAAAAGAAGAAGAAGAAAAAAGAAGAAGACGAAGAAATGTATTCGTTTAGAGCAAATGGTCCACATGAAAGAATGCTTGCTGCAGTTCACATTAAATACAAACAAACATACATTGAAAATTGATGGGCAGCTTTTTGGCATTCAATATTTAGATACGCCTTGGCTTGTTTGTTTGCTTGGCTCCCTGAACTAGTTTGAATTATAGTATATTGTACTATACTGGTAGATATTTCTCTGTATCGTTTGGCCTGTCAGATGAGGCTACATGTGAAACGCATTGCACACAACCAATGGAATGCATGAATCCACAATAACTGGTTTCAAGTTTGTCTCTTGTGATGCAAAACACTCCTTGACATTAATTTACAGAAAGACGAATGTCTATTTCTACTGAAGATACTCAATCAAACAAAGAAACCAAAGAAAAAGCATCTACAAGAGCTGACAGTGTACAACTTCTTGTCATGGCAACAGCCAGTGTACAATAGCTAAATGCTGATTGTCTATTTCTTGCGGTGCAGGGACTCCAAGAGAAGCTCGTGCTGTTTGTTGTCAGGGCTGACGTCACAGCGGGAGGGCCGGCGCCGTGTGGGGGCCTGGCTGCTGAAGTACACCAGCGGGCAAACAACCACCTGCCCATAAGACAACCACGCCGCCGTCGTCACCACACCAGCCTGGATTTGCGCAGCGGACCCAAAAACCCGCCAGTAGGACAGCACCTGGTAAGGCAGCCAGAGAGCTGTGAAGGTCACGGTCATCAAAAAGAAGAGACGAATCACGTGCTGGTTTCGTGTCACGTGAAGGGTGACCAAACGGGCATGTTGGGGGCGGAAGGGGTTGCGTGTGGAGTGGGGCAGAGGGGCAAAATTGGCACCCCCAAAACCATTGACCCAGTTGATGAAAGCTTGACCGTTGGCTCCGGGACCCACAAAACTCCAGTTGTCACTCCTGGCTGGCTCGTGTTCTAATGGCTTCATCCTGCGGTGACCCCTCAGGGACAGAAAGACACGGTAGTAGATGAACAGCGTTACCAGCATGAGGACAGAAAACACCAGCAGGAAACCCAACGTGTCGTTGCCGTGTCGGAAAAAGTTGTGTCTCAACGTACACTGCCCTTCACTCGTCTCGAAGGCATAAGCGCCCACCCCAACTACTGGCGGGAAGGAGACGAGGAACGCCAGTGTCCAGCCAAGTAGCACCACCACCAGGTTGACAGCACCTGCTGCCCGCCGTTTGTAGCTGTAAGGGTAGACTAGGGACAGGTGTCTGTCAGCGGCGATGTCCAGCAGAGACACACTGGAGCTGAGCACGAAGAAAGAGTTGGCGAAGGCAAAAAGGTCACAGGCAGAGTCTCCATGACGCCACACAGAACCTTGCAGCAGCGTCATGAGGACCAGCGGCAGGCAAAAGGCTGCACGAGAGAGGTCTGTGAGACTCAGAGACAGCAGGTAGTAGAAGGGGGGACGATGAAGATGTCTCTGTCTCACCACACTCCAGATCACCAAGGCGTTGCCCATCACACCTGACACAGCCAGTAAGCCTAACGTCACTGATTTCGTTACAAGAACAGCACTGCTGCTCTCCTTGCTGACGTTAAGCTGACTCGTGATGACATCATAGAAGTCAGGAGGGGAAGATTCTGTAATCGTAGCATTGTTAGAAGTAATGGGAAAGTCACAAAACATACAGGGCGATACTGTCAAATTGTTGAAAGGAAAACTACTCAAGTCTGCTCCATCTTTTAGTGAAGAAAGATTGTGTTGACCTGGATCAGTGATATTAGGAAAGATAGATGACATAGCGGATGACAGCCATTGTGTGCCTGATTCCGTGGTTGTATCTACTACTGTCACAGATTCTCCTGTTCTTTCAGAAGAAAGAGATATGGAGCCAGAAGCAATATCGCCTGATCCACGATCTGCAACATGAGTGGAAACGTCAGTTATTGAGAAACTGACTTCTGAGAAACTGTTCACTGTGTTTGTTGTGTTCATCACCGAGTCACTAACACTTGACTCAAACTCATTTCTGAGCTTTGTGATATATCATGGGCACTTAATTCGTTAACTGATACATACATAGATTGTGTGCTGACTTGTTCATCGGGAAATGTTGTCCGTTGTAAAGTTACTGAGGTATGTTCTAATTTGGTCAAGCTGTCTTTGTTGATGTGAGCTTCAAAGTCCGGTGTACGAGATGTGGCTCTTTCATCTGTAGACTGGGTTTCCATTTGCATTGTTGTTAGGTTCAAGCCTGCAGATGGAATGGGACGTATGCTGTTATCAGAAAAGTGATGTCTTGTAGAAGGAGATTGGTGTTCCAGGATGGGGCCATCGGTACTACTTGATGTCACAGTATCCATGTTGGAGAACAGTGTTGTCAATGGCAGTGCTGTTATAGCTTCCTCCTCTAGCAATGATGTCATCAAGTAAGTAGTGGATAGCATTGCTGAGGTTAGATGGGACAGTTAGGCACACACTACAGAGTTGTTCAGCACTGCCTGAACTGCAGGCAAAACGATGTCAGGTCCTTGGCTGGATGACTCCATTGCTCTGTGCACACAAAAGAAATATGATATTAGGATGTTATTACAACACTAACGTAAATGTTTCTTGTTCTAAACAGTCGTGTTCAGTCAGCAGACCAGTCTAATAATCGTATTACTACAGTTGTGAAAAGAGTCAGACGAGGAACGCCAGTGTCCAGCCAAGTAGCACCACCACCAGGTTGACGGGTTTGACCATGGCTAACATGACTCGCCATGTCGCACAATGCATGCATTAGGTTGACGCCACGTTGCATGAAGTTTAATTAACAAATTGTTTCATTTTCTGGAAGCAGTTATTTGCAAGGGGTTCCCACAAGAAAAATGAATTGGTTCTTAGATAAAGTGAAAGAAGAAAGCAAATGGCAGAGAGAAAAATGAAAATGATAGAATTAACACAACAAGCACTAGGGAAATGTAGATATTACAGAAAACATATCTAAACGTGTAGACTACTGAGGCCTTGAGCTGACCCTTCCTCCTCTTAATTCCAGACACAAGTCAACATATCCCTAGTGCTGTACAGCAATGATGACAGAGTCAGACAGAAGCTGGCAAATCTTAGTGTTATACGGCACTGGTAACAGAATTAGACAGAAGCTGGCAGACCTCAGTGTTGTACACCATTGATGACAGAATCAGACAGAAGCTGGCAGACCTTAACGTTGTATAGCATTAATGACAAAATCGGCAATAAGCTGGCAGACCTCAATGCTGTACAACAGTGATGACAGAATCAGGCAGAAACTGGAAGACCTCAGTGCTGTACAGTAATGATGACAAAACCAGCATGAAACTGGCAGACCTTAGTGCTGTACAACAGTGATGACAGAATCATACAGAAGCTGGCAAACCTTAGTGCTGTACAACAGTGATGACAGAATCAGACAGAAGCTGGCAGACCTTAGTGCTGTACAACAGTGATGACAGAATCAGACAGAAGCTGGCAGACCTTAGTGCTGTACAACAGTGATGACAGAATCAGACAGAAGCTGGCAAACCTTAGTGCTGTACAACAGTGATGACAGAATCAGACAGAAGCTGGCAGACCTTAGTGCTGTACAACAGTGATGACAGAATCAGACAGAAGCTGGCAGACCTTAGTGCTGTACAACAGTGATGACAGAATCAGACAGAAGCTGGCAGACCTTAGTGCTGTACAACAGTGATGACAGAATCAGACAGAAGCTGGCAAACCTTAGTGCTGTACAACAGTGATGACAGAATCAGACAGAAGCTGGCAGACCTTAGTGCTGTACAACAGTGATGACAGAATCAGACAGAAGCTGGCAGACCTTAGTGCTGTACAACAGTGATGACAGAATCAGACAGAAGCTGGCAGACCTTAGTGCTGTACAACAGTGATGACAGAATCAGACAGAAGCTGGCAGACCTTAGTGCTGTACAACAGTGATGACAGAATCAGACAGAAGCTGGCAGACCTTAGTGCTGTACAACAGTGATGACAGAATCAGACAGAAGCTGGCAGACCTTAGTGCTGTACAACAGTGATGACAGAATCAGACAGAAGCTGGCAGACCTTAGTGCTGTACAACAGTGATGACAGAATCAGACAGAAGCTGGCAGACCTTAGTGCTGTACAACAGTGATGATAGAATCAGACAGAAGCTGGCAGACCTTAGTGCTGTACAACAGTGATGACAAATCAGACAGAAGCTGGCAGACCTTATGTGCTGTACAACATGATGACAGAATCAGACAGAAGCTGGCAGACCTTAGTGCTGTACAACAGTGATGACAGAATCAGACACTGACAGACGTCAATGTTGTGCTGCAGGGATAGAAAAGATCAGACAAAAGCTGGCACTCTTCAATACTGTGTTGCAGAGATAAACAGGATCAGTAGTAGCTGGCAAACCCTGGTGTGTTCTGCAGAAATAAACTGGATCAGACAGTAGCTGGTAAACCCTGGTGTGTTCTGCAGAGAGAAAAAGGATCAGTAGTAGCTGGCAAACCCTGGTGTGTTCTGCAGAGATAAACAGGATCAGTCAGTAGCTGGCATGTCTCAATGTGTCCTGCAGAGATAAACAGGATTGGACAGAAGTTGGCGGACCTCAATGTGTGTTGCAGAGATAAACAGGATTGGACAGAAGTTGGCGGACCTCAATGTGTGTTGCAGAGATAAACAGGATTGGACAGAAGTTGGCTGACCTCAATGTGTGTTGCAGCGATAAATTGGATCAGACAGAAGTTGGCAGACTTCAGTACCGTGCTGCACAGACAAACAGGATGAGACAGAAGCTTGCAGACCTGTGTTGTACTGCAGTGATGACAGGATCAGATGGCATTTCTTCACAGCTCTAGCATTTCAAGATCTGGGTTTGTAGGAATTACCTCCATGTCATGAAAGGGCACTTTTTCTCTGCATACATCCCTTTCTGAAACATAACAGAAGACAGAAATCAAAGACACATAAAACTGAAAAGGTTAACACAATCTTAATGGTTCTTTTACAGTAAACTAATCCCAGAAATAAACTTATGACAGCATTATTGTAATGCATTTACTGAAATGCATAAATGGTTTTGAATCTGTATGTATCTTGCTTCTTGAAATATCAATCTAGACAAAATCATTTGCGTCACTCCACAGGTTTCAGAACAAATTCGAATAACAAAATAATACTGAATTTGTGTTAAATTCTGCTTGCTGCTAAAGGTATGCAAGCGTTTTATATACATTATCTATTATTTATCTTTGTTAATATTTTGAAATAATCATTGTGTTATCCTGAAAGTAGAGATATATCAACAGCAGATCCTGTTTATCTCTACTTTCAGGATAACACAATGATTATTTCAAAATATTAACAAAGATTTTAACACAAATTCAGTATTATTTGTTATTTGAATTTGCTCTGAAACCTGTGGAGTGACACAAATGATTTTGTCTAGATTGTTATTTCACTATGCAAGATACATATCTGTCTGTCTGTTTCTCTATCTCGTTCTCTCTGTCTCTGTCTGTCTGTCTGTCTGTCTGTCTGCCTCTCTTTCTCTCTTTCTCTCTTCTCCCATCAAGTTACATCAATAACAGCACCATTTAGTTTAACACAAAAAGTTCTAACTGTGGAGGCTGGCCATTCAGACAAGAGAAAATAGTTGACAGCAAGCTATAAGAAACAGCAACCCGGTAATTGAGGGAGTAACCCGACAGAGTCCCCGTCCCCAAGCTGTTTTCTATTCCAACATGTCGCCAGCTAATTTGAAAGGAAAGGACGGCAGGCCGCCCATTAGACAAGGGAGTTAACTGACAGGAAGTGGCCTGCTGTAGTCTGGGTAATGTGGTCTGTGACAGTGGATGTTGGTAGGGGAGGAGGGTCTCTCTCAAGAACCTTATTCCTCCTGTCCTTCACGTCACTCTGCTAATTGCCTACCAGACAGCTGTCTTGTTATTCCACACTTAAATTGAACATTGTGAAGGGCCGTTAGGGATGGTGCCAAGGGTGAATAGGTGACAGACTGAGCGCGCGTGTGCGTGTGTGTGTGTACATGTGTGCGTGCGTGCATGTTTGCATGCATGCATGTGTGTGTGTGTGCATTTTATATATATATATATATATATATATATATATATATATATATATATATGTATGTGTGTGTGTGTGTGTGTGTGTGTGTGTGTGCGTGTATGTGTGTGTGTGAGTGTGTGTGTGTGTGTGTGTGTGTGTGTGTGTGTGTGTGTGTGTGTGTGTTGTGTGTTTAGTTGGAATCGTTATTTTGTCATAGTCAACTTTAAAATTCTCCACTGCTGGTCACAGTCAGATAGGATTTTTTCAAGTGACACATCATTTGTAATACATGAATTAAAGAAGAGAGGCTGTGGTCTAACACCGCTTTGGTACCTGGTCATCCAAATTGTAGAGACAGTGACCTGGCTGATGTATATGCCAAACAAGGAGCACTTAATAGTATAATTACTAAAATGTGTAATATTTCTATGCAATTTTTAGAAGCTTATATTTTTCTGATCAACTGTGTTTGGAAACAGACTGGGGCAATGTTGAAAAAATATCAGAAATAAAAGCTTTATTCAAAATTTGGATGAAGAGAAGTATAGCACCACTAAGAAGAGTCGCTGTGCTGAATGAAATCACTAATTCTTTCCAAACTAATCCATCTCTGGATTCTGTTCCCAGATACCTGTGATAATTTTGTCGGTAATCTTTAGAAAAATATGTTTTTCTTTGTTGGAATGGTAAACGCAACCGAATTAACAACAACAACAACGAAATACCCACAAAAGCATAACAAATGGAAGTCCGAACATACCAGACATACAAATGTAGACTATACCAGACATACAAATGTAGACTGAAGCCTTAAAATTTTCCTGGCAGAGAAAATTTAAAAACACGAAACAGAAATGGAAAAACATAGCTTGTAAATTGTACCACCTTTCAACAGAGTTAGTAAAATATGGCCCCAGTATGGAAACACACCTTTAAGGCATATTATCATTTTTGTAGTCATATAAAACCCAAAACGCCAATTGATATACTTTAAAAACCTTTCTTATATAACAAAATATCACTATTTGGAATAAAAACGTAAAAATATTGTAGATGGGTTCAAAAGAAGTTTTTTGTATTGCACATTTTTGAATGCTAATAGATTTTTTCTGACACATCATGAATTCAACAGAAAATACTAAATGAATGTAAATGTCCTCATCTTCAATGGATGTAATCAGCGTAATAAGTCATATGCACAGGAGACAAAGCTGATCATACCAAACGAAAGTACACATAATATTTGTACAGCACTGAAAACAATTTACTCGTACTAAAAGGAGCATGGTTATGTTATGAAAATTAACAATAGACGATACACTTCCAAAGTCTTACTCTAAATGGTCAGAGAAATTGGAAACAAAATGTTCCATAGAAAAAATACAAGAAATTAAACTGAAATGGCCACAGATATGTATTGTACATAGAATTATCGGAACTAATGTCATATTAAAAGAAATGACACTTGAAAACATTTTTGCTGTCATTTTTGCTCGGAAAACATTTTTGCTGTCGTTTTTGTTTGGAAACAAAAGACAGTATTGATCATGTATTTTGGAATTGTTTACATATGAGACGATTCTGGAGAAGTATTGTGGAAATTTTAAAATCAGAATGTATCACCTGTGCAAATATTAGATTAACTGAAAGTATGGGATTATTTGGTGTTGACGAAAAGGTGCGTACAGATCCGATATTTGATTTCATTATTCTTCTTGGAAAAAATGTCACTATCAAAAGACTGTATAAAACGTAACCTGTTTAAAAAAAACTACCTCATAGAAGAATGCAAAGCAAACATGACTTGGAATTTGCACACTTTCAAAACAAAACGACTGTCAAATATACCTTTAATAATAACCAAGTTTTGGCTCTGTCTATTTATATTGTAATACAAATGTTGTCAATGTATGTGATGTGATGTAAAAGCAAGTCTGATTTCGTAATATCATGCCCATTATGTTGACAAACTGTTTTCTTGTTGATATTCATGCTGTGTTTATCTTTTACAAGTGATTTTGCTTCATGTAGATGTCTTTCAAATGTATGGGTATTCTGCATAAATTCAAATCTGATCTCATGATCTTACAGCAACTGCGCTTTGCCGTTTCTTTTGCATTTGATCATGTTACGTGCTTAAAATGAATAGATCTATATAAAAAAAAAAACGCTTGAGAAAACAAAAAGTAAAGAGAAAAACATGCAAGACTTTAGTAAAATCAAATTGATGTGACACATCAAGAACGTTTAAAGGAGAGAAAGAAAGAGAGTATGATACTCATTTTGCATAACCTAATGAGGAATTAAAATTTGTTCCTTTTAAAATATATTGTGTCAAGTGTATCTGAAGATCAGTAAGGACAAACTGGCAAAAATGAATGTCTGAAACTTGTGTCTTCTCTCTCTCTCTCTCTCTCTCTCTCTCTCTCCCCTCTCTCTCTCTCTCTCTCTCTCCTCTCTCTCTCTCTCTGTTTATTCATCCTATTGTGCCAGTTACAGCACCATTCAGTTTAAACAAAAAGTTCTAACTCCAGAGGTTGGTCATTCAGACCAGGAAAAAGGAAGGTAACAGCAAGCTATAAGAAACAGCGGCCCGGTAATTGAAGGAGTAACCAGCGAGAGTCCCGATGCTGTTCTCTAGTCCAACATGTCGCCTGTTAATGCGGAAAGAGGGAACGGCAGGCTGCCCATTAGACAAGGGAGTTAACTGACAGGAAGTGGCCTGCTGTAGTCTGGATAATGTCGTATGTGGATGGTGGTTGGAGGGGGGGTGTCTCTCCAAAGTTCCCTGTTCCTTCTGTCCTTCAAATCACCCTGCTAGACAGCCGCACAACACTACCTGTATTCCAGTTTTGTATTATGTTGAAGTCTTCATATCATTACAGTTTGTTTGTATTAGTGTGAATTCTCCCTGAATGTCATAATACATTTGTAAGTGTGTGTGTGTGTGTGCATGCACACGTCTGTATGCATGTGTGTGTGTGAGAGAGAGAAAGAGAGAGAGAGTGTGTGTATAATAAGTAATTAAAGAATGTCATAAAGAAAGACAGAGAGAGTGTGTGTGTATAATAAGTAATTAAAGAATGTCATAAAGAAAGACAGAAGAGTGTGTGTGGGTATAAACAGTAAGTAAAGAATGGCATTTGAAGAAACAGTTTGACTATGCAATGTCATGTTGTACTGAGGAAACGAGTTGCATGACACAAGCAATGTATGAACAGGGCCTGTGTGAAGGAAACACACTTCATCAGACATCACGTTATGATATGAACTATTATGCATACACACATTATAACCCTACTAAAACACACACACGGTACGCGCACGATTGATCCACGACATATATACACACATATACACACATTTTTCTTTTTCATCACTCTGTCCTCTCCGCTGTTCGCTACGTCTCAGTCTCATGTCCACTTGTTTCTGTCTCTCTCTCTCTTCTCTCTCTCTCCGCGCGCCTGTACACTGCTCACATCACTCATTATACTACACACTACTCACTTCACACGGAGACGCACAACAGACAACAACAAGACACGACACGACCCCTGACAGAGACAGAACAGAGACAGACAGACAACAGAGACAGACAGAAGACAGACAAACAGACAGACAGACACAGACCCAACAGAGAGTATCAGGAAGTGACAGAAACAGTTCCTGGAAGTGTAGAAGGGTCTGGAGCACCCTCAAACCAAACAGTGCATTTCATTATTGTGCCCTGGATTGTGTCCACTACTCCTTTCCCGTCCCGTTGTCTTGTTATCTCCTGCCATCTCCCCCCCCCTCCCTCCCTGTTTGTTTCTTCATCCTGCCTTCACAGAGGTCTGACTGGCAATTAACACGACTTCTGGTCTTCTCCTATGACTGAAAGAGTTCGAGTCTGACATGGAGAAACATTCTACTGTCATTGTTTACATTTCATTGCCATGCCAATATATATATATATATATGCCAATCCAGGACACACACACACACACACACACACACACACACACACACACACACACACACACACACCACACATCACAAGATATATATATATATATATATCTTGTGTGTGTGTGTTGGTGTGTTGTGTTGTTGTGTGTGTGTGTGTGTGTCCTGGATTCAATCTATTACCTGGTGGGTAAAGGCTAGGGATTTTTCCAGCTCACCCAGGTCAACAGATTTGCAGACCTGTCAACACCTAAACCTCTTTTGGTGTATATGTACGAACGTTATCAATCATGCACGTTAAAGATCATATGAATTACATGTGTGTTACAGACTGATTCTATATTCAATGTTCACCTTGAAAACTTTGTCAGTTTTTAGCCCAAAGCTTCATAAAAACTTTCTAATTCGACAAAATACAAAATTAATACCTAAGTGGCGAAATTGGGACCTACAAACGTTTTCGCCATATGGAGACCATTAGCATGTGCTTGACCTTCCTTGAATGCAGGCAAGGTATAAAGTAGAATAAGTTTCAGCATTTTTAGAGCATTTGAAACGGTGCAAAACCCGTTACATGAGATGGTAAAAAACACACATACAAAGAGAGAGAGAGAGAGAGAGAATCGATTCCATCATACAAAGAGAGAGAGAGAGAGAATCGATTCCATCATGGACAATCATGGATGAAACAGGCACAAGAATGAATTCAACACATATTCCAGCCGACGGAACTCAAAGGGACAAACGAAATGGGAAAATATCCAGACCGTTTCAGAAACCTGTACAGAACGATCATTCTACAAAATCTGTGAAAACACTGCATGAATAATCAGAAGACAAACTGTTACAGCGAAAAAAGATTACACACTGACCAATAGGATGTAACTACTGATTCTCAGTCACCAAGAATTTGTCCCAGTCGTATAGAGGCCCAGTTTTGTAAAAATCAAAAATGGACATAGAAATTGAAAACTGATAGCATGGCATCAATGCCTTTTTCTCATTTATGTTGAATAATAAGTAGCCTACATTAAGTAGTCAGATATTTTCGTGACAATGTTCTAAGTATTGGACCGTGTTCATTTAGATTTGACCTATCTGGACCCCTGTGCAAGACTGGATAAACATATCAGATTCTGAACAAACTCCATCAATAAACGATTAGAATATCCTTGCTGAATGTCATCTTTGTCTGGCCTCAATGAAATTTGCAGAATACATTTTGTTCCAGCGCTACTACACGTTTGCCCGTCACTGGAATGGAACTTCAGACATCAGATCATGAATCTATGGCTCTGTCCTCCAAGCTACAGAGGACATGCACAGACAGACTGTACATGAGAGAGAGGCAGGCAGAGTCGGAGAATCAGACAGATAGAATGAGAGAGAAAGAGAGACAGACAGACAGACAGACAGACAGAGACAGAGACAGAGAGACAGGGAGACAGAGAGACAGACAGAGAGAGACAGAGACAGAGAGACAGGGAGACAGAGAGACAGACAGAGAGAGACAGAGACAGAGAGAGATATAGACAGACAGAGAGACAGAGTCTGATGTGAAAAAACTTGTCGTTTCCAATTCATTTTACAAGCGCGACATCTCATTTAAACAGCAATCCTCTTCGACTGATCCATATTTCACCAGAAATGTTTTCTTTGGTGTTATGTAAAAGAGCATTGAACAAAGACACACACACACACACAATACAAACATCAGAATCTTCGTGTTTTAAATAAAGTGAAATGAAAAAAAACAACATACAAACAAAGCATATGAGACGGTTTTGTTCTTGCTGTTAATGATTGAGTTTTTGTTTGTTTGCCTTTTCTTCTTTTTTCAGTTTTACCAGAGGAATAGAAAATTTTAAGGGCTACTTGAAATGAAAAGAACATTCTTTGCAAGTGGAAATAAATCAGGAAATGAAATGAAAATCGTTAATCTGTTACAATAACACACGCGCGCGCGCGCTCACGCATGCACGCACCCACGCATGCACACACACACACACGCGCCCATGCACGCACGCACACACACACACGCACACACACACGCATACACACACTGTTTCCCAAACATCAGCCATACAATATTAAACATCAGCCTAAAATCGAACCGAGGCCTGCTTAGTGTAGAGGTAGAGCTTTCCACCTTCTACTGTGACTGTATGGGTTCCAGCTTATGTGGCCTCCAGTTGCCCCAGCTATGACTGTGTGAGTGATCCTGTAGCGTGGTGGGGAAGGTAAATCAGCGATGGATAGTTGCAGTTTGTTGTTTGTTCAAAAGACATTCATCACACTCAGACGATTCAATGCAAACCTAGCCGGCCATTGTGAAACCCTAGGCGTTAGCAAGGCTGTGAAATGAGGAGACCGGGACCTGTGAAATAGTGACACCACCAGAGGGATTAGAAAACTACGCCTATTATAATGCTGCCCCGAGAAAAGGTGTTTTTTTGTTGTTGCTAATCTCATTTCATATGACCTGTGTCATGAAGTAATTTTGTTTGATTGTTTGTTGTTGTTGTTGTTGTTGTTGTTGTTGTTGTTGTTGTTGTTTTCTGTTCCAGCTCCTGCATCGTTTCAATGGCATTCATCCATTCCGGCTCTGCAACACACCATCAACCCCAAGTTTATTCAGTCGAAGTCCCAGTACCCTGGGACCCAGCAATCTCAAGCCACCATGGAGTCACCCACAAGAGGAGACCCGGCACTGTTGTTGGGCCACTTCACTGTTGTGGTCCTGCTTACAAAGGAAACCGCCTATTAAACATCCTAATAACAACAGAAATCCGTTCAGTCGTAGACCATTATGACACAGTCTTGATCCTATCTTTATTTTTGTCATTGTAACTTTCAAGTGGGTGTATGGAACAAGTGGTACAATAATGTACACATAAACTGCAAGCATCCAAGAAAGGTGTTTTTCCAACAGACACATTAAGACAGACAGACTGACAAACTGTACAGATGTACATCAATCTATCTATATACGCACATCCATATACATGCACAGACGCACACACATACATAGACAGACAGACATACACACATACAACGGATAGATAGATAGATAGATAGATAGATAGACAGACAGACAGACAGATAGATAGATAGACAGACAGCTAGCTAGATAGATAGATAGATGGACAGTTAGATAGATAGATGAATAGGTAGGTAGATGGATAGGTAGGTAGGTAGATAGATAGATAGATAGACAGACAGACAGATACATAAATAGATAGATAGATAGATAGACAGATAGACGGACAGTAGACAGATAGACAGACAGATAGATAGATAGACAGTTAGATAGATAGATGAATAGGTAGGTAGATGGATAGGTAGGTAGTAGATAGATAGATAGATAGATAGATATAGACAGACAAAATACATAAATAGATAGATAGATAGATTCGTAGGTAGATAGACAGATAGATAGATAGATAGATAGATAAACAGACAGACAGATAGACGGACAGATAGATAGACAGATAGACGGACAGATAGACAGACATATAGATAGATAGATAGACAGACACACAGACAGATAGATAGATAGATAGATAGATAGACAGTTAGATACATAGATGGATAGGTAGGTAGATAGATAGATAGACAGACAGATAAATAGACAGACAGATAGATAGATAGATAGATAGATAGATAGATAGATCTAGGTAGGTAGATAGATAGATAGATAGATAGATAGATAGATAGATAGACAGACAGACAGACAGGTAGATAGATAGATAGATAGAAAATAGATAGATAGATAGATAGGTAGATGGATACATAGATAGATAGATAGATAGATGGATAGATAGATAGATAGATAGATAGATAGATGGATAGATAGATAGATAGATGGATGGATAGATAGATAGATAGATAGATAGATAGATAGATAGATAGATAGATAGATAGATAAGATAGACTGGGATCCTGGCGTGTAGAATCAGATAGAAGACAGATCCAATCGGATCAGACTTATTGCTACCATCCTTGTATAATGCAGTGTTTCAGAATTCTATGGTTCTCTATCTCTATCTCTGTATTTGTGTCTGTGTTTCTGTCTGTCTGTCTGTCTTTGTCCGTCTTTGTCTGTCTGTCTGTCTGTCTCTCTCTCTGTCTCTCTCTGTCTCTCTCTGTCTCTCCGTCTCTCTTTCTCTCTCTCTCTCTCTCTCTCTCTCTCTCTCTCTCTCTCTTTCTCGCTCTCTGTCTCCAAAATATGAATGACCATCAACTGATCAGTCTTATGGATCTTTATAACGTTTGGACAACAATTCCATTCGTGCTTAAAAACAAAACCTCCAAAATGGGAATGATAATGGGCATTTGAAACAGTCTGGAAATATCGATTCAATTTAGACACACACAAATACACGCACGTACGCGCATACGCATACACACACCTATGCATTCACTCAGAGAGGAAGAAAATACACTGACAAGAACACATTTTAAGTTTTGATGGTAGTGGCATAAGCACGTGTTTTGGGTTCTGATTTTTCACATCCAGCGTTTACTCATGCAGGGTCTACATTAATAGTTACACAGAGAGAGAGGGAGAGAGAGAGAGAGAGAGAGAGAGAGAGAGAGAGAGAGAGAGAGAGAGAGAGTGAGAGAGAGAGAGAAAGAGAGAGAAAGAGATTAAAAAGATAAAGGAAAAGCGGAGGAGATGGAGAATGATACTATATCGTGTTTGAAGAAGAAGGAAATGATAACAACGTGCGTCCTTTTATAATGCGGACTCGTGTGAAAGTTTTACAAAGATTTCTCCACAGTCAGTCCAACAACATTACTTAATACTTATACTGCCACATAGTTACTTTTCTTCTTTTCTTCTTATGTGTTTGTAGCTTTCCCATAGAAATAGAAAAGTGGCAGCAGACTGACAAGAAGACGAGTGAGTTGTGCACAGTGAAAACAGTGAATGACACAACTGCAGATACAGATTGGTTTGAACCAAGTACACCTGTCCCCACTATGTCCAGCCTTTCACACTGAAGCCACGTGAACCAACAGGCCTTCAGGCACAACTTCAGTAACCCTTCTTTCTGGTGGCAACAACCACAAGAAACAAAACATTACCAAGAGCTGAAATAATGATTTCTTCCCTATTAGAAAATAACTACAGAGGAAAAGGAGGCTGACAAGAGAAGGAGAAGAGAATCAATGAAGAATGAGGAGAAAGAAGCGAGAAGAAAAAGACCAAAGTGATGTAATAGAATCTAATCTAATCTAATCTAATCTAATCTAATCTAATCTAATCAAATATAATATAATATAATATAATATAATAATAATATAATATAATAAATATATATAATAATATAATATAATATAATATAATATAATATATAAATATAATATAATATAATATAATATATAATATAATATAATATAATATAAATAATAATATAATATAATATAATATAATATAATATAATATAATATAATATAATATATATATATATAATATAAATAATAATATAATATAATATAATATAATATAATACAATATAAATATAATGTAATATAATGTAATATAATAGAATAGAATAGAATAGAATAGAATATAAAGTCACAACACAAGCAGCTCCTGTTCTCGACAGTGTCAACAAACTAAACAATATGATCGAGCCATTGTGATAATCAAACCCAGAATGCTTGCCGATTTTCATAAAACACCTAAAAACATATCGCTTTTACAATATCTTCCAAACTGTTCTAGATCAGTTCGCGTTGCAAATGATCTGCGTGTTTGTGCGTGTGTGTGCATGTGTGTGTGTACATGCACATGTACACACACACAAACACATGTGCACACACAAACACCCCACACACACACACACACACACACACACAATACAGGGGCATGTACATTTGCACACACGCACACACACATACCCAAACACACACACACACACACGCACGCACGCACGCACGCTCGCTCGCACGCACGCACTCTCGTACGCACGCACGCACGCACACATACACGATCTCGTTCCAACCGACATCAATCATTCTCTCCAGTAAAACTGCTTAAGAAAAAGACACTGAGCGAAACAAACCAGACGGAAACAAATTGAATATCAGGAAAAGAACCATTTTACCAGTCTTCCCAAAGGTTACATTTCTTCCCGAACAAAAGGATATTTGACGTAAAGCTGCTTTTCGTGTTTCCAATTTCTATTTCCGTTGCACACTTTTAAACGGGCAATTTTGAGACGATACGCGAGAAAGAGCTTACATAAAGGAGGACAAGTGAAAATAGCTCTTTACAATCTTCTATATCTCACATTTCAACCCACCCATCTTTCCCCGACTACTCTCTGTTAAAACAGTTTTTAACCAGGCCTGTTTTCTTTTCACTGTGTTATTTTTTTTATTCATCATATTAAAACGAAATTATTCCAGCGGAAGGTGGGAATTATATCACTTTGTCAATATAATTAATTTTGTTTGTCTATTAATATCATATCAACAATGGGAACATTATACGTTTTGCAACATTCTTTAGATACGTGTATAGGAATTTGTTTTGGAACTAGCAACGTCTAGGAATGTGAAGCTCTTATTCTGTGGGAATATAGTCTCTTCTTCTTCTTCTTCTATTTCTTTGGCGTGGTGATTAAGTGGGTAACAGTTACTTTCCATCGAAGGCCCTGGGTTCAGTTCCTTAGACATCTCCGTCTGGCGGTGTTTGGTGGAGATGTTTCCGATATCCGAGTTAAACAAGTGAGCAGACCTATCAGTGCTACACACCTTTCGTGTAGAAGGCATGCAGATATCAAATACGTACGTTAAAAATCTTGTAAGTCATGTCAGTATCTGGCTCATTGAAACATGAAAACAGTATGCAAACAATGCTTGAAAAGAAGGCTTTGGTTGAAAACTTCTACCGTTGGAAGTAGAGTATCTGTATCATCATCATTTTCAGCTTGTCCTCACTTTCTGCCGGCTGACTTGCAAAGTTTACATGTCGTTCAAATACAACAGGACATAATTCGGTGGCTCATAACGGGGTTTATGTAGCTGTATACTGAATTTAGAGAATGCGCTTGCACACATTTCTTCTAATGGGAAATTCATGTCCTTGGAATTTGAGGTAGCCAAGCTTGTAACAAGAATTAACTGTTGAAATCAAGAACTATTGTCTCAATTTATTACAACAATTCTGTGTTTTATAGCTCTACTTCGGTCTTATGGCAATTAATTGTGTTCTGCCTCTCTCTCTCCTTCTCTCTGTCTCTGTCTCTCTCTGTCTCTCTCTTTCTCTCTGTCTGTCTTTCTCTCTCTCTCTCTCCTGTCTGTCTGTCTGTCTGTCTGTCTCTCTCTCTCTCTCTGTCTCTCTCTCTGTGAGTGTGTGTGTGTGTGTGTGTGTGTGTGTGTGTGTGTGTGGTGTGTGTGGGGTGTGTGTTCTCCGTCTCTGTCTCTGTCTATCTGTCTATCTGTCTGTCTCTCTCTCTCTCTCTCTCTCTCTCTCTCTTACACATACACACACCAACACACACACACCACACACACACACACACACACACACACACACATACATATATATGTATATTCATATATACACACGTATATATATATACATATAATTATTATATATATATGTGTGTGTGTGTGTGTGTGTGTGTGTGTGTGTGTGTGTGTGTGTGTGTGTGTGTGTGTGTGTGTGTGTGTGTGTGTATTCATTTATGCATATATACATTTACGTATATAGCGAAAGAGAGAGACAGAGAGGGGGAGGGAGGGAGGGAGGAAGGACAGAAGAGAAGAAAACAGGAGAGAAAACAACATTCTTTAATCACGAGGGTGTAATAGATAAGCACATGCGTGCTTTTTTTAGTGTTCCTTGCACACAGTGAGGCTAAACTGTACATTGTACGAAAGTAACAGAAAAAAGGAATCAAAACAGAGAATGACAGAAGACAGAAACAGAGAGACCCGGAAAGAGAGAGAAGGTGGGGGGGGGAGGGGGTAACGTGAGAGGAGGGAGGAAAGGGGAGCGGGAAAGGGGGAAGAAGAGAGACAGTGACAGGGAAAAGGACATACAGATAGACAAAAGAGAAATGGCACAGAGAGGAAAATTTGAAACTCGAAAAGACTTCATTATTCTAGGATAGCATCATTATGTCCTTGTAAATCTGTCCTTGCTAGTCTACACATACAATAGACACACATCAAGCCAAAATGCATCGAATACATGTATGAAATAGAAGAACTTCAAGAAGCTTTAAGAACGTATTCTTGAAGAACAGAAAAAAGGAAAGCACGCTTTAAAAACAAAGGGACAAGCAATGATTAATGATGGCGTCAAAAAGAAACCAAGGGGAAAGTGCTGCTTAATGAAGGAATAGCCACCTGTGTAGCTGATATGAATTCACGTGCAGACACAGCCGTACGAATCGAGTCACAAACAGACATGTATGTCTCTGCACTGATGGGGGCAAGAATATGTAAAACTGATGAGATGGGGGTGAGAGAGAGAAAGAGATGGTGAGAGGGTCAAAGAAAGAGAAAGAGTGGGGGGAGAGAGAAAGAAAGAGAAACAAAGAAAGAGAGACAGAGACAGAGACAGAGAGGGAGAGAGATTTAGTAATTTATTGCAGAGACAGCAGCTTAGGTTGAGATAAAAGGAACCTTTGTGAGGTCATGAACTTGCTTTAGAAGATTTATTAGCGCAGGTTGGGCAGAAGAGAGTTTTAACTAAAATTTTAACTGAAATATTTATTTACGTTATTTCAAGAAAACAATAAAATTTTCTTGGAATAATATAAAGAAATATTCTGTTTTAAGCTGGCCATTCATTTGATTTAATATCGGTGGACACACTGGGACGGGGAGGAAGAGAAAAGAAAAATATAGACAGAGAAAGGAATACCGCGAGACAAAGACAATAAGATTGACAAGGACAAAGCGAAGGAGGCAGTGGCATGTATACCCATCGAGTATTGAAGTATTGATTCCATCTGTCACAGACACACACATGTCTTTTCTACAATCTGTAACTGCTATTTCGTACCGGCAGACAGTTGTGTGGCCACAACTGCAGTTTTTTTCACATGTGTCGTTGTTGTTGTGATTCGTGTCTTCACTGCGTACAACTTGCACTCTCCTGGCACGACGGATAGAGATGAAGAATAACATAAAAGGAACTCTACTGAGACTCCTGTCTGGAATGAACTTACCATCTGATGTTAGATATCTTTCGATGACATCTAACAGATACTAAACATCAGATATACTGATCACATCACCAACGAATAGGTACACCAAACCATCAAGCAGCCCACTGGACCATAAGAAGATTTGTTAACTTCAGTTAAGATAAGAAAACTATGTAAATATGGCCAATAGTTTTACTAAGTTCAGGGAACTTTTGAAAGAGGGAGAGGAAGGGAAATTTTTTTAAAAAAACAATGAACTGACAACATTGTGGCATGGATTAAGAAGTCATTTGAAAGACCCAGCCTTAAACACACAACCGACAGAGCTAGAGTAATCGGTGAACAGTTCTTCAGTGCGGCGCCTCAATAACCCTTTACAGAGCTAATGGAGAAGAACTGACATGAGCACAGTTTGAACCCTTCAACGAGGATCTGACTTACAAGGTCTAAAACAGTGGAGAGATATTTCATAACCTGTGAGATGAAAGGGCTCAGAAAAGCAACAGGCTAGACCCAAAATGACATGATCTGAGGAGAAATAAGCAGATTGGAGAAATGGATAGGACAACATCTGTCAAGATGGAACAACGCCTGTCAACCATTACACTACACAAGAGCCGATCATGTGGTTTGTGGCCAGGATGACAGTCAAGCAGCCAGCGCTTTAAACTTACAACGCTAGATGCTTGGACTTCACAGTCAGAGCAAGACTTATGTTATGATCATTTTCTATCTTATCTCTGTCATGACATCTGTTTCATCAGTGCATATGGACTTTATCCCAAACTTGGAGGTTGACGAATGAGAGACTAAAACTGTTGTTGTTGTCGTTTGTGTTATTGTTGCAAGCTGGTTGGTTGTAAGATCTGACATCTGACGTCTCCGGTTCATTCCTGGCCTGCAATGTAAGAACTGATCCTTTCGCTGAACATCTTAATCAATGTTCCCATCACTCTGGTAGTGTCAGCTTGGTATTTCATAAACCCGGTAACGAAATGGTCCGACGTGAACCTACCTCAGACAAGCAAGCAGTAGAAGAAACGGAAAATAGACTCGGGGCATGAAGGGTCACAGCGTACGCGTGTGAGACAATTTTAGATGAGATTTGACATGATGATGGTGATGCCATGAAGTTTCTTTGCAGGATAAAATTTCATGACAAGGCTGTACTCAACACTTGCATTCATAATATATCTTTGTCAGGCCAGTTCTGAGATATACGGGTACCCGGTGTATTGGGCAACTTGTGTAATAGTTTGGCACAAAACCAAAGCAAGAGGAAAAAGCATCATGCAGGCGATTACTGCCTGATGTGTCATGCAAGATTCTGTCGGTCAGTGCCACAGACCACTATGATCAATATCATTGCTGCTGCTCTTCAGCCAAGTGGCTTAGAAGCTGAAATGGAAAAACAGTGTCTGATCAAGACACGGGGGATTAATCATATCATGTAACTACAAATCGTTGGTTGTCTTGGGAACGGTTGGCTGACATCACATGATACCAGAGACCAGGTGGTCTCCTGTCATTCTATGTCATCTTCCTTCTGTCTTCTCCATCTCTTTTATATCTTGATAAACTGGGAGAACACAGAGAGAGACAGACAGACAGACAGACAGACAGACAGACAGCAGACAGACAGACAGACTGACAGAGACAGAGAGAAAGAGAGAGAGAGAGAGAGAGAAAGAGAGAGAGAAAGAGAAAGAGAGAGAGAGAGAGAGAGTATATTATGTATCGAACGAAGGACTTCACATACATACAATGGACATTTTCCAAACCCACCATAAATCATATCGTGTAGTGTGTTCAAGTATACGCCAAGAAATCTTCAGAGCAAAATGCATATATACTTTTTCTGTTTTCAATCCTTTCTCTAGTCCTTATATCTCTGTTCCATGCTGTGCTATTGGTTGTACTTGTCAATCAAATAGCTTTTGAATTGTTGAAACCAATCATCAGTGGTGATGCTGTTTTGTGTTTGCACTTTATTACGTGAAATCTTAGTAACCATACCCCCAATATCTTTCTGATTTTTACAGTTTAATTACAATAGTCTTATTGAACAACTTTTTCTCCTCTGACAACAGATGTTTGTATTCTTTTTGACTCTGACATAACGTGTGTATCATCTTGGTTTAAACCTTTTCTGTATTTCCTCAACAGCTTACGTACATGTGACTTTGTAGTTTTACAGTCTTGGTCAAACCATTCACTGTTTCTTCTGTTTTGAGTAATGTCTATTCGACGTTTCAGGCTTTCAGTTTGTTGTCTCAGGATGCCGTTGAATAATTCCAAAGCTTTATCAATGTTCACACCGATTGAATGTGCCACCTGATGCAAATTTTCATGAGTTTCAGTGCCAAGCATATAAGTCATAACATTCCTGTATATGTTGGTTTCCCACACCTGTTTCTGTTTTGTTTTGTTATCAGATGCATTACAAGGTGTTCAAGTATCAATGGCAACTTCTAAAGGTATGTCATCTGACTCTATTCTTTATTGAACTTATTTCATCTTCTATTTTTAAATAAATGAAGCAAGTCGTATGATACAAGAAAATTTACGCTACATCCAGTTTCTGAAATGAATGTATACCGTCCTTTCCAGTCGCTGTTACATGTACCATTGAAGACATACAGACCAAGACTACATGTTCAAGATATATTTCCATAGGAATTCAGCATCTCATCTTCTGAGCATAAAGTTATTTCTCCATTCGACAAAGTGTTTCTAATAAAAATGATTCTGAACAGTTTCTTCTATATGATCAAGGAAACAATTTTCTATTGTGTTATTTATATCTCCACGTGCAGATATGAAAATATTATCCAACGACAGTCTTTTTTTTTATCTAAAAGACATTCCTCTAATGCGCTAAGACCATTGCTTACATCAATATAAGTATCATATGAACAGCCATCAGGGTGCGCATATGCGCATACGTACAAAACATCTTTATCTGCACCAGACAACTTTTTATCCAACACAAAAGACAAATACTAAAACATTTACATGGCAGTTGACGCACGTAAAGAGCTAGACTATTTTTAATCAAACGAAGTACTCCCTGAACGTCGATGACAATCAGTCAATTATGTATTACTGCAGGTTTGATGCTGATGTGTCGTCCGGAAATGCTTTTGATGTAAACTATTTCACAAATGTTTCTAACAAACAAATAACATCGAAAGAAGAAACATAATGAACAAACCATGAATCGTTTATTTTAGAAATCAGATCACTTACATTCTAATGAAGAAAACGGACATTTGTGCAATTGTTACTTCGAGATAAAATACAAATTTATAAATGATTGTTATGTACATGAATATGATTATTTACGTCATTGCAATTTTCATCATTCCTTTGTTTATCAACTGAGAGGCAAATTCGTTATCCGTCAGAACGCCATCATTCCTTTGTTTATCAACTGATAGGCAAATTCGTTATCCGTCAGAACGCCCTCTTCCAAACTATTTTCGCTGGTAGGCTGAACAGCGTTATGTTTCTGTGTTTACTCACATAGCCCCTGTCTATATCAACACTGATGCATTCGCACACTTTTAGGTCATTCGCACGTGCATAACTGTCACGGCTCGACATGTCATTGGGGTCACAGAACACACACAGAGCTTCCTTTAGTCTGTCAGTATGAGACACAGGGTTGATGGACATTTTGAGCGGTGTTTAAGTTGTGATATTCGGCAGGGCGACTTGTTTCCTATTCAGCCTCACGATTAGTGTCATTACTATCTAAAAAAAACAACACTTTTTGTCATTGATCACCAAAAGATCAAAAACCATTGCGTCTTTCTTCCCTTCACTTTTTGCCTACTTCAGATGAGGGGATTTTTTTTCTCGAATATCTCCGACCCGCCGAGAGAAATCTCCGATAAAAAATATTGCTTTCCTGAAGTTTTGCGTTTAGTTTTTAAGATCCTTTCCTTATCCTTGTAGCATGTGCACCTGGCGATGATCGCAGCGCTCTGCCTGCTATCAATCCGGACATAGGACATTTCTTGCAGCCCTGTCTTTTCATAGATCAACGTGTGTACAGTTTGTTCACACGCTTGCTATGTTTCGTTTTCCTTTGGGGAGACCATAGAAAAGGAGATTATACCATCGAGACCTTCCCTCCAAATGATCTGCCGTCCACTCCAGGTTGTCGATTTTGTTTTGCAGGTCTTTGTGGTTCGGAGGTCTTCATTTTCTTTGTTCAGCTTAGACTGATCTTCTGCAAGACCTGAGGTGTGGAAATGAATCGTGTAGTGTTTGCATGTCTTTTTCCATATCATCCTTCAGGCTGTCTATCATTCAGTGGAGTCAGCATGGACATTAACTCTCAGGGACAGCTCAGGTTCGCTACTGCCACTCCCTGCTGTTGTGCATTTTGCTGGTTGACTGGTATCTGGCACTGACACGCTGCTGTTGACACTGTCTCCTCTACCGGAACTGACCAGTCAACTATGTCTGCCAATGACTCCTAGGTCCTGGTTCAATCAATGTCTTCACACTGTACATAAAGATAGCCAAGTAGCCATGCATGGGTTGGACAGGAGCAAACCTGCCACAACACCGTATTATCTGTTCACAAGTTTCAATATTCGTTGTCTCGTGGCCATTTTTTCTTTCACGTTTAAACATAGAGCCGATACAAACGGGCACAAATCCACAGCACATGGCATGGACACTTAGCGGCACTGCCATAGCTCTTACATCCAACATGGTAAGATATTTAACACTGTTAACAATGACTATCCACAGTGAATACACACATTAATCGCTCCT